>JAJVSH010000006.1:2070528-2238601 GCA_021460005.1 Tetramorium alpestre
CNNNNANANNNGNGNGNNNNANNANNANANNTNNNCNCTCTCNNNTTNNNNAAAAAAAAGGAACACGAAGGATCGGAGTTGCATTCAACGAATGAATGGTGCGCATTGTTATCTTCCTGATCCAGCCAAGTGATCCGGCACCGGGGATTCAACATGCAATCCTTAAGCACCGCAATCCATGGCACGATATTTCTATTAAGATTTATTAAAGAATAAAAATACATTGACAATAACGACTTGTATATTTAATTTGATAGAAATAAAAAATATTAGTTTAAAAGATTCTTTAGTAGGTTTTTTTATAACTAGTGGTGGACGCGCGTATCGCCAAATTATCACAACCTAACGAATAAGATATGAAAATTATTTACTAATTTTTTGCTTCTAAAAATAATCTTTTTACTTCATTCTTTAAAATTATAAATTATAAATTATTTTTAATAAACTTAGTAAATAGCAGATAAGATTTAAGTAATCAAAAATAAAAGATATTAATACAAAATACAATTTCTCAAATCATATTTTCATATTTTTAACAAACATTTTACTATATTCGCTTTTTCGTTCTCTTTCGATGCGAGATCATTGATCATGCAGAAGATTCTTCCTCTATATATTTACATTTATAAATTCGTGTTATCGTATTTGTATTTCTTTCAAAATTATCATCACGATCTTTCTCCGAACTTTCGAAAGACTTTTCCTACTGATGCTATCGATGATACCCAGATGAAGATCTGCGCTGATTGTTTATTTAATTTATAGATTCATTTGCTTTAATGAATTCTTGGATATCAGAGTGCGCCGGGATATCAACAAAACTTCATTTAATAATCACATTTCCATCAGCGAACCACTCTGGTGTTCCACAGAAAACTCACTTCGATCGGAATATTCATTCGTATCAGCCGTTGTCTAAGAAACTTCTTTCCGGCCGGGGCTCTTTGGCTTCCGGTACCCATGATACTCGCGAAAGCTCTACCATCGACTCTGCGAGCTAACTCGAAAGATAAAATCAAAGAGACAGGAAGTACTGGGGAAAAAGGATCGGAGAGGGACAAGACGGAGAGATGGCTCAAGCGCGTTTCTTGGTAGAGGAGATTCCCTTTCCTACCGCTTGCCTGTAATCCGCAGAACGAAGACGTCTTAATTGGGGATTAAGGGTGAAAGAAAGCGCGGGTCACTCTCTGTTACGATAGCCGCCGGTGCAGCTTCCCAGTGACCCTTCTGGATTAATGCCCCGTATTTGTCCCGTACCTAACGATGCACTCTCGTTCCACTCAATCGAGAGGAAGTTCGAGTGTATCTTTGAGAATTAGCGAGCGAAAAGATATGTCGCATTACGGAACGAACGTCGGGTGAACGTCAATTTACAAATCGCAACGTCAGATAAATGTTGGATTATTGCGAACGAAATATCGCATTTTGAAAGTCTCTCTCACTTTCAACGTGAGTCTACAAATATTATATATCACGCTGTGAAAAGTGATATGGGTCTTTAAATATACAAAATATTAAAAAATACATTTCGATTTTCGCGCAAAATGTTCGCGGTTTGCCAAATTGCAATGAATTTAAAAAAAAAAATTCGTCCAACACTATTCTACTGACTTCAAAGTTAGGCAACTTATTTTTCCGATCCGCAAGAAACGGAATCGGGATGTGCATTCTGCAACGTTAATGAGCACGTAACATTCATTGCACATCTTGCGATCCGAAACTTGATCGTTAATCTTTAATGCGTACGACTAAAACGTTATTATTAATGTAACTTTTGCCCATGTACGTCAGGTGCTTTCTGCATAAACTCGTATGTTTATTACTCTTCGGATGAAGTTATATTAGAGTTCAGATGCATGTGGATTAAAGCTCAACTCGTCGCGGAACGAGCGCTGCGGGCACGAGCGGCGGTCTATTTCTCGAATTCGATATCGAAAGCGCCTTTAGCGAGAATTTCTCGCCGCTTGCTACCCGTTTAGTAATCGAGGGAAAATTCGGACCGGAAGGCAACAAATTCTTAAGACGAGACTCGCAGATAGATGAATATTCCGAAAGCTCCAATGAGTTCTCGCTGCACGGTCGGAGAATTCTTGGGAAAACGCAGTCGAGAGAATGCAAACATAATTATTAAATGAAATCACGGGAAAGTTTTGTGGTTTACCCGATCGAATGCGCGAAAACTTACTTCTGTATCTTTCCCGTTACCAAAGATAAACTTTAGAAAATTTGATATTGTTGTAAAATGATACAATAATAACTGTAACATGCACACACGCACGTACATAAATATATATTTATTTACTGAATATTACTTGATAAAATATATTGGCAATCATAAATAATTATTATATATTATGTTTTTATCACGGTTAATAAATTTAAAGAAAATTATTAGAAACACGTGAAAAAAAGAATAAATATTTTTAAATGTTTTCTTTTATCTTATCGATAATTACCCATGATTTGTCCATGACATTTAAAAAAAAAAATAGAAAAAGAATGTGTAAGTAATTAAATTTATCTTTGAAAACACCATAATACGTGAAAAAGTGAATTAGCAGACAATATAATGAATATGAATGTAAAGAGATTACGTTTCGTTTGAGTGTGAGAGAAAGTTAATGCGAATTAACGCATAGTGTAAAATCGCAAAAAAAAGACTGCGAGTGAGACAGGGAGTGAAAGAGAAAGAGACAGACGGAGAGAAAGAATATTACGAGAACAGTGGATACTTGGTTTCCGACACGGGTTTAAATATTCATCGAGATCGCCCGAGGATTTGTTTTCCTTTAAACTTTTGTTAGCCTAGTTTCCGCCCCGGAAAATATCCGACGATTGAATCGATCAAACTGCCGATCCATTTTTCACGGGTCAATAGAGGAAAAATAAAGTCCGAGCCAATACCCAAGAAAAAGAAAACTTTCACGTCGAAGGCATTTGCGCACGCAAACGCTCTATTTGCTTCGCTCCGCTCCCGTGTATTAACAAACTTTGGGATCTGGTTGGCGTCGAGCGGAGAAATTTTCGCAATTTTTCAGGACTGGCGAACCGGAGCGGCGTATCGGGGCTCGTAAACAACTAATAGCCCTAACTAGATCTAACTGGTATAGTCATCGCCGAGAGGAGAAAAAAAGAGAAGACACGAAACGTTCGCTCGCTTTACTAATTGGCTCTCCGATCGCGCCACGGCGACGGTGAACTTTTGCTTCGGGATCCGTCAGGGGGAAGGGGGGTGCTACTCGGCTCGGTGCGTTTTAAGCGGAGGGGTATGGTTTAATCTTCGCGGGATGTACATCTTCCTGGCTATACTCCCCGGAGTATTCCATCCGTCTCTCACGAGTAGACGAGCGTTGCACGGGGACAATTCGACGAAGTGTTAACGTTGCGGCTCGCAAGTGCAACTTGCGTTAACCGCGCTTAATTGCGCGCAATTACCCGAAATGGCAAAATAACGACCGGGTGTACTCGCCGCACTGTGTCCGGTGACCGACACGGCGTGCCACTCGCTTTTTCTCAAACTCGCGAACGTATCTCTTCAAAACACCCTCTCCCCCGCCGCTCTCGGCAAGATTGGTCAAGCGAAATTACAGCTAATTTGCATTAATTCGGAAAAAAAGATTTATACCATAGTCGAGTAACATTTTATCCAATATATCTCTTCGGCATTAAACGAATTCCTGAGAAAGCCTGCTGTTCTTTTTAATTTAACGATAAAACAATTAATCAGCATTAAGCAAAAGATGGAANGTTGCATATCCCAGATATAATAAGCAAATATGTTATGATATTACATTTTTTAAATAATGTATTTATTTGTTATTAAATATATTTATATTTATTTATATTACTATTTACTTTTTAATTAAATATTGTATTTATATTATCACTATTTTGTTAATCAAGCAGCATATATCATAATATTAAGGAATTTCATAAATGTAAAATAATTGATAACACAAAATCAATTAAATAATTCTCCCTGTGCAATAATTATATCAAATTCAGATATTTGAAAAAAAATTAATGTTTTAACGTTTATTAAGAATTTTAAAATTGGATAATTATAATAATATTGATTATATACAACGCTTCTGTCACGTAATATTAATATAATTCATATATTTACCATTAAATTATTTTCATGACAAATTGCATAGCTATTATCTTTCGATTCAGCAATTTTTTTTTAGGATGTGTTGTACAATGCCAACTGCAGACGTACTTTCGATAAATAAGGATCTTGTTTCCGCTCAATTACGCTGCAGTCTTGCAATTAATGATCTGCCGTAATCGTTCTGGATTTGCCGCCTTCGTCCAAGGATGAAAAACCGCGAGACATTTCACGACATAAGTGCACTTGTTATTTCGCCATTCCTGGTAATTGCACGCAATTAAGCGGAGCGGTCAAGGGACACGCAGCCAAGGCTGTTCGTATATGAATATGACTGACTCTTGGCTTACAAAAGACTGGTATTCTCGTAAAAATATTTTCATTCATATAGCTTTAGATTTAATTTCGACTAAATTCTCTCACGCATTCCTTTCCACTATACGATTTTTCGTCCTTTGTCATTTTCACTCGCAAAAAGAATACAAAGCAAACCTCAACCTATTATTTTTTTCTCTTTTCTACAGAAATACGTGCGTATAATTAAATTATTTCTGCAGATCGTAATTTCTGCAGGCTTGTTATATGTATATGTAGCTTTTCCGAATAATGATAATACTTCTAGATTTAGACAGCATATGGAAAAAGTTCATATTTTTTTCGTCTTTTAAATGAAATTAATATTTTTACACGCAAATATTTAGGTGGATTTCGTCAACACTGTTCTAATTTTATTTAATTTGTAAAATCTCGATTGAGTCTTGCCACTAGAAAGATATACGCCGTCATATTATTTTAGCAAAATGAGGATGAGCTGAATCGAGTCGAGAAAGAAATGTCGACGTTGACAAAAAGATTGCAATGAGATTCAGATGATGTTCTTTTATCTCGTATTGTATTGGGATTTCCGCGAATACGAACGTACCTCGCACTCCTGCACCTTGTCTGCCACATAGTAGTCACCGCGAGGGTCAAACGACGTTAACACTTCACTGAATTGCCCAGTCGACTGTCCAGCAATTCGCAGGCTGATCTAAAATTGAGATCAAGGATCGAGGCGAATCTATCGATTCACACTTCTATTCTCTGATCGGACTCGCCTTTATTCCAATTGTGCTCGTTTAGCGCCCGCGTATGGTCGTGCCGAATGCATTTGCATTCCAACTTGTACGTTGGCAACTTTCGGGATTACATTGTCGCCGTCGTGGTCACCACTTCACGGCCTTTTCCATTCTTGATCGAGAAACGCGGCATTCTTAAAGTAAAATTTATTTATATTTTTGACAGCGAATAAAATTCAACATCACGCATTTTATGACGCAGTTATTAATTTAATCTTATTCAATATTTTGTGATTTATTTTTAAATAGCTTTTATAATGCTGCTGATAAAAATTAAATGAATAATATAATAAGAATTTATAATGTGAGCAAAAAATCTGACGGATGACAGGCAATTTTTATCACTCGTATTATAATGGATCGACTAAAATTTTTAATAGAATAAAATAAAAAGAGATAAAAAGAAATTTATCTCTTTGTTTAATTCTTTATAACATAACTGCATAAAAAGCACGGGTAGCAGCTGTAATTTCGATGGTACTTGACCGAGAATCGCGCGCGAGATCAAGTTTTTCTAAAGCTCGCGCGAGTTTTTCGTCGAAGACGACAAATCCAGAGCAATTAGAGATGGCCGTTAGTTACGAGGCCGTTTTCGCTGAATAGAACACGAAAGAGCTGCTTTAAGCAGCAGTTCATTGAAATCTAGGTTAACATTGGTAAATTTATCCTGCCAACTACTCGCTGTTAAATTACTCAGCAGACACAAGAAATGGATTTTTATTCTGATTCTTTTGAATGGATATCACTCATATTCGGCGCGATTTTTTACCGACGTTGAGAAGGCATGATTATTTCACGGCGCGCAAACGTATAACAAAACGCGAGAGATAAAAATTAATGAAAAACAACGATTGTTTACTGAATAAAATATCTTTTACATATATTACCTAGCCTTAATAAGCTTTTAGAGTGATATATTTGCTCCAGAAATAAAAATTCTTGCGTAGCAAAGAATTTAAATTCATTTTGACTGATAATTAAAATGTGACTGCGATGATTATAATAATTAAATGAAACCTAGTATATATTGGATTGTATTATTTGTAGTAATAATTTAATATCTCACAGACATAAAATTACTTTAATTAATGTAACTTCAATTAAAATGATAGCCGGAAAAGCGTTGACACGAGGCCGTTCCATATATCGCAGCATAATAAACTACGAAATAATATAATCAAATGAGATTATAAAGTGAATAGGGTGGCGCGCGGGTAAAAGTATTATCGTGGCTATCGCCCTACAGAAATTTCATTCATTACGCCCTGCGCTTTATCACCTAGGTGCACAATAAAATAGTGCAGTAGGTTCTGACGAAACCTGTTGACTGATGTCCATCAGTCAAGAGAATGCTCACTGGCGGTCTTAATTTTAATAACGTATTCTCTGGAAGGATCCGAGTTTTCATTGAAAAAAAATTATTAATAATAATATTTATACAAGAGGTTCCATAATTGCATAATAACATTTAACGTATTTGGAAAATTAATTGAAGTTGAAATTCCTAACACGAAAATAATCCATCTCGAGATCGCAACAGTTTCCGAGTTATAAGCGATCAAAGTTGGCGTATGTATTGCGTAGAGTTTGAACAGGCCCGTAACTATACCGTGTATATATTGCTAGCTATTGTCTATTATTGATTTCGAATAAATTACTATGCAACAATGACTTATAATCCTTCGTAGCATTTGAAGTCTATATATGTCGTATTCTATTTGAAGGCAACTTTTTGCTATGAATATAAAAATTATATAATTTACGTATACTTTGTGTGGAAATCGAAATTATTATGTCGTTTTATATATAGGTATATATACATTATTGTGCCAACGCGACGTATATTCCCAGAAAAAAGTGATTAAAAGTGTGAAATTCCATTCCAATTGATATCCGAGACAGATATCTCTCGCAATTAGTGTTACGAGCGAATTTCGAATTTCCGGGGAGAGTTTTAACGACAGAGAAAACATGAATGTACGATTGCTAAATTAATGATAAAGAATTAATATATATTGAAATATATATGGACTCAATTATTTTTGTATTTACCAATTAAATGTATTGTACATCATTTGATTTGGAGTCCATACGTTTCGTATATACAAACATTTGTTAATAATTTTGAAATTTGAAAATAATGTCTCGATAATTTTAATTTCACGCTCTGCTATACGATACGATTAATAAAGTGTTAAGAATTAATGAATGATAAATTATTCGAAAATGTATTATCAAAATTCAATATTATACGCGCTTATTTTGGAACGTGTATATGTGTAAATCTCATAAAGTACATGAATTATTAATAAATAAACGATATATCATACCTTATTGTTACTTAAATTTAGCAATTAGCGTATCTCTATTCGCACTCTTCCGAAATAATAAATAAAGTACAGTTTAATTAGCGAAAATTTGAAAATACGTTGCGAATATATATCCGAACGTTGTTAAAGAAATAAATGTATAAAATGTAAAAACATCACGATAGAATAATCACAAAAGTCATTTATTATTTCTAATCCGTAAAAAAATTCAAAGTGAATAAGTTGTGCAAAACAACCGTTTTATTGAAACTGCGGGTATTTTGAGTCGTTAATTACAAAAGGTAATCACTCATACGCGCGACACATCTAATCGCTCGATCGTGCTTAGGAAATGTTGCGTTCGATGTCTCTTGATACCTGCTGCAACCACGTTCTGAAAGGGAATAACGCTACGGACATACGCATCGGCACGCGCCGTTACCTGCTCGCTCGTGAATCGTGCCTCGTCACGCGAATGACAACACGGCCTTGCGTACGATGGTATGCTGCGTGCGTTATCAAAACAAACACGAAGCCGTATCCTCGTTACCACGAAATATTTGTGTAGTACAAAATAACCGATCATTGAATATTTTCTGTATCGATCCCGATGAACGCGTTATTGTATATGTTCGTTTTATTGATTGTCGTTAAAATTGTTTGAGATCACGATTAATTTTGCTCGAAAATACTTCATCATAGTCTAATATGAGTTATTTGAATTCTAATTATTCCTTAAAAATAATTATGTAATATTTATCTAAAAAATAAAATTAATTCCTGTTTAAAAAAAATTTATATAAATGTATCTGCTATTACTTTTTTAAATTCTGAAATTCGTATGTTCTGAAAAAATAAAATTATGTGATTTCAACCGATTAAAAATAAAAGATTAAATTCCTGCCAAAATGTTGTAAATTAATCTCATTTTTTTAGTTTATACTATAAGTTGTTAAGATATCATGTAGTGATTGTGAGATATTCTGTATATCTCTTTGCCGCTAAATTTTAATCTAAAATTTATTAAATGGAATCTATTATATTCGCTTATATGATGTCAATAAGATATGAAAGTGATGTCATACCATATACAGATTAAACAACTTTAAACTCAAAGAAGAGGGGACCTCGCAATGCGAGCTTAATTACACTTAATCAGCCGAAATGACGGAATAACGAGTTCATTCGGGGTTCATTCTGCGGCTAAATGCGGTCGTACGCGGTTTTTCATCCTCGAACGGCGACGCCATAATTCAATGTAATTGCCGGAGCTAGTATTCAAGGTACTTCCTTCCTGAATGCTGCGCGAAATAACCGTAAGAAAAATTTATTCGAGTGCAGTAAAGTCGATCTCACGAGTCCACGTACCGTGAAAATAAAATTCGTTCGACTAAATCAGAGGCAAGTATTTCGAAAATGTCTTGCTCTTTGTTTTGGAATCCTTTCTTTTGTAACGCAATTTTGTAACGTACTTGGTAAAATAAAATATTATTCAGTTTTAAATTTTATTTTTTTATCTTATATAATAGCTTCGTCTGAAAATACATTAATTTTCTTTCAACCTAATGCAACTTTAAAATAATACGAAATATAAAATTCTCATAAGAATAGTTTTAGAAAAACATAAAAAATATTGTTGCGCTGCAAAACTATTCATATCCCTAAATTTAATTAATATACTCTGCATATATCGAAGAAAAATCAGGCTCTAAATCTTCCTTCCATTTAGCGTTAAATCTAGAGTTCTTAGTTGTCGAACAGAAGTTCTGATCGTGGCACAGACGGTAAGATCAGCTCTTAAGTATCCTTAAGAACCATCGGTACACGGCATGGAATCGAGCGAGCTTAATAACGGGAGACGTGAGTCGGTCGGTTTACCTGGGGTAAAAAAAAAAAAAGACCGGGAACTGCCGCTCCCATGGGCGACCACGTCGTCGTTGTCGGAAATCCGAGCAATTAGACGTGCCACGGTGCAAACGTCAGTTACGAAGTCCCGGTCGCGTTGAATCGAGGGGCGATGCGGGGGCGAATGGGAGGAAGAGCGGGAAATGTTTTAAAGCGAGCTTTATTGAAATCTGGGTTAACACTCGACTAGCTCGACTGTCGGTCGAGTTGTGCAGTCGTTTCGAACCACCGTCGCTGCGCTATCATCGGTCCCCGCCACCTCGCCGATTCCCGAGGGAATAAAAGCCGAGTGCGGGGACTCGGCAAATGCCCCACGACTCCCACTCACGCGAGAATGGCGTAATTACCGATGTTGGCAATTAAGCAGCGCACTTTACGTTTCGCGCCTTCGCCGTCAATTAAACGACCCGGTCGTGCTACGACCTCATTCGAGAAACACTCATTCGCAAGGACACGTTAACGTTATCGATGTATCTCGGGCTCGATAACTTTTGCGATATCGACTTCTTACGAGTCTTCAAAGGTCGAGACCCATCGACGGCTCTTGTGCTTTGTAAAATCGTGTGAATGAACGAGAGCGAGCAGATTTAAGCAGAAGTTATTGTACCGAGAAGCGCGAAGATAATTGTGAATTATATTTTAATGGCCACGTAACGTAAAATCAATTCCAATTATTATATATGATGTTACGTAAACCACAAATAAAATAATAATCTTTTCATTCGATTTTTAATTCCAATGAAATTGGAAACAAATGACAAATGGTTATTCAATTTAATCTATTTTAAATTTTTTGCATTTTGTTAATAAAATTTTAGTAATAAAATATACTTTATATATGCATAAAATACTTAATAATATAGTATTAAAGTATTAAAACGTTATTCAATTATTTGTTGATTTATACAATATTATTTCTTCTATTACGTCATTGAGGTTTTAGTATTTTTGAATTTTTACATCATGTAAAAAATGTAAGTCATCATATTGTAATAAATATTATTGTAAATTATTCTTATTTGTATTTCTAGCATTCAGCTAGATATTATAAAACGAATAGATATTGTTAAATGAATGCTACATTATAAAAGTGACGACAAAGCGTCTAAAGCCCTTGAGTCCCCATAGGTTGCCAAAGTTTTCACGAAAATCCCAACAATACCGTCTCGGGTCACGAACCAGGGCCGCTTCATCAGTCCGGGGAAGTCGATTAATTCAATTAATTCAATCTGGTAATTGCTTCCCATCGATCTTGGCCCTACGAAGCTGAGTTACCTGGTGGTATATACCTGTATATACCACCCATCCGCTTTTTCTCGATTTTCTCACCCATCCTTTCCTTTCCGTCCTTAGTCAAGTGACAGTCGCTTAAGGCTTTACGGCACCGGCTTCAAGAAATGCGCAAGAAAAGAAATAAATCCGATTTTCTTCTTATTCTGCGTCACATTCGTTCGCGGAGAGTTTAATCAAAATACAATACGATTTTTAAAGAGCCGAAATTAATTCCAATGAAATTTAATCGCGGTAACGTAATGACAGAGTAATTGAACTTTTTCTTTCAGTGACCTATATCACTTGTAAATGATCGTCGAGCTGATTTAGTCACATTAGGAAATGTAAATCAATAATACGGATATTTAAAAAGATTATTGAAATATTGAAGTTTTTTTAAAAAAAATTGCTTGGCACAAGTTTTTTTTAGAGCACAATAAAAGATTGTAGATTTTCATAAAATAAATAATAGCGAAAAATCATAATAATGTAATTGCTACTGTCGAATTTAACGTTTAGAAAAGCCTATAATGTAATCTAAAGTGGTCTAATATATGACGCAGCAAAAGGTTACACGTGTTGTTGAATTTTCCGCACAAGTGTCACGTAATTTCGCAGTCAGACTTTTAGAATGCACTCTGTTTGCATTGCGTTAGCTTGCAAATAGCTCGAGAGACATTCATCGAATTGTTACGGCGCGACACCGCGAGCTTCTAATTGCTCATAACGGTTCCCGTTTTGTAGCGTGCACTGCTACTGCCAAAGCATTGAAATGAGGAAACTTGGACGAAAACGCGGAGTCAATACGAGCGAGCGATACGCAACCCTCGGTCGAATTTCCTATTTATACGAGCTAATCTATTCGAAGTATTATTTGGCGCACACGCGAAGCTTGTCCCGGCAAGTTGTCGTACGAAAGATTCGCAAAGTTGGCAAATATCGAAAACTACCTTTTTTTTTAAGACCGCCATCCTTCGCAGACGTCGTTTTACACAGATGCCATTTTGCGAGATGCCATTCTTCGCAGACAAGCAGATTTATCATTCTTCTTTCGGTTTAATATCGTCTAAATACATTTAACAAAGTTTATATTGCTAAGAGATTGGAATCAACTTGCACGGTACGCGAACTTACACGCTACATTAACTTGTATCATAAATTGACTTTCAGTAATATAGATCACGTGTGCAACTTTGTTTATCAGCATATATGTGCTTAGTAAAGTGCTATAGCACTTAATTAGATTATCTTTTCAAACACCAATAACAATCGAATATAATAAACGTCTATAATAAATCGAAATGTTTTCACGATATATAACTTATTTTATAACTGGATTCTCAAACTCTCTCTATTTTTTATTTCTTCTGTATTTCTTGTAGTACTGATATAGCTCAGAATGTTAAACAACATCAACATGTTAAAAAATGGATATATGTCATACATCCAAAGTTCAATCATCGAACGTTGCCCGTACAAATAATCAAATATTACTGAATTTGTAATAAATTCTTTCGATGCAAAAACATTCTTATAGATGTAAATAAATAGATTTTTATAACGCTGGGAAAATTAAAAAAAGAAAGAAAGAAACTGCCGAAGAAAGATTTTCAACGAAAATTTCGCACATTGGCAGCTGATTTTTTCGGAATTGTGGCATCGCCGCCATCGCCGTAGTTATGAAGTTGGCGCTCTGAAACGTCGAATGCAAGCGACGGCAAGAGAGTTCCTCAGATTATGCTAATAGGACTCTCTCGTCGTGCTCGATAACTAACTGGATCAAAGTTTTCAATTAATAACTTGTCACCGACGGCGATACCTTACCTTACTCCGAAACTTCGCGCATTACTACGCGCGTCAAATCGGCCCTCGTTATAGTATTTTCGACAGAAAGGTTCTCGTAGGTAGATCACGCTGCTAATTGGCAGTTCCACCGATCTCGCCAACGCCCGCTCGCAAGTTCGTGTTGATATTAGTTATTACTCGCTTACACTGATTATGCCGAATACTTGCAAAACTATCATCTAGACAAATATGTGCAAAAACGATCATTTATTATCATCATTACGTTATTTACGGTCACGTTAATTTACTTAATATCTGAATATTATCAGTAGATCCATAATTATATATGTTTTGGGAGTACGTGTTAAACATTAATCACAATCAAAATTCTATGTTTGATAATAACTTATACGATTATTTTTTATCATACAGATATTTTTTAATTATTCAAATGTTTCTCTTTTAGTTTACCACGAGTCTTAGTTTTAAAGGGAATGTTTCATTTTATTCAAAATATTTCATAGTTTTTTTTACAACAACACTCGTGGGGATTTGATCCAATTTTTTGGCAACAAATAAAGCCACAGTAAAAAAAGATTAAGTTTCACGCGCAATAAAAAAACTTCCGACATTTCGAGAGCTTTCTAGAAAAAAATCTGATTCGATTATCTAATTTTGATCTCTGTGTATTTTTGTCGGGAGAAAAGCCAGCGCATTCAACTTCCGATTTCGACGTCTCGACTTTTCCTCAACGATTTAATTTAGTCGGGTTGCTTACGAATGTAATTTCGAGCGAGCATTCCGCGCGCGTAACCCACGCTCTCAAGACACTGATTACGAAATCGTTTGCTAAAAATTGCGGTACGAGATCGGGCGGCGGCGTTGTGCATTCGACACACGTAATCGGACGGCGGGTGGTAGATGCACGGTAAACATGGGACGCGATTCGTTCCAGGATGGAGATATGAAAAAAAGGATGCGCAAAAAGAAACGGTGCGCGACAGGAAAATAGCGTCGCGATCTGCGAGATAATAATCTCTCTCGCCGCAAGCCGGTGGGAATGGCACAAAAAAATATGATCAAAATATCATTTCTCGCGAAACGCCAGCGTACGATTTCAGCACTCGAAGACAGACTCGAGGACGTCTTCTTCCGAGTGTTTGCAAAAGCATTGAGAATCCCCCCGTGAGATGCCGTAGATCTTAACAATGGCGCATGGAGTTTGGAGAATCATTTATATCTACTATAACACTCGACCGATTGTAAATTTGAATTGTCTCGCTACTCGGTTGATAGCACTCGATGTCGTAAAGCTATACGAGATTTGTAAAAAAAAAATTCTCAACTTGTGAACATTTCGATTCATAAACTTTTCGATCAGTTTTTTTTTTCATCTGTTAACTTCTGAATACGATCTATGTTTTCTAAAGCAATTTAAAAATAATTTTAAAATTTCCCAAGAACTCTCAACTTCGTCATGTCGCTATATGAGTTTCAAAGTTATAATTTCATTTCATCATTCGATTTCGTGCAAAGAATCAAATGGAATAATTGGGATTTACGCAGAAATGAGAACACAACGAATTTTCAATGACTAAAAACTTATCATTGTGCGATGGATACAATCATAAATTACTTTATAACATTTGTGCGCAAGAAGTGTTAATATTTGATTACTAAAAAATACTAATACGCTGTCCCATTTATTCAACGGTTTCAATTATCCTGGATGTCATATATTATCCTTTCACTAAACACGGAATTCGATAAATTAAGCGCGATATACTAGAAAACCTGTTCAAATGCGTTAACGAGAGGACGTTTTGATTTCAACGTCGATGAGAAAAAAATTTAAAAAGGAATGAAAAAAACTTTCTTCTAGTGAGAATATCGTGCGAGTGAAAATATCGCGTGATTCCAACACGTAATTATTGCACGGTTTTTACAGTGAAATTTGATTTCTTTGTGAATTCTTTTTACCTCATGCTCGAACGCGCGCTGCAGCCGGTACCGGCAGTTCAACATTGTTCGAGGTCTGATTTCGATATTTGGGTAATATGCATGTGTGAAGAAAATCGCGTAACCCAATGTATTTTATAAATAATTATTCTTATTATTCTACAAGGTTTCGTTGTAATTGGCTTACAATAATAAATATACTAGGGTATTTTTATGTAACCATAGACTACATACAAATTTCCTAATTGCAAACATTGTAAAGCATTCAGTAATACATCGTCTTATTACTTTCTCAAATCTCATTATTATTCATTAGTTAAGTTTTAATATAAAGGAATAAATATTAAGTTTACACGTCGTTTTATGATTTATGCCCGACGATATTGTCCGTAAAGATCGAGGGAGAGAGGATTTAAGGCGATTCGCGATAATTAAACGGCTCTGGGCGCCGTGCCGTTCGTGGAACAAACGACGGCGAAGACGAAGCAAGTAGCTGGAGACGCGGCAATGTAATCCACGAAAATCCGATTTTCCTCGGCAAGAAGAATGATTTACATAAACCTTTTACCGGAAACGGAGAAACGGAGTTACGGCGAGTTAAGGGAGCGCAAACGAGAAGTTCACGCCGCTGTCATGGCAAGCAAAGGGAGCAAAGGGGAGGGGGAGAGGCGAAAGTTGTTATACAAAAATATGGGGGGGGGGCGAGGAAGGGAGACACGTAACGTCGGGTTGCCGTTGTCGGGTAGCGCATTCGGAAAATAAAAGCGCGGCCGCAAGTGCGACGGACGCCCGGGGAAATTTCATTTTGGACCGACGCTCGCGAGCGTAAACGGATTAATACGAGACAAGTGCTTTTATTACTCGGACGCCGGTTTCGTCGAGCGGCCGTTTCCCTCGCCCCCACGTCCCGTGAACGCGATTAATTTCTCTTGTTATTCTTCTTGATTACGCCGCCACGGCGAACGAGTAAATGTTACATTCGCGAAACAGGCTCCTCGGATTTGCGACAATGGCGACAACACGCGTAATCGATGTAGTAACACACGACGACAAATTTGACGACATAGAATTAACATTGGAAACAAATTGACGTTAATAGTTCTAGATCGCGTATTAATAAAACTTTTATTTAAACTTGTGATATAAATTAATTTATTATTCCACAAACATTATTATTATATAAAATAATTAATTTTATACAAGCATTTTATAAAACTGAAACTTTAGAAGTTTAATAGATTTAATTTAATTAATAGATTTAGTTTAATAGATTTATGTGCAAGAACTAAATATATTGTCATTGCTTTTGAATATTAGTTAATTTATTATCGTAATTATAATTATAATTTATTATCGTAATTATAATTATATTATTACGCTAGGTATGTTTCGATTTTGCTTCCGTGTTTGTTGATCAATGTTTTTTATGCTAAAATCTAAATCACTTTTATACATCTCGTAGCTATATAAAACGTATTTTCCAAATTTTTTAATTCTTGCTCTTATTTTTCCTGAATTTTTTCTTAATCCAACGCACATTTTTACATAGGGGGATCCTAACAACAAAGCTATTCAGCCACCTATTAACCGATCCATAAAAGTTGCATTTACATTTTTACGAAAAATTAAAAAAGAAAAGGAGAAAGAGTGAAAGCCACCGCGGCGGACTCGATACAGGTATATTTTCCGCAGAGAAAACTGTAAAAGCCCGACGTCTTCGTCGGTGAAGTTCATGACGCATGCAGGCAAATCGCACGCCAGGCACGAACTTTATTTGCGTATACGGCGCGCACTTTTGTACGAAGATGAAGCGAACGGACGTGTGGTTTACAGGGAGCTTCTCTCTCTCTCTTTCTTTCGAGGATAAACATGGGACGAAGAAACTTGGATAAGACTCTTCGCTTAAAAATGAGATAGCAACGATGAAAAGCGGAAAAGGCGTTTGATTCCTCCCACGTGTATATCGATTGAGAAGAAACGAACTCTCGAACCAGAAGTCTCCCATACTCACTTCTGCACGTGCAGAAATCATTTCCCGGATTCGCTCCGGGAGGAAAAGATATCGCTGACCGTCTTTGCAAACGTACCGAATATTTTCGGAAATTTAAACGCATAGCGTTTTCTCAAAAATTACGCAACGAATAAAAAAAATTTATTGTACAGCCTTTATCTCTATTTTCTTTTTTTTTCCCCACCCCCGACCCTCTTCACTGGTTGTACCGTACATTTACTGGCCCTATACCCTGTCGCTGTAAATCTCACTCAGAGAGACCGACTGTGAATTAACTCTTTTGGACGTGCGAGAGAATCACGCGAGTTCCATTCAAAACGGCCGCGCTGTCCTCGATTCTGCTGGTTTGAAAATTTTTTCCATTTTTTACATCGTTAGAAAGTGCATTATTCCGCGCGCCACTGGATGCGCGCGTGCGTTTGACGCATAGATAAACGGGTATCAGGGCGGTCGGTGAAATGCCGTTAATCCTTTGTTTCTCTTTTTTTCTTTCCCTTCCTTTGTCTCTCTCTCTCTCTCTCTCTCTCTCTCTCTCTCTTTTATTCTTTGCCGGTCGATGAAGCGTCGACGAAACACGATGGAGGCGGCGCGAATTATTTTTCCCGATCGGGATCGCGAACTTCGGAGAGATCGGAGCTACCGGAGCTGAAATCGAATTATCGAAACGAAAATACATTCGTAACCGAGAAATCGCCGCGCACCATCGTCCGCCCCGGCAGTTCGTCGTCCCTCGACGCACATAACTCGCGTCGTCGCGGCGCGGATCGTTGCTCATGGAACGGCCATCTACCTCTAGCCGAGGGCTCGTAACTTTTTTTTAAAACCCCGTCATCGCCGCTATCGCCGATGGGCGGTAGTGCCCATTCGTTCAATGTATGGGGACACGCAGATTCAGAGAGGTAAGGTGCAGGAGAGAGAATTTATTTGTCCTCAACATGCGCGCGCCACTTGGTCGCCACGGTATCGGGCAAGCTTTATTAGTTGTTAAATGCGCGCAACTTTCCGCGCAACTTTCCAGGTATAATCTGGAATAATTCCAGACATTCTTACATTTAAGCGTATCCCGGTGTCACTTTCGCGAAAAGAATGGAGCTCGAATTTTTTTTTCTGATTTACTGAGAGACGTGTGAATTTCTCATAGTTCTATCATACGTCAAACCGCAGCAAACAAAAGAATTATGCCATTTTAATGTAACGTGTAATAAATAAATGAAAATGTACTTAATTATCGAAAGCTTTAGCTTTTGAAAGTTTACTCCTGAAAGGATCAGTTTGTAGAAGGGTTCTGTAAAACTGAAACTTGAAATCCGATATTTCACGTGTAATGACCTAATATGTACTCAAGCTAAAGGGGAATAGTTACTATATGACGACTTTAATAAACAAGGTATTTAATAGTTAGAGTATACCGGGTTGTATATAGCATGTCGGTTAATACGGGAATAGAATGTGCATGTATACACAGCGGGGAAAGCAATACAGGTTTACATATAACGCCAGAGTTAAGCTTTCGGTACGCTTGGAATTCTATAGCGCGCGGCGTGCAGCTACATTGTGGATGTAGCCACGAAAGTGCGGCATTTTTGTCATTCGCTTCTCCATGAACGATAAAGTGAAATCTCTAGTGAAATGTAAGTAAGATACATGATAAAATTTCAGTGCCTTGGAGAATTTCCTGACTTCCGGCGTGACATTCGAAGGGCCGGACTTTCCCGACTCCGCGCAAACTTTCAACTATTTTATAAATCTAATTTGAAAGTGTACCGCGTATTAGGACTCTAAATGTGCGACATACAATGTGACTTCGATTGTCATTCTTGAAAATATTTTTACAATAGATTTTTTTAATATTAATGCCCTTTCTATCTGTTGATTCTTTATCGATTCAAATATCGCAATGTTTTTTGTTTTGAATAGTACAAGAAATATTGTTTATTTTACAGATTATCGATTTGTTTCGATTCGTTTAAATAAATTTCTTATGAACTTTATGGCACCTCTTGTGAAGTCATGTATCTACAACATGTGCGGCACATCAGTACAAAATCAGAAATTGGCTTGAATTAAATTTTTTATTTCTGTCGAAAAAGTAGAAACATGAAAAATGTGCTGCCGAGAAAAAGTACAATTATCCAAAAAAATCAATGTAACTATATGTTTTCTCATATTTAATCTCATGGAAATTAAATATATAAATATATTAAATATATCATATTTAATTTCAGAAAATTAAAATTCCATGAATTTATTTCCAATTTTACTTAATGTTTTTAGTGGTTTTCATAAATGTAGAAAAATAATCCGATCTATTCATATGTGCGATAAAATAGATAATTTCTCTAAAGATATCCAGCGAGCAGACGCAAAGTTTTGCGAGAACTATCCTTCCGATAGTTACATACACGAATGGTTTCCATTATTCCAGTAGAGTAAAATCGTGTCTACGAATCGCATTGTTCCCATCGACGTTCTACATTTATCGAAATGGGCACTGCGGCGTAAATTGCGTATAACGTATCGTATAAAGAATTTTTTGTTTCGATAATAAAATACAGTTATTAATAAAGAATTTTATGATTCTTTTCTTCGAATATCACTACGCTGATTTCTTTTCATACCTTTTTTAAAATAATTTAAATATTCTATTCTCTTTTTTGTTCTCTTACATAATAATAAAATCAATATTTAATATTTTTCCGATAGTATATTATATGTATGTATAGTATTCTTAATAAATATAGAAATTGTATAGCTATTGTTGCTTAGAAAGTGGCAAATGATATATAATTACGATTCCTAGGAGATATTAAAAGAACGGTTTTTTTCTAAAGCTTGTCGTTAATGGCAAATCATCTTTTCTGAAATCGAAACGGCAGATCTCGTGCAAGATAAGATAAAATCGAGGCAATTAATTTCTTCTATCGAGAAAGAAGACGGCCCTCGTTATAGTACACGATATCTCCTAATTAGTCTAAATGATCCTATGCTTGAATCGGCAACGGGCGGATATACCTCGCAAGGAAGTATTGAATCCGATTTCGAGACACGTCTAACGAGCATCATAACTCGAAGGAGGTACGCTTCAAAACGCATAAGAAGATTCTCGAATGCAATTATATACGGCATATCAATTTATAATGATAAATATCGATGTGCACGAATAGATGCGTATCTGATTTATTATATTTAATATAAATTTGAAGTGCGTCGGAAAATTATAGCGATTTTCTTTTCCTCCGTACCGCATTATATTTTAATAACAAAGCTTTACAAAAGATAAAATAATATATATTTCGCATCTGTTATTATTATCAACATAACGTAAGCTCATTTAAATACATTTATAAATGACAATGTAATAATTGTACGTTATTTTATCTTGTTATACAGATTGAAACTTTTGTAAATGTAAAAGTTTTACTGCACTGCGCTCCCCTATTTCCTTGGATACTTTATACATAACGTACGGTGTGCGGTCAAGAGTTAAATATGGAAATACTAACTCTAAGTTTTACGCGTATGTTTGATGTCGCCTCGTGTGTGCATATAGTACACGACTAGTGTCCGACAACCTGGTGCTTTTTTCAAGTCCCATCATAAATAAGCTCTCGGATTTTTTTAATAAAAATTGATTAGATCCTCCTATTTATTTATGATTGTCAAATCTCAGATTTTATATAACTCGAAAATAATTCATAATGCTAAATTGCTACATAATCTCCTCCCTTACATATTTTTATATAAAAAATAATAGAATAAAAATTGAAAGTAAAAAGACACTTTAGAAGTTTAGACAAACACAATTGGAGTGTGATAAACCTCTTAGTTTGTGAAACGGTTGAAATTAGGGTCTTTCATGTAAGTACCTTAAACTAACTAACTATCATTAAAATCACGATCCCATCAACTAATAAGCGTTTCTTATCTCGAATCTCAGTAGTTTTACTACATTTTAGTTTTAAGTGAGAGTTTATTTAGTTTAATTTTAGAATGTCCAGCATTTTAACAGTCGGTCGACGTCCTGCAGGATGTTTCTTTGCGCTTCACTAAGCGCCTTAAAACAACGTAATTCGCGTTAGCGCAAATTACGTCGACGACCCTGCAGGAGACTTAATTACCCGCCACGCCAAATAAAACGCGGTCGCAGTTTCGAAAACGGCAACGACGCTCGCTTTAATCTATCTGGATGAGTGCAAATGCCCAGGATATCTTCCGAGTTTATCAAACGACCTAAAATAACAAACTTGCCGGGTAATGCAAGCTACCACCGGTCGCGGCAATTATAACTTGCAATGCACTTCGCGCTGAATAATATCGCTCAAGGTAAGAAATAATAAACATTCGCCATCGCGTTCAAAAAGTCGGATAATGAGCAACGAGACGTATCAGCGAGGGAAGATGCGGCGGAATATAGCGCGTTGCAATTTCCATGAACTTCGCATTTTATTATCGCAACGCGATATACAGAACCGCCTGTGGTGCGGGGAAAGAAACTCAGTTTCCACATAAACCGTCTAAATGAGAAACGAATCAGAGCATTTATTATTTGATATATACACAAATAACAAGAAATAAATTTCTTTAAAAGTTGTATTTTAAGAGAAATGAAATAAAAATGATAAAAAGAACATTTTAAATAATAAATTACTTGGATTTGTAGTGTGCGTACTTTTGTATCCTTTAAAAAAATAATTTTGATAATATCGGTCATATGAAAAAAATATGGAGAAATTTTATACAATTAAAAAATTCTACGATTGACTTCTCTTAACATCACGATTTTCATGAAAATTTTTTATACCATGGCGTAAAAAAAATTAGGAACGAGTTAACCCGTCGCCACAGAGGCCAAGAGTTCGTGAACCACGGGAAATTGCGTTAGATATGCGGAACAAGTTGCAATTGGAAAAGTTTTGCGGACTCGCAAATCTTCCAAAAACAGCGCGGCAGCCGGTGATGATGAGCGGAAGGCGTGGTAATACGCAAATTGTTAATTTGTGCAGTTGCCGGAGTCATTAACGAGGAAACTCGTCACAAAATGTAGAAGATAAAAAAGTTTTTGATAAATAATTTAACATGACAAATTATGTATCAAACGATTTTTTTCCCCTTCTGCTACAAAAATTTAAAAAAAGTCTAGTAAGAGTTCTATTTTATGTAAACAAGATATCCACATTTTCTTTCTTACGCAAATATGTTCCGCTCGTAAAAATGCTTTTGAGTATAAAATAGTTGCAGTTAAATAAGAATACTCGTTCATTGAAATATTTTAATAGTATGAAAAAATATATTACAATAAAAAATTGCAGACTCGAATTGCATGTTTGTACAATCTTTCGCGAAATTCAAAAAGCACAAATTTTAATTTTCTTTAAACTTGTTTAACATTAATTTAAAATTAATTTTGATAATTTTTTCCACCATGAAAAGTATTTTTAAATTTAAATAAAAAAAATCATAAATCTAAAAATTAATATCACGTATAATCAGTAAATGTATATATGTAAGTACTCGGCCAATATGTGACACTTTCCTGAATAAAAGCCATTTAATGCAAAGGGAGGAAGCGCTTCTAGCGCTGATTTTCTCCCAAGAGGATGTGCGTGTATCTAAAAGGCGCTCTTCACGAAAATTTCACGGTGTCTGGGCTCTTTCCTCTTACGAGGAAAAGTTACTGGCTGAGAAATTGATGGTACAGTTGCAGCGTGAAAATAAGAAGATGTCGATCGTCTTCGAAAAATCTAGTGGAAATCTCGGAGGAACTGCTGCCTTTCTATCTTGGCCAACCACGCGATGCAGACTTTTCAAACTAGCCAATTCCGATAATTATATTAATCGTCCGAGAAATCAGCGAAGTGATTATCTGAAAACGTTGCAATACTAGGAAATTGTGAAATTCAGCGAAAGGTTTGTCTATCTCATGTATTTCGTCGAAGTGTGAAAAAACGCCATCAAACTCAGTCTTGTTATACAATATAAAATAACTTGAAATGACTGTGATATTCAGATTGTGTTCAGAAGTTAAATAATGGCTCTGTTGTATTATAATAAAACAAAAACAACAACGAAGAACTTCTGTTGAAGTGCAATTAAAAATTCGTAGCACCTCTCTAAAATGCTGATGTATTTTACATTCTCTTACATCTCATTGTTCTTTATAAATAGTAAAATTAACAAAACAGATGATGTATAAGCTATACGAATTGTAGGGTGCTGTAATAATATTTGAGGAAGGAAAAAGAATTAAAAAAAAAATAATCATATACGGATTATACAAGGCGATACAATTGATTCAAACCGAATAAAACTAGTATTGCAAACATTTCAGTATGGATTAACTTCCATATCAACTCACTCGCGATTCTCGTTTGAGAATTTAATGATTTCAATTCTGCAGAGAATGAAAAATGTAAGTATATGACGGAATGAATGTGACGAGGAATAAAGCTAGCGGTACTATTTGAAACTAGTACAGTCGCGCGCTGCTCTATGAATTTTATAGTCGCCGGACGCTCACTGGGCATATAAAAAAATCACAGGCAGGATGTCGGAGCCACCGGTGTGCTTTGGGAATTGTTACGTCAGATCTAGGCCGGAAGTTCGTGAAATATTGCGTGAGGATAAACGCTCTTTTAGCGTGGCGTTAACTCTCGGATAAAATATTAACTTGTTGTAAAAACGTGACGTAAAACGCTTCTGCGAGTGAACAAGAACAAAACAGCAGAACGATTTGATCGGGAAAAAAAAACAGGCGAAGAGATATTTATTTATAACGGCGATATTTTATTGTGTGAGGTTCCAATTCCTCGATTTGTACTTCACGGATCATTGCGCTCAACCTTGCCTTTTATTCTCTTGAATTTATAAATACATAATGTAATTCTTTGCATTTGCAAAGTAAATTGAATTGTGCCTTGTCTGTATAATATGCTGTAATAAACATAATATCTCACTACTCATTACGTTTATATGGATTCTTTAAAGTTGGAACTAATTTCATATAAATAATTAAAAACAGAAAGTTTTTTAATTTTTTTTTTTACAGACGCGCGTTTATTTAAAATCTCAATTGATATGAATATGAACGATACTTGGAGTTTTCAAACTCCATCGATACGTTTATCCGATTTCATATGAAACCAGAACTTCGCAGGCCGTCTGATTCATACATTCTTACTATCGTAGATCCTTTGATTCCACGTCCTTCATCCCACATATCTTTCTGAATCTATTCCCGAATTCACTTCGTAGTCTAAGCGGGATTTGTAGGAATACGATAGAACTTTTCTGCACCACCCCGGGATCCTCTGCGCCGGCAGCGAGACGTTCGTGATGCGGATCGTCGACGAGAATGTGATCGTTGAGAGACGTAGGCGCGTGTCGTGAAAAAATAATTTCGCGGATAACGGAGCCGCGACACGTGTTCGTGCGACGAACAGTTACGCTCGGCGAGCCGTAAAAAGGCGCGCTATCGACCCCCCGTGCCTGTTTCCGATTTGGTATTCATGGGGAGGAACATTAAATGTGAGATTTTCAACGTCAACCGCGCAGGTTTGTAGCCATGAAATAACAGACGGGCAACGAGAAACGAGGCGAGGTAAGAAACGAGAACGAAACTGTTGCGCCACGCGAAGGCAGGAACAAACGCGAAGTTCAATACAACTTTCTCTCTCTCTCTCTCTCTCTTTCTCTCTCTGTTTCTCTCATACACACACACATACACACACATTACCTTCTTCTTCTTTTCTTTTCCGCTCGTACTTTTCGCGCTCGAACTAGCTTTTCCCTCGAACCCTCGCTGTAACGCTCCCGGGAGCGTTGATTCGACGACGGTAACGACCGGGTACACACATTACATCCAATCAACCTGATCGAGCCACCGCGATAACTACTGCGTACACACGTTAGTTCCAATTTAATTCTGCCAATGCGCACATCAGCCCCGATATTGTGGCACAATTATGCGCCGATTGACGGGTAAGAATCGAGGCGCGAGCTACCCGCGATCTTCGTGTAATTAACCGATGTAATTACGTCGGCGATTAGCGAGACCATGGAGATTTTCGGCCGTTGCGAATCGTTTGCGAGCCGCGACCACCATTTTCCGGCACAAATGTGTAATGTGGCAGTCGATATGGCATTGCCGCACCGCAAATCTTCTGATGGAAATCAGCTTGGTACGCGAAACCGCCCATTCATTTGATTCACGACAACTTGTTCGGTAAATGCTTTGAATTCTAATGATATCCGCTTTGACTTCTAATGATAGTGTCACGCGTTATACGATTGTGGTTTCCACGCACACTACGTGATAAATCAAAGCAGAGAATTTATGGAACGTGAAAATCAAATGTATTTTAAACGGAACGGAATCATATTATTGTTGCTCTTTTCGTTTTCGCACTAAAGTGTACTTCTAATCTTAGAAATTGAATAAATATGTGTCATATATAAAGTCAATATATATTATTATTTCACCAGAGAGATAGTCTTCTCCTTCATATCCGAAGTTTTCAATTTTTCGTGAAAAGTTTATAAAATATAAATAGATATGGGAACAAGAGGTGAGGTTTTGTGACAGTCAATATATCGAGATGCAATATATATGAGTTTACAGAACTATTGTCATTCCTTTTATCTGTGGATCCTCTAATGAAATTGGAATCGATTTTCTTTAAAAAAGATGTCACGTTCTCAATAACTCTTGAAGTCTACGAATAAAAATAAAATATCTTTTGTAAGCTACTTTCAAGATCGTAATAAATGACGAGACCTTATTCTTCAGTTAATCTCAGATATCCTTATCTCAATAGAATATTAATTAAGAGTTTAGCATGGGATATTTAATATTTAATATATCAAAAATTCATGATAAACTATATTGCGTAAAGAGTGTGCTCATATAAATAATAGAAATTTAAATATTGCTGAATCAAATTAAGCAATTATTTACAACAAACTGATCAAAGTTTATCTGTCAGACAAATGGTGATAATAATTTTACGAGTACCGTTAAATTACGCGCACAATGCAGAAGAAATTGGTGTTTCGTGTTACTAGTACAGGCTTCGTAATGTTATCTTTTCCCCTGTAAATGTAGAATAGATATACCAAAGAAAATCGCCGTCGTTTCGTGACGACGACAATCGTCAATTTACGACGAGTTAACGACGCGCGTACGTGCCTCACTGCAGCTGTGTATACTGCACCTCGAGAAGCACCTCCCGATTGTTTACAATTAATTTGGCTCGTGTCACTCCTATTGCGTGTCTACAGACACGCACGTGAGCAAATGGTATTTTAGTACTGATACCGCTATTATCTCGCAACACACATCCATAATTTGTTTACTACATCCAGCTACTTGTTATTTGCATCATTCTCTATTGTTTATTTAATCATAAAATAGACAGCTGTCGTCACGCATATCAGCAAGCATATATGCATGTAAAATATATTAAACTACGTCTTGGTTTAATTATTCGCCCCAAGTAGTTTGAAAGAAGATCGGCCATAAACGGCGATAAACGATCGAACGATTTCACGGCAATCAGAAGACCTGACGGGCAACAGAAGCTGCGGGATCAAGTCAAAGTGATTTCACGAGAAGCTAAAAGGGAGATGCTGGCAGAAAAGGTGGCAGGCATGTGGGAGGGAAATGGGGAACACTTACCGCGATCGGATCGAAGGAATCTTTTCAAGCGGTTCGAGTCGGTCGGCAGACCTAACCCGACTCTGGAGGATTTACGCGAGATCCGTCGATGAGAAGGTAAAAGACTGGCAAGGTGAGCATCGCGCGAACGGAGGTGAAAAGGAATCGAAAAATGGAGAAAGGTGAAGAGAAGAAGCGAAGAAAGAAAGAACGAGAAGAACATGATTGGAAGAACGGTGAGAGGAAGAGAGGAAGAGAGGGAAAGAGGACAGAAAAAAGGAACAGGGGGTTGAAAGGATGGGAGCAAGTGTAGCAAGATAAGAAAGACTGACTGGTTCTCAGTTTGCGCTATTTTCTTGTCGTCAGTCCCTGAGAGAGAATAAAAGTTAAGAGAGGCGCGGAACCAATTTCCCAAAGGTACGACGGATCCAAAAAGCAGGCTTCGCGCGGGCGCACGCGTCTACGCGTTATGCAACTCGATTTTCAGTATAGCTTTTAAACAGCTTTATATAATAATGGAATTTGACGGCAAACGTATGAGTTTTTTTTTCATAAGTGTTGCGAAATTATTGTAAGGTCAATCAGAATGTTAGTGCATGTAATTCTACAATGCTGCATAAAGACCAAATTTATAAAGATCCTAGAACTCTCCATTATAATGTTTATCATTCTTTCATTTTATTTATATAAAAGACTAACCAATTTATTCCATTTCACTTTACATTTATGTTTTATACTTTACATTTTGTGAAATACGATCGTTCAAAACAGCTGGCGAGTGTTTCAAAAATATTCATAGAGATTCGTAATCTTGAAAATTTTTCAGGATAATTTTATATTTTAGGATCCTAAGCGAAGTGACGTTCGAAAATTGTACGGGGTCGCGCGGCCTTCCAAAATCGATGGAATCTTGAGATTCGCTCCGATTTCCCACGATCTACCACGACGAGAACGATAAAAAAAAAATGAAATCAAGGAGGCAGCCGACGGATGCAGAAAGCGATCTCTAGGAAAGGGAAAATGGAGAGATGGAGACGACACGGTCTGACAGCACTGGGTGGATGAAAGCCAGTATTAAGTTAATAAGACTCCGCGACGCCCATCGAGAAGGATGAGTTCTAATTAGATAATTTAATAACACAAAACGAATCGATCGGGTGCGGCAAAGCCCGGGAAAAATAGGCAAAAAGAAGGAAATGCTCTGGAGCATTGCACCAGCAGCTTTCAATCAATTGGAGTTTGTCACGTCTTGGTAAACAATTATTGGAAATAATTGGAAAATTTTAACCGTGGCCTTTATCACATAATATATTAAGATTTACCTTGTTTTTTTTTGTCCTTTTCATTCTCTTACAATAATTGTTTATAATATTAATTTTGAAATATTAAAGTATATAATAACAATGGGGAAAAGAGTAGAGAACTACACGGCATTCTATATTAAAACTGAAATAGTAATAAGCACGTAAGTAAATAAAAAAAATCTTGCTTTCAAGTTTTTATTATTTCTTAATGTTCAAAGTTAAGCCAATTACAATCCTATATAAAACTTGCAGTGACTTCTCTCTTTCACAAGTATACTATAAGACGAAATAAAAGCTTTAAAGGCGCGCGCGCGCATAGTTCACAAAATTTTCTCTTATATGTTCTCCCGTACTTACTTCCTAACATAATACTTTGAATAATAAATAAAGATTTTATCTTCAGAGAGAGAAAGAGAGAAAAAGAGAGATAAAGAGAGAGAAAGGGAAATGTGTTATTAGAAAAATAATAAAATACATCCATGTGAAGAGACATTGTTGGAGTTAAATATTGGTAGTACAATAGCTTATACAAAACTTTATTTCTATATCATGCTTGAGTCGGTACAAAATGTTCCGCTTCACAATTGTACTATATCCCTTCACAGCGTTATTTCAATCTTAAGGTAGTAGAAAGGACTTTCCTTAATCGAATCGACCGTAATCGCGTCACAGTCACAATGGACGTCATCATTTAAAAGCGACTCGCGGAAAACTCGTTTTGCCAGAAAACCGCGGACTTTCTCTACGAACAAATAATGCGATCTGTTCCCTAACTCGCGGAGCACTTTCCCCCGATCATCGTTGCGCGAATTCTCAAAAGTTGGATCAAAATTGATCCGATCGCAGGTAAGTGTTCTCTGCTGCCGAAATCACTCGTTCCTAGCTTCTATGGAAATTTCCCGATTACCGTGGAGAATTTCGCACGACAGTCTTTCCCCTCCGCCCTATTCGTCGAAAGCTTCTTCCTTCGCAGCTCCATCGTCTCTCGGTTTTATCGACAGATTTTGTGTAATTCCACCGAACGATCGCTTTGACGCGAAGCTTTAATGCAGACTTGACGAGGCGGACCTTGCCGGAAAAAAATACGTTCTTAAAGAGATTTTTTCCTCGTACAGCTAAGGAAAACGTTGAAATTCGATAAAAACGCGAATCTCTGATGGAAAATAGAATAAATTATCATTTGTCAAGAGATTAAGAAAATTCATTTTTTCGCTGATAATACGAAAATTTACTCTAAAGAGATATCAAGCAAAAAATTTAATAGAAAATTGTGTTTATTATGTTACGAAAATGTAATTTTAATTTGCAATATGTTTTGTGTTATGTTTGCTTTCGTAAAAATACATTAGATTATTAAATAGCTAAATTATGTAAACTGTATTTCATGTAAAATTTCATTTTAATTTGCAGAAAATATTTAAAAAACTGAAAAAATTAAATATAAAAATATACAAAAATAAATTATAAACTGTACGATTTAAACGTTACTTTATCTAAGAATATTGTTACAAAAGCCAAGGATTGAATTAATTTTCGTAGTAGTTCTTTCAAAAAATGCCGTAAACTAGATTTGAAAACGGCAAACAACGTGATGTAACTACACGCGCTCCTATCATCAATAACTGCAACCTGATAACAATTATTCTTGGCGAGATGAAAATTAATCATCTTCGTAATGTAGACGAATATGCACACGTTGCACATACCCCAATTCACTACTTCCATCAGCAAAAATGGAACTAACCGGTCCGACCAAATTGCGAAGTTGTGTGTTAGCGTGACTCGTTGTGCTGTGATTAAAACCAGAAGAGAGATTTAATTCGCTCGAAATTCACCGCAAAATCTCTCTTCCACTTCACCGACGACTCGGGCACCGATCTACGGCAAAACCGCAAAAACGTCGACGATCGTGGTGTACGAAACTTCGTAATGAACGTGAGCCAGATGTTCCCGGAATTATCCCGGGACTTTTCTGGATGACTATCGAGAGAAAGAGGCAGAGAAAAGGGAGTGCTAAAATCAGAATTTTTCTACGACCTTACACCGATCTTAACAAGAGCTACCAAATGTAGAAAGAGAAATCAGGTTGGCAAATTTACAAATCAAAATGTTAAATAGCTCACGAAAGCGAATTAAAAGGTAGTAACAGAGAGGACAGAGTGCAGAGTATTTAATTCAATTTAATTTCTTCAGCTTTGTAATCTCTGCAAGTCCAAAAACCCTCGAAAATAAATTTGTCTCTTCAAAATTGTACGAAAATTTATTTTGTGTTATAACACTAGTGACTAGATAAATTATCTTATACCGACTATATTCATTGTATCCGCGCGTTGGGGTAGTAATTTACATTTCTAATAAATATATTGTACAACCGTAATGCATACAGTGCTGAGTACCTTAGCCCAGGTGGATCCGGATAGAAAAAAAAAATGTTAAACGGCAACGTAAAACTTTCGAGGTAACAAAACGTCAGTGCAAGCAGGCGGGAAACCATGATTTACGAAAGAACGTATTTTTATTCTGGAAGCACACATACGAATCGCGCGCGCATTCTGAGCCCAAGGTGCAGACCAGTTTGTTACCCCCGCAGCTCCGTAAAGCAGGCTTTTAAACATTGAAATGCTGCGTTTGTACGCTCACATAGTTATACATGGAATTTTTTAATGAAACTTCGTTCATTTTATTACAGCAGTAAAATCGTTCACTGAAATTTGTATGTACAAACGTTCGCGAGTGGCCTTTCAAACAAGCGTGTTGTGACCCGCGAATAATTATTTAATTGAATCGCTATCTATTTACTATTTGATAACAATTTAATTGTCTAAAATTCAATAATCTACTACAGAAAGTTCAATGTTTGCGTTGCGACGTGATGTTTGTTATTGACATTCAATATATTGAGTATCAAAATAATTAATTTACAATCACAGTTTTAATATCGATGTAAAACTGAAAGTTCTAATAAATAAAGAGAAAAATCATAATTACATTAAAAGAATTAACGATAAACATGTTGCACGCTCTACTGCTTGACTTTCGTTCCTTTACACGACTGATAAACTTCAAGTAAATTACTGCGATACATAAAGCAATTGCCGCGATGGCAGCACAATAGACGGTAATTTATCTCGACACATTTACTCGTGTTGTTCATAATTATATCGCCAGCCGCTCGTTATACGACGCTCACACAATACGCGAAAGGACATTAACCACCAAACACCCACTTAGAACGTTCGTTTTAGGTCTTTTGATATTAGAGCACTCAGATTTTGCGCTCTAATTAAGAAATCTATGCTTTCATTATAAATAAAATATAATAAATGTTTCAGAATAAATTAACGGAAATTATTTGTGTAATCAAATAATATAATTATTCCTCGGAACGTTAGAACGTTAACATTTTTACGATTTTCCTACAATTAAAAACAGTTGCTAAAAGTATGTAAAAATCAAGCAAATTTTAATTATTTGTTAAATATTTTTAAAAATCGATATATTTTAAAAATGCCTTTATCTAGAAATAAAAACATTAATTCAATTTAATTCTGACTTTTTCACGCAGCATGTTACAATAATTATCAATTATTAAATAAATTTTATCAAAATAACACGATTTAATCTTTTCTTTAATAAAATCAAATAGCATATAATTTGCATATTTTATAAGACAAAATAAAATTTATAAAATTGTCTATAAAAATTAAGTAATAAAACCAAACAATAAATCTTCGTTTGCACTAAATCGCGAGATTATTTTTCTGTTTTAATATATTATTGGATAATGTCTTAGGAAAATACACTCTGCAATCTCCATAAAATAAATTATGAAACACGTAATGTGCTAGAAGATCTTTCAGGACTTATTTGGGAAAGAATAAAGAGTCTCCCGCGACAGTTTTTCCTGCTAGTATTCATCTTAATGCCCCTACTGTCATTAGTCATTAGTTGTTTCATCCAAAAAAGCATACGACTCCACAAAGCGCTCGAGACGCGATATTTTCGTTTTAATGGCCGTACCAACTTCGACGGTCATTTCAAAATTATTTTGCATGCGCTCGACCATCACCCCGTGAATATCCCGGGATCATGGTCGGATAATGGTCGGTGATATGCAACTACGTTACATAAAGAATTTCTGCCAGAACAAGAGTTTTTGTCCGGGAATCGACGTGTAATGGAGGAAATGCAAATTTAATGGATGACTTTCAATCGGCGCGCATAAATCGCACAAGATCTCTCGTAAACGAAGAGCTTCATTTTCTCAGGCATCCGTAAAATTCGTAAAAATTCATAAATGGCTAACATGGCCATATCGTCTTAATTGGCAAACCTTGCGATATCAAAATATAAAATAAGAGGGAGAAAAGTTATGGTTTAGTTTAACATTTATCATGTGTTACAATTAGATAATTTGCAAATTTGTAAGTTGTACTGCCATTTGCGAACTAAGATATTTGGTTCTTCGAAGTTATAACAACTTATATATATTGATTTTATGTATTTAACAATAGCTTTATTTTTATTATTTTTCTTATGAGCTAATTATAGTTTTTCTTTTGACGCTGTAATTCTTTCACATAAATATGTCAACTAACTTTTTTTATGGGTAATCTTTCTACATGCGATATCGGCGATAGTCAATGAGATTTATGATCGTTCATATAATTCCGACACTATTGTAATCGTTAATAGCGAAATCTTGTCACGTTACTCGCTATTCCCACTGTCGTTAAAATGCAATCTATAAAATTAAACGCTACTGCCATTGTCAGAGGTAATAATAATCCTTTTAACATGGTAAATATCAGTAAAATATTACAAAATTTAAAATAAAGAAATATAAAGTAGAGCCAAAATAAAATCGTGTAAATTAACAAGAAAAAATTTGAGAAAATATTATATTTGCATATTAAAGAAATAAAAATAATATCGTATAAGAAATATTTATATTGCAAATTATATTAATTATAGTAATTAAAAATGTAAATTTGTCATACTAGGATTTCTGTGTTATAGCTGGATTTCAAAATTTAAATGTTAAGTAATACGATTATAATTTATTAACAGTTTTTTTCCAATCGGCACATCTAAAAAAATTTCCAGCAATAATTTAATTTACAATGACAAACTAAAAAAAAAGTTATTCCGCGCAATTATTTAATCGAGAATATTATCCTTTGTTGCGGTTATTACTATTCAGTTTACAAATTTCTTTTCACAAATAAAATTATTATTCTATAACAATTGCTGACAAACGAATAAAATAGCTCTAGCAATTTTGTCATTACTACACATATTTTTTCCCTCTCGTCGACGTATTCGAAAATTACTTCACCTCATGACGTCGATTACCCGAAATGAAAAAAAAAAAATTGAAAAGAAAGAAATCGCATCCAATTACTCAAACTGCACCGATTGTCGGTTGGTGAGACAACTCAAGCGAGAACCCCGAGGAGGACACAAGGGCTCTTTCTCTCTCCCTCTCCCTATCTCTCTTACTCTCTCTCGCTCCCTCTCGTGACTGTTGCCTAGCTGTAGATGACAGTTTCCTCGGGAGACCTCGCCCCAATATATCACGTCGTCCTTTAACCTCGAATAATTGTACGACTCCCGCGTTCCCTCCTGCCCTCCTCATAGTCGCTTTCGAAATACCTGCAGGTATCCTGAGACGTAAAATAATTCATTTGCGAGCGTGTGCGACACGCTCGAGTAGACGGTTCTGATACCGCTATGCAGTCGGAAAACACATTCGAAACGTTGCCAAAACAAGTATGTTTACCCACGGAATAATCTTGGAAATTCTACTGACTTGATACCACCGACGCTTACAAATTGTAGCGATAATGGAAAATCTTAATAATTATATGTATCTTATCTACGACGGTAATGAACTTGGATGATACTTATATTTTTCATGTACCAACATTATGAATGTTAATTATAAGTAATAATTTTCATCGTCGTTTGCAAGTCGCGTGTCTCTTTTTTTTATGCATGTTTCACAGTATTATCGCCTGAAAATGCAATTTCTTTGCAAATAATTAATAAATACTTTGCTCTTCTTTAACATTAAGTTCCACCGGCATGAACATAATGCAAAATAAGCATTATATAAGCATAATAACAACCAAATAAGCATAATATTTCTACAAATGGAATTACAGAGAAAAAAGAAATCTTTCATAACTATGGAGTTACGGAGAAAAGAAATTTCATGCATATACAAATGCTGCAAAATGTTAACGTTCCTTTTAATTAAGACCTGTTTACCGTTGGACGGCTTGCAGTGAGCAACTCGAGCATCTTTTACAAAAAAAAAAAAAAGGTAAGTCATACAAATGCATACTGAAGCGTAAATGCATATGGTATACTCTTACAAACAGAATATAAATTCGACCAAGTGACTTTCATGTGGTATACTTTGAGTTGAAGTTAGTGCGAGCGGTGAAATAGAAAATTAGAAACTTTGACTGCAATTTCAATGTTTCAAAAATTAAGGAAAAAAAATTGTAACATGCTGCATTAATTTTAGTTGTACAGATATACATATATAAAAAAGTGTAGTTTTAAAGATAATTATTTGTTACTTTGAAATGTTTAATTAAAATTTTGGTTTCTCGAGAAACAAATTGGATGACAGAATAAAACGGAAAGAATGCTCTGTAAGAAATATTTTTTTATATGATCAATGTATTTACGGACGTTTTGCCATTTCGAGACTTTTCCGCTACGCTTTTTATAACGATCTATGTATTATTTTATCTGTAACAAATGCTGACACTGAATCATGTAGATACTCAAAGGCGACCGATAATCCAGAAGCAGTGGCGAATGCCAAAGGGTGCCATTAAGCAGCGCACGAAACTTTTCGCAAGATGAAAAGGCACGTTGAATCGACGTTCGCTCTTCCGAAACTCGATTCAAAGTTACTTTAACGCGGTTTATAGGCAAAGTCTACCAGTTACCGAAGCACTGCTATGCTCTATACGAATAATAAGTTAAATATTAATATACTTTTTTTTATAATTCTCATTCGAATATAACGCATTGTTTGAAATTTATTTAACACTCGAATTATGATTTAGCAAGAATCTATAGACTCGCAGTCAAATTAATTCTCGGAAGCACAGCTATTTCCGCAAATTATATACATTTAAATGTACTTTGAATTATCGCCCTTGCGTTATCGAGTTTCTAAATTTGTGTGCGTAAACGCAAATTCAATTCATTTTATATTTCTATAAATCCTTTATATTGAGCCATTTCTCTGATTAATATAAAATTGAAAACATATTAATAAATATAAACATATCATCTTTATAAAAAATAACATTTCCGCGATATAAATATTTAAAGTATTCTCTTGTAATATTATTAAGAGATATTTTAAAAATCTCACAACATTTCCAAGTAACATTTCCAAGTTTAAAGTATTTTGTTTTATTCTGGATTATAATTATTACTGTGTAATAATTTTATTTTAAACAATTAATGGCTTTCTTTCATTTTCATTTAAAAACTGTAATTTGAAATCAGATGAGATGCCACATTTAAGACTTGACGTCATCCTTGATGTCATATTTATTCTCATTATAGTACTGTATAAAGTTATTTTCTCTTTAGGATTTAATAACGTGATGACTCGTGGTCGAAGAAATGCGGCACAAAAAAAAAGAGGACGAACTTTGTTATCTGTCATCCAGTTTCTTTCTGGCTTACGCCCCTCTCCATTTCGGCCGTCGCCGATTTTTCGGCGTCCCCTTTTTATGTGTTTTTCCGCAACGGCGTCTCGTCAACGTCGCGAACTTCCGATGCGATGGTGGGCGAGCCTCCATCCTTTCCTTTCTCTTCTCCGCTTCGACCCTTTTGTCGCAAACTTTCGAGAGCCACCCGAAGGGAGGTAGCGTGCGCGCGCGAATCAAGTGTCAAATATTTTGGAAGTGTAAACAGGTGGAAAGTCCATCCGTTCCCATTTCGGGGCACGGATCCGCCATGTTCTCTCCGTTTTTCGGAGAGTCGAAAGTTCCGCGGTCTTAATCGCGAAACGCCTTGACCTGGCAGCACGAAAAGGACGAGAGCTAAGTTGACACTCAGCAACGAGTAAAATTTCTCTTTGCACTATCCGGGCGACAAATCCGTGCCATCTGGATTTTCACGGAAATGTCCCGAAACTCCCGAGTTTAAACACACTGACAGATTTTTCTATAATGGCGACATTTATCACTTTGTTCTATTACGTAAAAATATTAAACGAGATAAGTGAATAGAATAGAATTGATAACATTATAAATAAAATAGTATAATCAATTGTATTGTAACATAAAATATAATAATTTCAATTTTTAAAGTTAAAGCTAATTTTTATTAATTTTAATAATAATCAATGTTTTTAAGAGTTTTATATTATTTTGTTTAAACTATAATTCAATATTATATGTCAAAATAATATGTGAGATTTTATAAGAATACATTATAATTGCCAATTATAACGTGTTCCTTGTGTATGACAATTATGACGTATTGATTTAGAAAAATAGTATTGTAATATTATAATATTTTACATTCAACTAATCGTGCAATTGATAAGTGAAACTAATCTGCACAAAGAATGCAAACAAAAAGTTAAAATTATGTCATATTGACGTAATTATTGGGGATTTATATTTCGCAAGCTGTAAGTGAATTATGTAAATTAAGTGAGCCACAGCACGCTTCTCGTGCTCTGAAAATGGCCGCGTGAAATAAGCGATTATTCAGGAATTACCCCGATAATTTATGACCATGCAATGAACATACATGTCGAATATGTGATGGACGTTTAATAGCTCTATAGAAATGCCTTTTGTCCGCTGTCTGTTCGACATTCTGGAGATATTTGTCCCTTTTATGAAAGTAGCGCGATTGGAAAAATCTTTTTATGAGAATTTTGTCATTGCCATGACTTTAATTTTGTCGGGTTTTATTTGGCTACAAGCATTAATTAATTACAAATGTAAAATCATGTAAATACATTAATAAGTATGTTTATTATATATAAATATAATAAACATTTATACATTTATTTTTAATACATTATTACGTATTAATTTATTATTTATGTTATTATTTAAATTGTGTGTATTTAAATCTTTAATTATTTAATATTTAATAATTAATATTATTATGTAATAAAATACAATTATTTCATTTTACAAAATAAGACATGTAATTTACTATAATTTAATACTTTTTTTTTATAAATGTAACGAATCTTCATTTTTAAAGAACTAAAATAATAATGCTTTTTAGCTTTATTTAAGCATCGATGTTTTTGTTAGAAAATCTCAAACGTTGGCTATAAAGATAACATAATGTAATATCTGTTTTTGTCCAGACTTTCGTCCAATTAATAGCTTTTCAATATGCAATCCTGCATTCTGCGAGAGCTCATTAAATTCGGGAGAAATCACCGTTATTATAACGACAGTTATGCAGGAACGACGGCGTCATAACGCGAGCGAGAGCGGCTAAAGATAGCGGCGTTTCCGACACACCGTTCGCTTGCCTGTTGGAGCTTTCTCGCGAATTCTGCGCGTCGATAATTGAAGGTGAAGTCTAAGCGCATCACATGATCGCGCACCGGCAACCTATATATATCGCATGTACCCCTATGTGGCAATTAACACTACGTCGAAGTAAACGCGTCCGTTGAACAGTTCTACAACCAGCTCCAAATGGATATACTACGACACGCATCCGCCACGAAATGCGCATTTTACACACAGCTCGTGAAAGCGCTAATAAATTGACCGCGCAATGTGTACGTCCTAAGGGATAATTTCGAATTGTTTTACCATTTGATTCAGCATTCCTCGTGCATTGACCTCTGGCACGGCGTTTCGCACACGATAAAGCCAAACAGATACAGTTAATGTAACAAAAGATTTGAATACGTATAATTTATTAATTATTTACTCTTCCGTAATTTATAAATCTCTTTTTCGTCCTCAAACAATCATAACTTCATCATTGCTGTAAAATGGATCTTCTTAATTATGAATGTTTGATAAATTATCTTTTAATTATGCAAATATATTATTAATGTGTATAGACGCATTTAGGTAAATGGTATTCGCGGAAAATACATTTCGATGCGCCTGAGAATATTCTATTTGCATTCTGTATATATGATGAATAAAAATTTAATAGCCATCTGCCGTTTACGATTTATCTTGAAATTCAAAATTCATCCAATAATAGCACGACCGAAAGTGCATCCAGATTTGACTAAAGTATAAGAAAACACAGGGCTATGGGGCTATTAACGCAGCATTTTGCATTATACGACGTCTGCGACGGAGGTAATTTGGTACAAGAAAATATTTATCGGCCAACAAGTTTACCTGAAATAAATCCAGAGGAAGGCCGCTGGCAAACGGCGGGGAGAAGCAGCGTGATGCGAAAAGGGTGAGGAGGATTAAGTTTTCCCGGTGCCTAAGTTCACGAGCCGCGCCAACATAAAGAAAGCGAGAGAGAAAGAAAGAGAGAGAGAAAGGAAGAACAAGAGGCGTTCGTGCGGGACAGCGAAAAAAAAAACGAGCAGCCTGAGAGGTAAACGGTGCAAATTAAGCGCGGCGCACGGGAATGCAGTTTTCCTTTCCCCGACACGACCGGCGCCGGCATTAGCGCCGCCTCCGAGCTTAACGATCGCCTCGACCGAAAGAAAATGTCGAAAACTTCCGCTCTTCTTCTCGAGACGATCTCTACCTTTTTACGGGCGGCAGCTGTCGTAGATCGATTTCGCGGCTCGGTCGCGGCTAAGCATGTCCCGACATACTATAAGAGTGGCGCGATATGTCACGCTATTAACACGTTCGAAAAAAGGATATGAAGAAGTACATCTTGTCGCACGGCAGATAATTTTCTATTAGGAGCGAATTTAATTAATTCTTTCCGCGGAAGCGTAATATATACACTGTTGGACATTTCGTAATATGAATAATTGCAACAAGAATATAGTTACACATGTAATTGTTTTCATAAAAATTATTACTGTAATCAGAATAAATGGTATCCTAAAATATATTTTTATTTCTTTTAGCAATTTGATATATATTTATTAAAAAAGATAATGAAGAATTCAATTCGCTTTCTGCAGAATCGTTAAAAAAATGGATGATGCGAACGGACGAAACGAATTTATTTTATCAAAAGTAAAACAAGATCGAGCGCGAGTACATTTCGTAAAACAGGAATATCGAGGGACATAAAACGAATTTTCATCGACGTTTACCCAAAATCGAGTTGCGAAATCCGCGTGTCTAACAGAATAATTAAAAAAACGGACTAGAACGAACCAACAACTAAAGCGCAGTTGATGCCTCGCGGCGAGTTAAATGTTCTGTCGCAGTATTACGAGATTACGCAAGATGCGAAACATCAATTTAATTGATTGCGACATAAATTCGTCAAAACGCGCGTGCATGCTCACGCCAGAATACCGTAACGTCGCCTCCTCTCTCGCTTAAAATGTTTCGTGTTCTCCGTTACATATCGAAAACATTTCGACGTCGATTTATTCGCTGTCAACCTGCCAGCACGATTGTCCCGTATCGTAATGCCTAAAAGTATCGTTCCGTTTCCAACAGTCTCGAAAATGGCGCTGATGGAAAATTTGCGAGGCTATTTCGCGAGCAAACTTTATTACAAAACGGACAAACAATTTGTTCGTTTAAAACGCCAAGCTACATGTCACGACTGATGGCAGATAATGGTTAATATTGTCTCACTAAATTCCGCGATGCTATATGTTTATGATTTTTGCTCCATGCGTGTATATACATATAGATATAAAAGCATGAAGAAAGATAATTATTACAATCCTGGAAAAATACATAATATTCTTGCAATAGCTAAAATACACGGAAATGTGCTATTTTAAATTTATATAAACGATTTTTTATTCGGATCGTTATCAAGTTATTTGATAATCTAATAATTGCGAGTTAATTGAAAAAAAAAAAAACATGAAAAATTAATTTTTCTCTGAAAAAAATCATGATACAACATGATAATTCCAAAATTGCATTACTTTTGTATTTTCCATTCGATTATGTTAAAAGCATTTCATTTTTTTATAACCTCAAATTGTATTTTTATAAAAAAAATATCGCTGCGCAAAATTTCTGTTTTAGTATGTAGTACCGAAAAAGTACATAATGCATGAAAGTTGCAAATGTTTCGTGTGTTGTAGCTTTAAAAATACATGGCAAGAATGAAACTTGAGTAGTTGAGTCGAGCTTTTACGTGCTCTTGCCTTAACTTAGCGGAAACCTAAAGTTAGTTAGAATTCTTAACTTAGCAAAATGAAGAACGTCGTTACAACGTGTCTTCAGAAAGCAGGATTGTCATTAAAGATGTATAGACCATAATGTACATTATTCTTGCTGCGAGAAGTAATTGTGTATTGTTATTAAATTATAGAATAACAATTAATTCCCTCCAACGTGAACAATTATTGCATTAATAATTATACACGATTATTAAGATAATTATTAGTAATCAGAGATTTAATTATGTTGGGATCAATATTATAATCAGAGGTTTAATTATTAGGTGTTTAACATTTTTTCTCTCAATATTTTTTTACTGATAATTATTATCAAAATTCCAATTTGTAAATTTAGTTAATTTGTGTGTGACATCCCTTAAATGCAATATCTTAATAAGATCGATCGTTCGTTTCTGCTCGATCATAAATAATTATCACAAAAGTGTACAAAGCAAATCTGTCGCCCAGCCCACATTAGAGCCGCTGAATTCTTAAACCATTCGATCCGCTTAACATCACGCGCATTGGTTTAGTACTCTCGCGAGATACGTGCCTAGAATACATAACAAATTCATGTCCATTTCTCGCCCTTGGCACAAGGTGTGACCATAAAAACTCTTTCAAAGGGCCGGAGAGCCGTTTCGTCGCGCTTGTCACAGACCGCTCTTGTCCGGCGTACATACACATTCGCGAGCATTTGTCGACGTATTATGCCCGCGCATGCCGGGCTATATCGCATCCATATTGACGCATATTCGCGCATACCGACGGACGCATGCCGCGAAATATTTCCCTTCACGAAATCATCGATCGCCCGTACAATCGTCCATGTATGCGTGTACGTATTGCGAGAGCGTGGGCGTTGATCGCGCTGATCTGTAATAGACATCTAATTGCAGTAATGCGCTAATGAGGCTGCGCTGCTCCGGATATCGCATTCCGCGCCGTAATTCCACGCGTTGTTTAACTTCCGAAAACGCGCGTACAGGATACTCATGGATTCCACTCTTAGAGCATGTTTATATCCCTGCACACGTGGTACCAAAATATTCGTCCTCACGTTGGCGCATCGGCACGGCGTGCTTTCCGCTTCGTCGACATTAATCTAATTTTGATGTTGCGAAAACGCAACATCTTTTTCCCGGCTATTCTAATGTCATTTCGCACGAATTCTGTGTAAAAAAAAAATTATTTTAGGAATGGTAATTTAATTTTCTTTATTATTTTCTATTCGTTTCAGTGTTGCACTTCCGAAAAACGAACAAATATTTTTACAGAATTTTTTATTGAATGTTTGAAAATTTTGAAATATTTTAAGCCATTTAAAAACTAAAATTTTTTCGGATTAAAAAGATTATATGAGAGAGAAAGAGAGAGAGATTCTATTTCTTAAAGTTTCTATTATATTGTTACCATTTTACGATTCTTACGATCCTATCTTTAGAGAATTATTATCAATATTACTATTCTGAAATCTGTTTTATAAATTTTTTGTTAGAAATTTAAATTTCCATAAAATAATAAAAAATTGACTTTAATTTGTTTTTAATATTTCTATGCCAAGAGAGAAAACAAACCTCGCACAAAGCGCGAGGTCGAGCGAAATGGGATCGTCGGAAGACTCCATAAAATCCAACGAAGACAGCCTTGTCCATTTCTCGTGCTGCGCAAACAGCATCGCCGAGGCGCAAGTGAGAACCGAAAAACACAATAAGTGCTCGCAAATGTAGTTACTGCGATTTAGTTACGGTCTCTCACCGCAAAAGTGCCGTAAGGTTACATCTTCTAACCGCGTTTAATCTTCTCGCGTGAGCTTCCATTAGTTGAAAAGGAGACAGAAAAGAGAGATAGAAAGAGAAAGAGAGGAGACAAATATACTATAGGCGCGCGAAAAGACAGAGAAGCGAGCGAAGGAAAGCTGGGGTGAAACGTAGAAACAAAAATGGATGCAGAAGTAGAGATACAGCGAATAGTGAAAATGCGAAAAGAGAACGAAGCGCGTAACGGAAAAGGAAAAAGACAAAGAAAGGAAGATGGACCACGCAATGCTAGAGTCATTTCTCAAACTGCAGCGACTCTCTGCATCCTTCTTTCTCGCTTTCTCTCTCTTTCTCTTTCGCCCTGCCGCTTTGAAACCGTAAGACCTTTCACCCACTTACCAGCACTTCGCGCTAATTGATTTCAAGTGTAACGAATTGTTTCGGCCACGTCGAGCGAACGTCGGCACGATATAAATGGATTATGCGGTATGTTTGCACAGAATCAAGATGCGTAGAGTCCTCAATTTTTTAAATTCAGGTGACATTAATGCAATCAATTCTATTATGATTTCTACATGAAATCACAGATATTTTATTCAACAACAAATTATATCTTACATACCTTCATCATACAAAAGAAATATCGACAATGTTATGATTAAAATAATAAATTCTAACAGATTTTATCTTACAATTAATCACAACATTGTCAGGAGTATTTTTCTGTGTGACGAAGGTACTTGTAAAAACTAATTTTCCTAATTAAAAATAATTGCTGTTATTAAGAAAAATATAAATATTATAAATAATTAAAAAAATATTTATATATAATATAAACGTACATATGTATATGTAGTTTGTATATTACTCAAGCAGTTGTTATTAGTAATTTACAGAACGATCGAGCGTGCACAACTGCAACTTGGTTGTAGAAAGGAAGCGCGCGCAGTCGGTTTAATGGAGCGAATTTCTAATGAAACCCAGCGGGCGGTAACGCTTGTTCCCGTAATTAAAATAAAAAATTGCGCTTCGTAACTCGGCGGATAACGTGCGCGAGCGCACGATATCTCCCGGAATATTTATTATTATCACTCTGGGCCATTGTTACGGCAGCGCAATAGGATTCCCGCTATAGCATCTCCGCTCAGGTGTGATTAAAGAGCAGCACGTAGAAGAATCTTGACAATTTGAGACGCGACTGTCGCGACGCGGTCTTAATTTCAGGAAAATTATGAATGCAGAGCAGAATTCCCTGCTTCTCTCTCTCTCTCTCTCTTTCTCACCCCTACCCTCTTTCCACCGTTTTCTTACTTTCTTGCGCACGCGAATATTTACTGGCGCATTTTCGCCAGAATATTCGAGCGAGATAAATCCGATCTTTGACTACTAGAATATTTAATGGGCAAACGACTTAAAAAATATTTATCGTACAAAGCGTGATTTGAATCAATCTTTCCAGTAATAAAGTTATTATGCAGATATTTACATCATAAGCAGCATCGAGTAATCCCTGATTTCCTATTTTCTCTCCGCTCCGACAACACATTGATATTTTCTGTATTTTCAATATAAATATTTTGTTGGCCATTTCTCGCTTTCTTCGTAAACCTACAGTTCCGGTATTTAAAAAGTCGATGAGATCCGACCCCCGAAACAAGAATACACATAAAAAAAAGATACGAATATCTCTATTTCTCGCAGTAGAAAAAACAAAATCGTAGCGTTGCTCGAAAATTTTTTACGAGTTTATTGTAAAATGTTGCAACAGCAACGGGCGATCCGCTTTTGAAGAATCATTTTTTTTTTTTCGCAACGTGTCATGTAAAAACCGAAGAGCGTTTTTGGCGCGTTCCGATAATAAAACCTCTTTATTTTTGGATTAATCTTAATATTTTTAATAAAAATCTATATTCTCTCGTTGTGTTAAACTTAAGTTCAACCAAATTTATTGTGTAGCTGTGTATTTTGCATCTGCTATAATTGTTCGAAAGCAATACCAATGTTTAGTTTGTATTCAATCAATAATGTTCTTATCATTGTCATGTACAAGTTGTTTAGATTGATTTATAAAACTGATTTTTTTAAATAGATACAAAAGAACAAAATGTTTGCTGAATTAAAAAGTTGAAAATTGAAATTCAGGTAAATTCAAGTATTCATTTTAAATGCCGCAACTTTTACTATATTTAATTTAATTTTTGTTTTATGAAACGACACTACGAATGTCTTTATTATAATATTTCCAATGTTATAATATCAGGATATCAGTATTATATCAATATTTTATCATTTACTTTCAATCTAAAAAAAAAGGAATTATTTATAAAAGAAATATGTATGTCACGATCAATTTGTAAACGAGTTCACTGTACATGTCTTATGCGACAAATTACTCGTAGGATTCTTTTTATCGTAATACAAGAGTTCATTAGCATATTGCAATGCGATTAGACGTCCATTATGGGGCTCAATGCGGTTCCGTGGTCAACGTTACAACACTATATCACCGCTTACAACGGCCTCGATATCGACGTTACAGGCACCAATACATCTCCTCGGCCATCCATGTCCAATCCAGAATGCGATTTATAATGGCAACAATGGGTTTTTCAAGTTACAAACGATTAAGCACTATACAGTGGAAAACTATGGAATTAAAATATGAAATTATTCGAGAAAACGAGCGGCATAAGATCTGTCATATTTATAATAGATCATTGCATATGAAATACCGTACTTGAAAAGTTTCAATTTTATTTTAACTCATAAAGTAGATGTTTCTTTTGATAGTTAAATATTATACATTACGTTGAGACAGCATGATTCTTTTATAAAAGTATACTTTTGTTCTTACAAAATATTTACAACTTTTCAAATTATGGTAATTTTGTGGAAACATAAAAACTTGGGAAATTCTTATAGCAGTATGATTTCAAAGTTTGCTATAATATTAAAGGAACAGTGTATGAAATAAATCTCATTAACGTTATAAAACGAGTAGCATTTGCAATATATCACAAACTTTATAATACTATTCTGTAATTAATGTAAGTTAATTTATAAGATAAATTGCGCAATACACCGGGGAATCATCGAAGATTTCTTGAACTTAAATATTTGCCCTCTCGTTTTTTTCTTTTATTTTGATTTCTTTAGTGCGGTCATTGATGTAGTACCAAGATCGATGAGAGACCCGATAAAGCCACTCAACTGGTTTCATTCGCCAATAACTTCTCATCGTGTATGTCTCTTTTTCTTGCAATTCGCGTCGCGGTTCTCTGTTGCTGTCAGCTTGGATCATCATAACAATGGTCGAAACTGCATGGCAAACTACGCGCCACGAAATTCTCGGAATTCTTGATTGTTGCGAGAACAAATTACACCCGCTAACGAACGAAAAATTGTATTGGTTTAAAAATAACATTTACGATAACATTTATGATAGATGGAAATATTTGTTTGTTCAATCTGATTTTAGAATGTTATTTCTCGTATTGAACATTTTTTAGATGCTTTGTAAATATTGGTTAGTCACACATGCACATGTTAGAATAGCAAAACTTACTTTAAATAATATAATTTACGCCAATTTAAAAAATATAAGAAACGATATTTTATTTAATTTTTGTTAATATTTAATCTTATCATAAAATAATCAAAATTATTTGTTACATTTTATTATGAAAATTTAAGAAATAGTAACATTTTTTTATAATTTCTTCGGTACTTAATACTTTGAAATTTTTATTTTATCGTATTTTATACTTAATTTTCTCTCTCTCTCTCTCTCTCTCTCTCTCTCTCTCTCAATTTAACTCAAATATCGAAAAATTCGTTGTTCGTGATATAGTCTGCAGCTTAATATTACTTTTCTACATCGTTTTTTCATGTGTTATAAAATTTTCAGTAATCTTGATAGACATGTAGATTCAATAAAATATTAATTCTGTCATAATTCTTTCAAATCTTTCGCTCCAAGCTTGCTAGTGGATAATGGTACTAAGAATCGATAAAACAGTACTCTGTCAGCCAGCATTATCTTGATTCTTTTTTTATTCCTTGACGTCTGACATTTCCAATTGTTTCTAAATCGATGTCGTCTTCTTACAGGAGAGACAATTATATCACATCATAAAACAGTCGGAGAAGAATTTATCGTCCATCCTTCATGTTTGAATCATCGTTTTAAAGAGATCGCCATTAAAAAGCTATCGATCTCGCTCGTTAAAGAATCAAAGTATCGTATAAAATTATGTTTTCCATAATTAATAAAAGTAATAATTCATATGAAATACATGAAAGAATATTTCAGCTTCAGTATCCTTTTCTACTAGTACTACTAAGATGGCAGAACACACACTTTATTAGTGGCGTTTAATATAATTAAAAATTCATATGCCAATCTTGTAGAAACTTGTAAAATGAATAAGACTGCGCTCTGGGAGCGTTCCTTCGTATCTCGAGTTCGCGACTTCGTCGCGTTCATTGACAAGCTTCTCGTTTCTAATGAACAGCAAACTACTAGAAATTAATTTATTGCCGCAATTAACACTGACGCATTTTGCAACGTAGAGAAACTCTCGCTTGAAAATCGATATTCTGTGTCCGGAATCAATTGGCTTTATACGTAATGTTTTGCTCAATTAAATGCTTTCATAATGATAGCACAATGACTTTGTCATCGATATTCCGTATTCAAATCCATACATAATTTTTGCATTAAATTATTCAGCCATGTGTCTTCACGATTTAAAAATTGTATTGTAGATATAAAAGTAATAAAAAATTTTTCATGTACTTTTTTATTTAAAGAAAATATATAAAGTTGTGATTCTTGTGCTTTAAACAATTATTTTTGTATAATATATTTTTATTTAAAATATTTAAAGCATTATAAAGGTATTATATAAAATGTATTAGATCTTTATGCAATTATTTTTTTCCTCCTTTCAACTTATAAACTTGTAAACATTATGATGGACAATAATCCATTTCTTAAATCCTAATTAGTGTTAATCGGTTCTGTATTCTTTAGCTTTTCTAATTAGGTAGTATGTTTAAATTGACTTTACTGCTTTGTTAATTGGATGTAATTCGCGATAAAAGGTTTCTCGATAATCTCACCAAACACTTAACAAAACTTTATGCGGATGTAAATCCAGGCTCTGCGGTTTGCTGGGAGGCAACTTATTTTCATTACACTCTGGCTTTTCTTCGATTTTACATAGATTTCGATATAGGATTCATTTCTAGCTGCCAATTGTTAAACATTTCGAAGATTTTTCGAAATTATACATTATACAAATACATACACAAAACGTCAAACAGAATCCTATATGTTTCTATTTCTCAAATAATTATTTACATTACAAATTTCTGCATATTTAAACATACAAACATCAAATAGTTTGTATACAATAGTTTTCAATTTGCGTTATTCAATCTAAAATGATAAGGGTCTATCGCGTATCGGATTTTTCCCGATTTGGTTTTCCTGATACGTCTATTCGCAAGGGACATTGATGCGACTCAAGGAGGGGACCGAAAGATGATGTTAAAACAACTCTCGTGCCTGATCGTGAAACGAGAAAGGAAGCTGCGTGATGTTAGGACGTATGGTTTAGCACCACCGGTAGAATTGCGATTCGGCTGCTGCGAAAGCGCTTGAAGGATAAAGTTCGCCCCGGAGGCCTCCCCCTGGAAATCTTTAGGCGGAGTTTTCGACTTACTCGCGCTACATACCGTCATGAAGACGCCGCGATGCATCGCGCGTTGCATGCATAGTAGCGGCGGTGCATCGCAAACGCGCAGCTAGCGACGGTCGTGGCGCACGGTAAACTATCGCGAAAGTGTATTTAACTCGTTGCCGAAACTTGCCGTACGGGGACGTCGAATTCAAACTTCCCCGGGTCCATTACTATCCCGGCCGCGAGCGCGTTTACTGTCGAAAAATGTCTGTTCGCCAACGTCGATATACCCCGCCAACCGGCGGCGCGACCGCTGGAAATTACTTCAATTTATATTTAAATTAAATGTGGATTTATCGTCGAGTGTGACACACCTGCCAGTAGGACGAAACCAGCGACGTGTCGAACAAATGAACCTTCTCTCTCTTTTTTTTTCCGTGTGTAAAACATTATTTCACGGTAATCAGAATTGACGCTCTTTAATGAATATTTTCCTGTTTTTTCATAAGTTATTGTTCTGCTTTCAATAAAAAATGTTCAAGAACTTAATCTACTCGCGATCACGCGGTTTAATTAAAACGCGAGTTTAATTTTGTTTTTTATTTCATCTTCANCTTTTATTTTTATAATCAGCTCTTATATCTTATCGATTAAACTACATTTCCAACAATTATTGGATTAGAACCGGATAGTATTAAGATTTATTTAATTTGATTAACTTATATTTTTTGCAATATTTATAAGATTTTTTTATAATAAACATAGTCGAAAACTATATTTCATATATCTATGTCAAGCATAATTTAAAACAATATTATATGTATATTACCTATATAATATAAAATCATGCGATCAGTACTTATTAAGAAAAGCTTTAATTATTAGCAACTGAATGTAAAAAACATTTTTTTATCAAAAAAATTATATAAAAAGGATTTAAGAAAATTATATAAAAAGGATTTAAGAACTTAATTTTTATAAGGGCTTGCGAGAAATCTTTGAGAGAAAATATGGCTTATACAAGCTGGGAAGAATACCGTGAAGCTTCGAGGAGCTGAAATGAAGACACGATGAGAAAGATTGAAGGGCGGCCGGGGATAAGGTCAGATACGAAAAAGTACGGCGACAAAAGTTAGAAATGAAATCAACGTCGGATTCGCTGAAACTAACGACCACTATAATTAGAGAACCGCCGAATCCGCCAAAGTTCCGAACCGCATTGGTTGGCTGACTTTTCAATTTCGCGGAAGAAAGATCCGCAGTGCTCGGTGAAAGTTCGTGCTCGCTCAAATTAAATCCGGGATGTTGTTGCATTCAATCTTTGTAATGGCGGCCAAGCCATAAGCGGTCGCTCGTTACACCGATATTCGCCAAAAGAAATTGTTTTCGATAACACTCTTCACTCGTTTGGCCGCGAATAATAATTTTTTTCACATAATTGTTGCATCCGTTTAACGTTAAGAGTAAATTAAAAGATCTCTTTGATAAGCAAACGAAATAAACGCTTTTTTTTTATTTAGTATTAAATCATTAAAAAGATCGTGCTCGTAATTTTTTTATACCTAATAGAAATAGAGAAGTTTATTTTGTGATTTCTATAAATTATGACTTTTAGAATATTAAAAAATTAGATGCTTTACGATACTCATCAAAATGACAGGTCAAAGTTTTTTAAATTAAACCGTCAACACCAATCCTTTTGATATTAATCAATTTCCGCAGAACAACTAAAATTAATTAAAATTTTAATATGAAAAACAAACAAATTCAAGTTAATAAACATAAATAACTTAGTATTCATAGAATTTTATATGTATATATATATATATATANATATATATATACATATAATATATGTATATATATATACATATATATAATTATTTATACATATATATAATTCATGACATATACATATATAACTATAATATGTATAAATATCATATTCGAAACAGAATAAAATGAATTTATCGCTTTAACTTGCAAGAACCAGTCACGTAATAAGTATATCTGGTGTTTGCAGTTATGATATAGTAGTTGTAACTATAAAAATGGAATGGCATTTTTTTATTAATTATTTAAGATACAATAATATAATAAATTTTAACAAAAATGTGATAAAAGTACTAATGTCATTTTGAGATTTTGAGATTTGACAGATATCAAAATAAACGAATGCTCCGAAGCAAAATATAAAGTCGCTATATCAAAAAAGAAGTCTGATAATTCAAGATAAATAAAAAAAAAGATAAAAATAGGAAAATTTATAATATCTTTTTAATACCGAACAGTATTTGGCTTTTATCCTCAAATCTGGATGTGAAACCATTTATTTGTTTGATAGTTTTTTCACATTCGCTATAGCTCCAATGGATTGTTATCGACAGCAAAAAAATCATTTACGATAAAATTTAATCTAGATCGTAATATCTCGAATCACCAAACGCCAAGCTCACATGCAGGGATAACCACTATAAACAGTCACATAGTGTAAAATTATAAATCTTTTTATTCTGAGATTATTAAATGAACATTCGCTATTGATTTAATAGCAAAGCGAAAAATATATCAAAACATGAAATTTGAGCCTTTTGACATTCTTTTGAGCAAAATGCACGCATTAACTGAACACTCTTTACTTTTCCTTCATTTGTTACATTCACATATATGTATAGTTTTCTAGAGATATTCAATACTCATTATTCCAATCCATGGGCATGTATTTTGATTTTCTCAATAAGTAAAGAGTTGTTAACAGTTAATTAAAGAATTAAAACGCGTGTACAAATGCGAACGGCGTCATTATCTGTATTGTTGCAGGTTATAATTTATGGCCATCAAAATTTTATTTCAACGTATATACATGTCAGAACCTGGCGTTTGTTCGGCGTGCTGCACAGTTGCGATATGTAATAATTATTTGCGCAGCGAAGTTATATGACTGTGAACCGCACAAAGGATCAGCAACAAGCATCCCCACGAACGCATTCAAATTTCAACCAATGAATCGATCTACCGTTTTGTATCTCGCCGCCAGTTAGCAAAGTTACATCCGCGAGCACCTACAATTCTGTGCAGATAAACGATGGGAACGAAATGTTCTCTTGAAAATTATAAAGTCTTTTTAATCGCATGTACACTCTGCCGGGAATGATAATATATATTATAGACTGTATCTTTATTGGTTGAAATAGTAAAAAATGCACACGTAAATTAATAACCAATATTTGAAAAAAAAAACCTTTATAGTTTTAAGACTAAACATAAAAATTATTAATATCTTTTTAATTAGTTTTACATGACAATAAATTAGAATTTATAACTTGATTTAGGTAGTAAAACATTTACTAAGTCATTAACAATAACGTTATCCTTTTATTTTTAAATGTATATAAATTCAAATTAAACGCACCGCAATCTAAATGAGATATGAGCGTAATAAAATAGCAGTTTGCTTTATATAAAAGAGAGGAAAAAGAAAAATAAAGTGAGAGATTTAAAAAATATTAAAAATATAATTCTACCAAGTAGAGAACCATTTTTTTTATTTTTAATTTCCATATCAGTGTTTCTCAATCGCTCGCAATTCATAAACTCTATAGTCTTGCATATTAGTCTTCTAGTAATCGTCTTCTCTTTAAAGAGGAAGAGAATTATTTTCTAACAATTTTAAGACCACCGTTTTATTTCTAGAATCGTTATCTCATTCAAGTTCGCGATCGAGCGAGACATTTATGTACCCAGAGACTCGCGAGGATATTAATCTTTGTAGAAAATGGCGCAATCAAAGGGTGAGGGCGGAATAAAATTCTTGGGGTTCGCCGATTCGTCCCTATCTGCGAGGGTAACGTACCGCGAAAGGCCTTTCAGATTATTACACCTTAGCGCGCGCACAGGTCGAAGGGTGAAACGGGAATCGCGGTTTGCAACAAGGGGTCAGCTCGCTCGTATGCGCAGCTCAGCGAGTCCCTTCTCTAAGATACCGTGTATTATCATGCCTCTGCTCTTTATGTACTCCGCATCCTGCACCGGAAATGCGCTCACACGGTTACGGGAACGCGTCCGTACGTATAACTCACATATACGAATATATATACTCCTACGATCTCGCGTTTGTTAATACGCTAGACGATGCTATGGTTCCTAATTTACTAGCAAAACTTGATCTTTGGATGGAATGATGTTACTCTCTTGCTTTAGATAAGTAACGGTAGTGAATTCTCCAATGCAGAGATAAACGGGTCTTAAATTTAATTCGTCGCAACGACTGCAGTAATTGAAATTCTGAAATATATATTTGTTATACTACAGTTTCTTTTTTCTTTCATTTTTACTTAAAATTCTTTCGAATGTTCCACTAAATGAACAAATACAGTTACAATTACGACTTAATTTAGACATTAAATATGAATGTAAAAATGAAATGTATAAACAAAAATAGTCTTTAAAACTAGAATAATTTCCAAAATTTTGTACTTTATGTTATAATATTATATTCGAAATTGCTACTATTTTTTTATTGTTAAATTGTGACTTAAATATTTTATGTTGTTTGTTAAATATAATTTTAGTAAGCATATATGAACAGCTTAAATTCTATCGTCACATGTTGTTATGCGCGAAATTACATTTCACACATTAATTTTTTATGTTAATTAATAACGCAAAAAAATAATCTTCTTAAGTTAAAAAATAATCTTTTTCAAGTTGAATTAAATATAAAGTATAATGTATAAAGAGATAATACTCTTTTTAGAAAATTCACTAGTCTTATTGCACAATTTATGGACTTCGTAAGAACAGAAGCGAACTAAAGTTCGCAAATGTACGATTCTATCCCGGCGGCTGTCTAGGAGCATTACCTTCGGTTAATCCGGCAAACGAAACGACTGGTCAAGGTAGTACATTAAGAATCCTTATGCTCGATTTCACGCGTAACAAATGAAATCGGGGTGGATAAAGCCGGCGAAGGAGTGAGAACAGAATTTATTCGCGAAAGAATTTATTTGTTATTAGCAACGCTACGCATTAATCAGAGACTTTCACAATCGAGAAAAAGCAAAAATAATAAATAAGAATATCAAGCTAAAAAGTATATCGCCATAAAAATGTATGAAACAAAAATGCATTTAATTTATGCGATACAGTTTAACTGAACTGGGATAATCGAATTACTAAACTTTGTAAATATCGAATCTATAGGATTTATATTACTACAGCTGCGAAAGTCATAAAAATGATGTGTCCAATGTATATATATATATATATGAATGCCATTACAACGTAAATTATCCGAAGAAGTGGAATTCGCTGTTGTACAAAATTGTAAAAGACAAGATCGCAGAACGGATACTCGCTTCGATGGTCCACGGTTGTAAACGTTGTACGTTAGATCGACTTGTAATAAGTTGTAACCCCATTCTCAACACGAAAAATCGTTTTGCTCCAGCAGAATCAAGTTGCAGCGGTTCACCCGTACGTAGGGGAGGAAAGAGGAGGAAAAAAGGAAACGCGACATTTTTACCGCCCCGACATATAAAATGGCTCACGATCAATTGCACCCGACGATATTGAGAGGGCAAGGGGAGGAATGTGGTATATACGAGTGGCACAAGGCGAACAAGGAAAAGCGATGCTCATCGAACCTTAAAATACGCCCTTATCATATTGCCCCATCCTATATTAATGTCTCATCCCCCAACTATTGTCTCCTTGTCTCCCCTCCTCCCCGCGACTCGTCTTCGACTTACAACCACTCATCCACGAATCTTTCACGCAGCGGTTCTACATGCAGAAACGAGACAAAAGAATGCAATTCCAACACCGGCGGTCGTACCATCCCGCGATTTTCCTCTTTTCGCGAAACGTACAGTGCCAAGAGCCGAGTGCTGTTCCTGAAATATTTCCAGTGCCAGTGGAGGTGGCGGGGGAGGGTTTGTAGGGTAGCTGACGGTGGTGGTGGCGCGCATGCTGGATCTCGGGGTTGGGTAAAGAGAGAGACAGAACGAGAAATAGAGGAGGGCGAAGAGAGAGAGAGAGAGAGAGAGAGAGAGAGAGAGAGAGAGAGAGAGAGAGAGAGAGAGAGAGATGGGTAGCGGAAGCCCCAGAGAACTCTAACAAATTGTCATTTGCAGTGCAATACTCGTTCCGTCCGCACAATAATCCAGTGCGACGCTGGCTGGCATCGCGGGCGTCGCGTCGGGAGAAAATCCTTATACAGAGCGGAAAATGCTGGGCCGTGACTAAATTAGACGCCCGTGAGATTCGGTTTCAGCAAGAGTCAGGCGTATGTCCTCACGGGAATATCTTCGGTTTGCATTTCGTTAAAAGATCATTTTTATATTTTAAATTAACGAGCGCGTTGTTGTACTTCCTTTCCGCTTGAATTTGACACAAAATAGACAGTCTAATTTTTGATTAATTAATATTGCAGTCTCTACAATGAATACATACATCTTTTTTTCTTTTCAACATTCTTTCTATATTGTTCTTAAAACATTGTTTATTTTGACGTTTAGACATTTAATTAGTTAATTAAGCTTTTTACCGTCGAACCGAACAATAAACCTTATCCTTTTCCCCTACCTTTCCTCTTCCGTCTCGCAATAGTTCTTTCGATTCTTTGGAATGTTCGCCGGAAGGAAGGCGGGCTTGAAATCTTTTTGAGACCGAATGATTGCGCCCGAAAGGAATCCAATAAACGCACTCTATTGTTGCTGGAAACCGCGGCTAATTGCGAGGTTGGGCTTAAGACGAAGTAATATTTTTGAGAGCGAAGAATCCTCGGTGAAATATCGACGCGTCTCTATCGAATTTTTCTTTGGTTTATAACAATTAGATCCCTCTTATATATAAGCCCACATTTTACAGATAAAATATTTAAAATTAACGAGATAGTTTGTAAACTCAACCATAAAATGTTGAACTCAACAATAAAATGCGTAATCATGCGTTGCTATTATTGAAAAGAGAAGTTAAATAACAAAAACTGTTAAAAGTTACAATTGCAAAATAATTTTGTTTTAAAATGTGATGGTTCTGCACACAGAGTGTTGAATACGAAACAAATTGGGCGAATACGAAATGAAAATAAATACTATAAGTATATCTTATTTATAGAAGAGAACTTAATACAACAAGCATAGATTACAGATTAATAGATATAGATGAATTGCGTTACAAATCATTCATCGAAAAGAATTTCGATAGACAATTTTAACATTTGTCATCATTTTTTATGCAATATATTATTTGCATTTTTTATTACAAAAAAGATATTTTCCTCACAAAAGTTATACATTTATTCATTCATTATTATTAATAATTTTAACGAAATAATCATATTCTTTTCTTAAGAATATTTTTAACATTATAGGAGTATTCTTTACTTAAAAAAATTAAAATATTTTTCAATAAATAATTAAAAACAGGAGTACCCTACGTTCTTTACGTTAACTTCGTACCAACCCTTTTTGTTTTGGCAAGAAAATTCTAACTGGCAAGAAGATCTGGGGAATTCAATTACAAAACCGAAATGATAACTTGTCGGACATATTGGGTCGCATCTGACCCGTTTCTGCCATTTGCGAACTATGGCAAGTATGTCCGGCGTCCAAGGGTTAATGTAGAGGTCGAACTCGAAGAAAGGGGCCGTAAATTGCATTAAACGACATTGTTCGAATACCGAAATACTCGGGTCTGAAATTATTTGTTATGCTTTAGCTATGATCGAAAAGGTATTAATTATCAGCGTAATTTTATATTTTGTTGCCACATAAAGATGCAAAAAATTTGTCCAAACTTACTCAACCAATAACTACAAATTGTAATAGAAGAATAAACAGGTTTCCCCGTAATATTAAAAATATGTATGTATCATATACATATATATATATAAACTTTTATATTTTATATTGATATTAACCCGTATATTTTCATACTAAAATTTTGCTATAGAAAAGTCGACTCGATATTCAGGTCATTAGTACCTGTCATTAACAGTTAATGAGGCAGAAAGTTTTAATTGTCAATCATCAACAATTTCACCTCGTATCATTTTGCGGCATGATGTATCGGGCTTTAACGTTGGCATTTGTACCATTAATGAAAATCAATTTCGCGCGAAACGCCGCGAACATTACGTCATAAAATAATACTCGCTGTAATACTGGATAAATCCCAATTCCATTTCCAACTAGTACTTATCCTTTTCCGCACTGCGCTCAAAAATTAATCTTTTCTAATAAAGAAATGGAGGTAACTTCGAATTTTATCTTTAGAAATGCATGGAAAAACTGCTCGCAATCCGCACCGCCATATAGCTTCGCATATTATATAGGGAAAAAACTAGGAATAAAAAAATTTCACATCTCAATTTTCGATCATGTGTGATTTAGCCGCTATTTCCGCGCGATGTTCATTTCCAAAGACGTGACGGTATTTAAAATCTTTTCAATTGAATTATTGCATCAAGAGATTCCTTTACCCTTTAAAATCATTCCATTGTTACTGTAAGCCTTAACTTAATTGCGAGAGAGAGAGGAGGGGGGCGGGGTGGAGGGATAGAGAAAGAAAGGGAAAACTAGTCTTTAAAATCGATCGAATTTCAGTAGACCACGAAACGGATGCCATAGTGACTGCAACAAGGAGATACGAAAGATCAAAGGAAATAGAACGTGGATGCGACCTGCAATCACTTGACAAGACTCTCTTTTGTGCGACGCATCTTCGAAGAGGAAAGATTCTTTTGAATGCGGGTAAGTCGTATTTAACGAAATTCCACCATTGCGATACATTCACAAAGAGTATTCAAACGAATATATTTATGACAGCTCTGAAGTAGATGATTCAGGCGTTAAATATCAGTCACAGCTGATAAACAAATTGGATTTATATTCTCTGTTAAATAACATAATAACAGAGAAATATCAATTACAGTATATAATTATAATAATATAAAAAAAATTCAATTTTATTCGCATTATTTGCCTTTAATTAATATTTCTTTCTTAATTTTGTCATTTTTTTAATACCGAATATATGTATATATCATAAGAAATGGAATGGAATGGAATAGATCAGTTCAGAATGGAACTGTTTGTATGATTAAATGTTTTCGTCAATTAATATTTAAAAATTCAATATCTAGGAAAAAAATACGATCAAATTTAAATGTTTTAAAGCTTTATAATATAAAAAATTATAAAATTATTTGGTTGCAAAGTTATGTGATTATACGATTAACGACATTACTCGGCTTCACTCAGAGACAAGCAATTTGAGTTCACGATGTTCCTTTATGAAATGTTAAGCAATCTCGCGCGCGGGCTCGAATACGCTTATGCGGAAAATTAGTGGCGCACTAAAAAGCTGCGATGTCGAATGAAGATTCCATTACAACTCGCGAGAAAGAGAACCGCCGGTGAATGTATATGTGCGACGGGAAATAATTTCCTCTCAGAATAGCCTGAAGTGCGCACCTCGGAAAAGAAAAAAAGCTCTTTCGACGGCGGGGCTCGGCATACCGCCGAGAGGAATTCGATAAACGCGGCGTATTGTTATTGCAAATGTTGGCTAATTGTAATTGAGAGAATGTACACGACCTCCGCGAATTGAAATCTTTATGATCGATCGGAATGCGCGCGACGACAGCGTGCTTTAACGTGTGATATGCGCGATGCAATGCTCGTTTTGCAGTAAAACTGCAACGCGAAATAATTGATCGGCGGCGCCGCTACCGCCGCCGCGCATTCGCGGTAATTAAAAACATTTTATTTGCATTCTAAATGTTACTTTTGGTTTTATTTTGTGGGCTGCATGTTGTGCGACGGCGGCAGCGACGGTGCGCTACGGCGCGGCCGGCGCCAAAGTTCCTGTCGCTCGTACGATTCGCGTAACCATTCAATTCTTTCTCCCTCTGTAAAAGCTAAATAAAAGCCGGCATTTTGAAGACTTCAGTGGCATTTCCAAAATTCTGAAATGCCCGGTTTTTAAATGAAAATTATTACACTTGTGAATTATTCAGCTCTCTGCATTTACGCGTGCAACATGAATTTTAGCCACTATTTCGCGAAACGTTAGACATTATATCTCACATATTTCATTCTTTCTCCTCCGCAGAAAAATAAACTAAAAATCTTCAAATGGATTAATTTTTACATAAAAGCGATATGAAAATATGTATGCGACGCATACTGATATTGCATAAAGTTGCATCACATTATTATCATTTCATTTGACAATTGCTGCATGGAGAAACTCATTAACCTGTTCAATGATTACTCATGGATACATCAATTGGACAAATTAGAGAATTTATAGTCGCATGAGATTTATCATGAGATATTACGAAATACCATAATTAGTCGCCACGTGACACTATTAATAAACTATATAATGCGATCAAATCAATTTATGCGTGTATTTTCGGATTATAATTAGCATTAGGATTATTATCGCTTCTGACAATGTGAGTTTAAAATTTTCTAATAGATTCATTAAATCAGCAAAGAAGGTCATATTATTTTCTCTCAACAACGCATAAAAATAAAAAGACATTTTTTTAAAAAAAGATTACATATTTCTTTACGTTTTAATAAAATTAGAAATAAGTTCTCGCAATCTAGAAGCTATTCAGTCATAAAAATATTTATGACAATATCATATCATTGTGAGTTAAAAAAAATCGACATTTCTAAAATATATCCCTGCTTTATAAATAAAATACTCCGAAATATTTCAACTATTTTTGTAACTTACATGTAGACCTATGTTGAAGGTAAGTATAATTTATGGTGTTGTTTTACAACGAATTACAAATCAAACGATTCGCGCAATCGAAAAGTTGTCGAGTAACGTGTTAGTCGGGTCGATCGGAAATGTCTTTCTATCAGGCACTGGTTGGCAAGTAGTCAAGGGAACGGTTTACGGGTTGTAAAACTACGCCTTGTATAAACTGCAACCGTGATTGGTCGTCTTGCTTTTGTGATGTACGACATTAACTATTCAAATGATATGCTGAGACTAGGCGCATAGAGCCCATTTTCTCGTTTACGCCGCAAGTTTGTCCTACAACTTATATCATCTTTTTTATTGACATCACAATACGATCTCTCAAAATTTTATGAATCATTTAATGACAATTTTGCTTTGCTTTCGTATGACTTGTACATCCGAAAATAGAACTTCTAAGCATATTTTTTATAAGTTCAAACGGAATTCATAATTTAAATATTGCCGAAAGAATACGGAAATTGAAAATTGAATTTTGGGAATTAAAAATTGTACGATTTAAGTAATAATTTTTTCTAACATTTCTATAAAAATGCAAATCGATCAAAAAATTCGTACGTCAAAGATAATTTTCTCTTACTTGGATACAGAGTATTATAAAATGGAATTATGAAAAGTTTAGATTTCAACTATCTATACAAATTCACTTACGTCGAAACGTATAATTAGAAATAATAAAAATTAGCCGTATGAACCGTGATAATACACGTTTGGAAAAGTAATCCACTAATTCCTTTCTCTTTGAAATTTAACGTAACACTCGACGTTCACACTCGGTACACCTAGCGAAGCGCAAAAAGCTCGTTCTGTCGCGAAAGCTTCCGCGCGTAAACAAACGTTAGCCGCATCGAGTTGATGCTCCTATCCCAACTTTCCTCTCTGCTCTTTTCACCGACGTGTTGGCACCCCGTATACTTCGATTTTCTCGCGACTTTTCATCGTTCCCAGCGGTCTCATCGGTGCGAATCAACGAACCGTGTACCGGCACGATTTTACTTATGTTACGTTGTGCAAATCAAGTCGTTCGCAAATGATTGATATCCATGTATAATCGCTGTCTTTGATGCGCGCATCAAATACCTTGTTATTCAAACGATTCCAGCTCTCTTTTTTTCAGTGGAAAACGATCTCGACAGTTCCTCTCTGATTTTTATAGACTTCATATATATCGTGAATCAGTTCAAAATAAAAGAAAAATATACTTTTTCTATATCGTTTTAACTTGGAGTATTTGATTTCTTTTGATCAAATATCACTAAACCATGTAAAGCAAAAATGTATCAAAAAATTTTTAACACTGAAAGAACGTTGGAAGTATCTTGTAATTATACACGAATTATATACGGTTTTAATACTGTAAAATTTTTATTCGACAACTTTTGATAAAGTTTGAAAGCTTTTCTCACTCACATTTTACTCATTAAATCTGCAAATGAGCATATGCAAACCATATTTCATATATATATATATTTTTTTTTTCACTGATTTTTAATATATTTGAAGCTCATAAAAAGATTAGAAGATTAAATATTTACAATATAATATTTTAAATAATGATTAATGAATTAACTTGTAACTTACAATATACTGTGTATACATAATTTTAATATGACAATTTATGTCGAAACACGTATTCTTCACTATACAGGAAAATAAATTTGCACGCGCTAATGGAAAATATGTTATGCAGTGTATAATGCCAAATTGCGCGGTTGCCAAATAAGCAAAGTCGCATTCAAACAACGAGTTTTTGCTGACGTGAAATGCGACATGTATTTTACTTCCGTAAGCTGACCTACTAATCTAAGAATTAATTAAATCTGCTGTGTCGGCACAAGATTTCATTTCATGTCTGTAATTCTTCGTGTACATTGTTCCTATAATTCACCTGACATGTGATTATTTGGTAAAGACACGAAAATTTATGGAATGTTGCAGAATATTAAATTCTACATTTATCTGCTTTAGCTACTTTACTATCTCAGTTGGTTACTTGTTATTAAAATGTTGTAATATTTAAAAATATGTTATTGACATTTATCATTTTATTTTAGATTTACATTTTATTTTAGATTTTTAAGCTTTGGAGCTCCGACATTATTTATAGTATTGCGAATTAAAAATTCTAAATTATCGAAAATATCCATTCATTTTTAAATTCACTTTAACTCATTCTAAAATTTTCAAGATTCCAAGTTTCTAAAAATCTTACAGTTTCTTTGTTTCAGCTTTCATCTATTCATTTATCTCTCATCGGGAATCCTTTACTTAAATCCCATTCGAAATAATCCGTTCATACTATTACTGGGTTGCTCTTCCTCCGATTCATGAAATATGTATTAAAAGTGCCGTGATGCTAGTATACAAATTAACTCAGCTGCCTCAATTTAAAAAGAAAAACGCGGGGACGACGTATCTCATTTGGTTGACGCGTCCTCGCATTCCCCACGGAAACGCCTCGCTCGAAAACTTTCCCGAAGAATCCGACGTAGCGACGTCTAATGCATCTTGACGCGCGTTTCACGAGGAAAATGCGGAAAAACTGCGCAAGCACTGAATGTCGACAAATTCAACCTTCAGGCGGCGAGATCGTGACAAAAAGTCAGATTGGCAAATAACAATGTCCTCATCGAGATTACACAAGAATCAATTTTTCAAGTTTCTTTTGTTATATTTTTTTTGAAGTCATGAATTATTAATATTACTTAAAACAACAGAAAAATATACGAAAATATCGTAAATTTTTCAAATTTTTATATTTCAATTGGGTATCTCTAAAATATTTTAATTTTTTTAAACAAATAAACATTGTAATCAAAATTTAAAAAATTCTATATTTAATAATTTGATAATATTTTTGGTATATTAAATGTTAACAGTAATATTAAAATTGTTAAAATTTTATATATNTATAAAAGATTATTAATATATAAATTTTATGTGCATTAAGATGTTTTTAAACTTAAAAATTATTAAACATAAGAATGTTTTGAAGAAAAGGTTAGAAATATTCACAAATCAGATGATGTACTATCAATTAAATGCAATAAATATTTCACAGCATTTAAATCACTCAGTTTAGAATATTTAGATTGATATTATACAGTTTTTGCGAGGATTATATTTATGGCGATGACTTTTATCGACTACCCTTTTCATCAACCTGTCTTTTCAGTATGTATAAATTTTTGCCTCATAATTAAAAGACTACCATCAAAAATGAAGTATCCGGCAGTCAAGTAAGTTACGAACCAGAATGCTTCAAACACGAGGTAATACGTGTTCCTAACAAAAGAGAAAACTTTGATGAAATGCGAAAAGACTTCGAGCAGTTTTAGAAACGTATGAATAAATCATTTCAAAGTCGCGACGAAAGCTACAGCATAATACTTTATGATCTTTCTTGTGAACCCTTGCAAAATTGGAATTAAAGTGACATATAGATTAAAATTTACTAATTTCAGTTCCTTTCAATACATTAATAATAAATATATAAAGTTGATAAAACATTTTAGATTTATAAAAGTCACATTTCTTCTCATGTACCACAAAAACAAACTTTCCGCCCTTTTCATTTTAGTCCTTCAAAAAAAAAAAGGCAAAAAGAAAAGCAAATTAACTTTTACCAACGTCAAGATTTTCGCGACAGAGTCAAGTCACATTTGCCAATCATATTTGCTTTTGTGCTTCGCGATTTTAATTAATTACCTATCGAAATATTTGGAGCCAAGTGGCTTACTCGTTTAATTAGCTGTCAGAGCAAACTCTCACGACGTTCTCTTACTTTACGCTTCGAGTAGCCGTAATTATTTCCGTTTTACGCTCAACATTAAATAAAACATTCACCGTCGTTTAATAGCACAGTCAAGTACGAGTAAAATTACTTGACTACGTTCCAATTTCCGCTTATTTTCTTGTTGTTGCTGTTTTTGTTGTTGTTGTTGCGAGAACTACTACTACTGCGAGTATCTGATAGAGATTCCCAATCGGACTGTAAATATTTAAACGCGAAACGAATCTGACTGCGTCCAAGTCGTCTGCTGACATTGCAATCACGTTGAGCTTTAAATGTGAGATCGCTTGAGACATTAACTTGTGGTGATTTGAGGTGATTTAACTTAAAACAGCATCAATATGTTAAATTGGCAATTTTATTGTTGGAAATTATTAAATAAAATATTGAATTAAAATAAGTTATATGCAATAATTATACATAGCATATTGCGAAACAAATATTGTGAAACTCTGAAGTCCTTTTAAGTGATATATTTCAAGTCAAGAATATTGTTTAAATTTGGAGGATATTATAATAAAGTTTTTCATAATAAAGATATCATTAATACTATTACTAATCATAAAATATCTGATTTTATGAATAAACTGACAGAACGCATATTCACATCGTTTACGTCAATTTTCGATTAAGACAGCGATCAAAATTAATTTAAAATAATTAATTTTTTTCCACAATTATATTAAAAGTGCAATGTATCAATGATAAATCTATTCTATCTGCCTCTCACAATTCCAATTTCGACAGTGATTTATTAGCAAAAAGTACGGAACTATGTCTCGAGGAGTGACGATGTAATTTCGCTGAAGGAGAGGGATAGAGCAGTCCGTCGCGCATTTTCTTTTCGCATGCAGCGTGGCGCCCAGTCTTGATGGTCCACGAAATAACGGCGACATGGCGATCTCGTTAAAGCCGCGGTGTGTAAAATGGGTTAAAAACCCCTCATTTTCACGCCCGAGGGACGAAATTACGCGGCTGGAATACCCGGTGGCTTTTGTCACCGGGGTGATTCAATTGCCACGTTACCAACAAAAGTATACGTCGCTTTGTCCGCGTATACACAAAGCGACGCTACCTCACGAAAATTGGAATAATGTCCGACTCGCAAAGAGCCCGGGCACGCGCCTTCTTATTCATCCGTGTAAAGAAAGTAGAAATTATTATGAAATATGCATGTAGATACTTCTTAATAATCCCCTCTCGACCCTCTCTTAAGTACATTTCTAAGTTTCATTTCATTCCAATTTCCACAGACTAAATTTCAATCCACTAACAACAAAAAAAAAGTGATACAAGATTTCATTGCTGGGCATGTTATATACAATCTTATTATTTTTAAATAAGAAAAATTTTCTAAACGAAATCTATATCAGTATATACGTTTAAATTTTCACTATCTGATCGGAAATCTTTATCAAAGTAACGATAGCAAAAACAGCAACAGTAAGAAAAATAACCCAGGCGAAATAAAAATATAATCAAGCAAATTTATTCATATTTGTTCACATGATTAAATAATGTATGTCGAGTGTTTTCTTTTAATTTAAAATTTTGCTATTATAAGAGTTAAATTGTCTTATTTGTATAACTTTGATATATTTAATTACATTATTTAAATACATAGATTTATGTATCTTTATTTATCATCAACTATTTATCATCAAAAACATGAAAAAAAAAAAAATGGCTAATGCATCACTTAAAATGTACATATCTTATTATATATTCACGGGTATTTAAATTGCGAATTAGTCTAACACCATCAAGAGAGTAGCAGTACAAGTGTCGGAAACGATAGACAGATTAAGTTCTGTAATACTGTTTTCGAACTGCGCGTAACCACTAGTGGAGTAATAATTCTCCATCAGTACTATCTATTAACGAGACTGATAGATTTACTCGATACACATGAAACACAGTGGGACTCAATCGTATTAAAACATTCATGTATTCAGCGATCGATATTTACTCCTTTAAAATACAATATATAATAAACTTTCTCGAAATTCTATCTCACGGGCTACACATGCGAGTTACGCAATAGTGATATCGATTTATTTTTACGTAATTTTATCTTACGTACAGTTATCGATTCATTTTGCATCCAGGTTTTTATAAATATACTAATAGTGTGTCAGAACTATATAATTGCGGTCGCACGTTTGATAAACGCAATAACACACCATAGACCTCACGAAAAGTGTCAATCAATAAAAATGTATGAAACATAGACGACATATTCTCCGTTATTTAACTCTTCGGAAACGCGAATATAACCATACCACAAATTCAATCTCGTGTCTGGCTGCGCCGATATGATGTAACAACCGATCGTATTTATATTACCGATACATATTGGAAAAAAGTGTGTTCCGTGAGCATTACGATATTACGATCGTCTGTTTTCGAACTGTACGCCGAGCTTTTACCAAAAATTGTATTTTATCGCGGATACGTTCGCGTTAACTGTATTATATCGACATTTTAACGGAAAGTCATGTTCTTTGCTTTCCTTAAGAATAATCGATTAAAAAGCATGCTGGATATTTATTGTTCTCTCGGAAATGTTGGAGTAATTGAGACAATTATTCGAAATGAAATGTATCAGCAACATACAGCTTAGCATAACTCCGCTTTAGTGGAATTAATATAATTTTATTTAGCAATTACCACAAAGTGCTGACATCGCAATATCAATTGAGTACATTTATTTATACATTTGTAAATATATTTGTTTGTATTGTTGTTGTTAACTATTCGTAATTTCGCCTAATATAATATATATTAACATAAAATGAATCTCTACGCTGTTTCAGTTAATACTCCATTTACCAGAAAATAGATATATTATAAATGCTCGAGATATTTAACTGTATATTTCCTTATTCCATTGTTACTGATCGCCGGAAAAAGTGTATAAATTTCTTTAAATATTCAATTATATTTTACTAAAATTTACTTTTAATTTTATTTTTTTTCTTTTACTCCAATGTATATTCCGACTTTTTTTTTAACGAGAAATGTTTCTCCAACATTAATGACCATTAAATATCCTTCATTTTATGCTCAATTAGTTGAAAACTAATTAGATTTAAACTAACACTCACCGATTTCCTGATTAGTTATCCTGGCATGGCAGCTGCAAGCGCAGAGTAGAAGCACGAGAAGCGACGCTAGGGATCCAAGGGGGGTGGCCATCTCATTTCGAAGCATCTCGACGCTCCGACGTCACGTCACGTCACGTCACGTCGCGTCGCGTCAACTAGTGTCAGCGACACACTTGCCCCGCTCTTCGCCTCCTTTTTACAACACTCGTCGTCTTCTGCCCCCTCGTCGTCGACGAAAAGCACGAACCAGGACCCAGGCACTCGTGGAAGCACTTTCCGCGACTCAAATTCTCATCGTCGAACTTTCCCTCCACAAATTCTTCTCATTCGCTCGCGGATTTTTCCTCGTCAAACCTTCGAACACAACCATCAATACATTGAATCGTCAATAAATCACGAGAGCCGTGCTTATACGCGCCAACTATCGTTTTACTTTATTTCTCACTTCAAGGCCGTACTCTACGTACCTACCTACCCTTTTGTTGGGAAAATTGAGACTACGGAGAATACGGAGTATCTTTAATAAAGAATTTTATTTTAAATAAAAATGATCAAAAAAGCATAGTAAGATAGCAAGTTATAAATTCTGTTGTGCGTTTTTAAAACGCAGAATTTAAACTGTTTTTAAACGGCAAATAAATTTATATTATAATATTAATCAGCATGATAAAAAATAAATCACGTATCTTCTTTGAGATTTATTAAAAAGCGTTAGTAAAGTAATCTGTTCTTATCATATTCTGCTTTTCTATTTACGTTACGGGAGAACAAATATAAAGGTTAAAGGGAGATAACAAATCGTTAATTTAAGGATAATCCAGACTTTGGCTAATCCAGACAGTGCAATCTGGCTTTAAGCGTATCTCAAGTCGGACTTGGATTGATCCCGAGACGCATTACTTTGATTTAGCGTTCAACAAATAGATAAAATTTTATTAAATTTAGAGAAAAAGTTAATCTTGGATTTGTCGACGTACACCGAAATAAATAATAAATCAATCTTTGAAGAAATTAAATTTCTTTGATTTTGCATAAATATTTAACCGACTCTCATTTACGAAAGACAATTACATCAACTGTTTGGTAAGCAATTAACGTTAGACTGGATACTCAAATTTATCAGCTGTGATAAATATCATTTACTTTCTAATCTAGAATTTGCTTGCGACCAGCGTAACGCTTGACACCGCGATTTCGGAAAATTGCGACCCTTGCAAATGTAACGTGCGCTCGCGTTACCCATTTCGCGTAACGCCCTTATGGCTCTCCCTCTCGAACTCTATTCTGCTGATTTTCCTTTCTCACCTGTAGCGAAACGCATGCAATTCCAATGGTAGTTGCTCCTGCCGCTCAAACTCTCTCTCGATAGCTGACAGTGGTATATTCAACGTAATCACGCTGCTGTTTCCCTTTCCCTTTTTTTCAAAAAAATAACTGCGCATCCGGAGAAAGCATAGTTTCTGCTCTCTTCCACCGTTTTCGGGAAATATTTTTTTTGCATCCGTTTCCACAGGGATAAAGGTGAGAGAAAGAGAGAGACAGAGAGAGCGAGGTGGGAAAATATTTCATCCGGCAATGCAATTGCTTCCGCCGCGGATAATTCGACCGACAAAAATCCGGGAGGAGAAAAAAATATGCACGGCTCTCAACGCACAACTTGTATTGTATACCGTGCTTCTTGTCCGAGTTTTTCAATGCACGTGCGACAGGCCTCGTCGATTGTGACACGGCAGAATGACATAGCGCACCGGCGCTTAAATATCGCGATTGTCGTTTAATCGAGTTACGTGCCTCAGTTATTATTTTATTTACCGATCGGCCGCGCAACAAGTTTATTTCCGGATACTTGCCGTAGCTCGGCAGCCGTTATCACCCCGTTATATCGTGACTCGTGCGTTTATATCGCGATATATCGCATCATCGATTCCATTAATTTCGATATAAGACTGCGCTTTTCGACAAATTTTTTTTTTTTAATAAAAAAAAGTACCAAAACAATGTATCTGCAGCGTGAAACGTATACACCTTTCATTGTTTATTTTTTCTTAGAAAGAAAAATAACATTTTTTTTCGAAATAACAAAAGATATTTTCACAGAGAAAAAAAAAGTTAATTTGAATAAAGACGTTTCTCCTGTATACTATTTTATTCTGGTTTCGAAGATATTACAAAGAGCGATAGATAGAAGAAAGAATCCTGACGCATTAAAACTTGCAAGTCTCAACGGCATTCATAAAGGACTATCTTAAAAAGCAGTAAAAGTTTTTCAATACCAATTGAAGTAAATTATCGGGGGACACGTTTCGCAGTCTGGTCTACTATTATCTATAGTATATACACAGTTACGCAGGAAATTACAAACACTTAAAAAAAATGTAAAACTGCGCGTAAACGCGAGACTATTTTGAAAATAACACATTTTGCAAATATACCCATTGAAATTGTGACTGTACTTTTACAGTTGTTACGTTAGCGGATTAACGAACACGAAAGAACTATAATAAACACCGAGAATGAGAAAATAATACCGAATAATTACTTATTTTCAAACAAATAACAATTAACGGAGATTTTTATATTTTGTAATGCAAATTACAAATTACTATCTAAAAATTCGGAAATTACATTGAAAAATATAGTGGATACAAATAACCCAGTCGTAATATTTTTCAAATGCAACGTCATCAAATTGTCACTTCACTTAAAACAAAAATCTGCTGTAAAACCAGCAGTAATGGCTGCGTTTAGCAGAGAAAGCTACTTTGCAACTGTTGTAAAATTTGTGAACGTGATTGATGTATGCTCTTAGATTCAATCAAGTTTAAAAGTATACAATTTTTACGATAGTTGCAAAGCAGCTTTGCTTTAAACACAATCAACGTTTTATAATAATTTTAAGTATAGGTATACAAAATATGCTACGATACAATATTAGCAGGGGAAATTATTATTTCTAATACTTTAAATCAAACGGTTTAATTCGATACCGCTCAATAAACAATTGCAGCTTTAATTACTCTTCGCGGGTGAGACTTGGAGAAATATAAATAATTAATTTCTCCCATCGCCTCTTTCTATCGGCTCGAGTGTCTAACGAAGCAAAAAATAGCATCAATTTTCAGAATGGATGAGTAAACAAACGAGCGAGCGAGCGAGCGAGCAAACGAGCGAGAGGAGCGCGTATCGAAGGATGTGCATCGCCCGAGAAATTGCAATGTAAAATTGTAAAATTGAAAGCGGGCAGTATCGGGCCGTTTAATTCGAGACTAATTAACGGTTTCAATCACGTCCCATGCGCAGATATCGCGAGGGACTCGGTAAATTACGATTCATTATTCCATCGTACATAGTCTATATAAAAGAAATGCTCGGACAGTTCCATTCGGGAGTTAAACCGCTAACTGAAAATTTGCGCACTAATTCCTCAATATCCGATTCTACTAGAAATAGACTCCAAAGTAGAATCTCATTTTACCTTCAGTATTACATGGAGTTCCAATATCATAAATCTATGCAACGATACATTAATTTTTCTTTTAAATTTAATGCAGTTTACTCAAATAAAATAAAGACAGATGTAAAAATCTATATGAATCTACATACACAAAAATTTTAACTGAGCTGAAAGTTGCGAGAAATAATAAAATAAAAATATTAATGTAGAATTCCTTAAAAATAACAAGAAGCTGTTATTATTACAAATTTTGTCTTCTCTATTATACGTAACAGACAATTTAATTTATTTGATGTCTTTATGCTAGAAAACTAACGAGACTGGAGCACTAAAATGGGACGCTAATAACAGCTCACTAAAAATTGAAGATATTCTAAACTTATTTCATTTTAATTATTTCCGTTTCTGTATTTTATTGCGAGTATTTCGTTTCGACCTTTGGAAAGTACCAGGGTCGTCGCGACTGGAAATTTCCCGCAACGGTCGCGAGCCGAGTCGTTTTTCTAATTTCTCGGGATTGGTTCCGCGGTGTCGTCCGATCGCGCCTGATTGGTTACCACCACCCCCTGCGGCCGCCGCGAGCGAGGCCCGAACTCTTGGGGCAGTTGTCGAGATTTGCGATCGTACGCAATGCTCCGTCGAGACAAATAATATTTAATAATATTACTAATCTTTCGATAAATAATTGCCCACAATATTTGTCTATACGAATAGAAAAACCAGTTAAAAATGCTACTACACGCAATAGTCAAGTTTAATAGTCGAATAAAAATATAGAAGTATACTAATATCTCTACCACAAATGGAAACATTTTGTCATAATAATAGACCAAGACTAAATTATTAAAATGTTTTGAGTCACATTTCGTTCAGTTTATATTTATTCAGCTTTTTCTGTATACTTAACAGTATAATATAATTAAAATAATTTTAATTAAATCATAAATGTACATAAACGATAGAGAAATTATATTATACTGTTAAGTATACAGAAAAAGCTGAATAAATTCTTAATTTTACATGAAAATATCCAACAGTTATATTTGTTTAATATGACAGTTTACTGAGAAAAACCATGTGAGTTGAATTTTCTCAGCAAAAGAACATTCATAATAAATAGCGTAATTGGTTCGTCGAAATCACGGTATAAATTAGATGTTCGATGTAAAATGCCAGAGATTCTTAGGACAGATCGCGATCAAAATCTCTCAATGAAACAGCATAATGTCAGGAATGTAATCGCCTACTCGGTCATCAGAGATTTCCATGTAAATGCATCGACGCATTTCTACCAGTAGAATTATTCGGTGGTCACCCACCCGAAGAATCGAGGGTCAAGCTCTATCTTCTGTACTATGATCTCTACACGTTTATAAACGTACCGGATTAACAATAGGTGAATTCAATAACCGCGAGAATTTCGTTTCGCTGTATATATGTGTATAATACCTCGTACGTTATCGTTACGATTCCCATTCTGTATTAGATTAAACTATATTTATCTCTTTTTTTTTCATTAGTATCCTAATTAAGTCGATTTCATTGAGATTCAATATCTAGTGCAATATTAAATATGAAATTGCCAAGAGATTCGCGATGTGAAATGTACAGATGTAAATTAGTGAATCAAATTAACAAAAGTGAAATATTTCTATATTTCTTCATATAAACTGAAGTATATTCATTTTAAAGTTAAAACGTGAAACAAAAGTATATTTTACATCTCTTATAAATAAGCCTTGACTTTAACTACAAATTGACGGTCTTGAAATATTTATTAAATGTAATTGTCACCAGAATACAGATCTCCTGCCAATACAAAGAATTATGTTATACAAAATTACAATTCATGTCTTTTATCATTTTTAATCTTTCACGTTTTCTAAAATCTCACATCAGTGAAGGCAAACTTAAAACATAAGTAAACGGTTGAATGTCTCATTTATACTTTTCAAAGTCTGGCTTCTATAAGAGCGAAAGCATTCGCTTCATATTATTCATAAATCCAATATGCAGAATAAATTTATATTTAATTTAATCAAATTTAATTTCCATTTAATCGAATCAATCATCAACGCAGATAGACCATTTGCTATTTTAATGAAATAACTTCTTTAATGAAATATTTAATGAAAACATTGTCGCCTTAATGAAACTAATATCAAACTAGTACCAAAAGTTCAGCAATAATGAATACATTTTATTACAATATGTATTACTTCATTCATTAAATAAACAAAACAGCTCTATATATTTTATCACACAAAGAAATATAATTAATAATAAAAATAAATTACTCACATTTCATATATTACAAGTAGTTTTCAACTGAAACTATTTAAATCAAACCTATCAATCGAGGCAAAATCATATAAAATATTTTTAAATCCTCGAAAAAAAAAAAATTTACAAATAAAATTAAAAACGTTGGATTTTAATTCAGTGATATCGTATTCCGGCAAATTATATTAAACATCAAGGTGCGACGATTGATATATCGGGAAAGGAATTAAATTCAAAAATAATACGATAAAAAGGGACGGGATCAGCGGTCTCATTCAAGATCTTCGTATCCCAAACAGGTATAATTTCTAACGTGACCCGCCGGCTTTTTATAGGAGATTCTTTCATCTTTCCGATCACAAAGGCATAAATTGTTTTCGTGACTGGCAACGCGCGCCTTTTTCGAGAAAATTGCCAGTCAACGAGTGACAAGCACCCAATTTAAGTCCCGTGTAATACGTCTGTGAAACTGTTCCCGGCATTATCGCGTCCGATTGATCGTTACGTCGCATGTTACGTATGACGCCGCTTCCCGAAAGGAACCCTTTTCGAGGAAGGATCTCCTCGTGAACGCGCGCGGAGATTTAACATGGAAATTTTCACCAAGATTAAAATTCCCGCAACAAAGTGCAGGACTACACTCGCTCCGCCAAGTCGCTCCAACGTCGCATGCGAGCCGCCGTGATGGACGAGCGGCATATTTATTCTCGAAATCGCGTATGATTTATGATACATGGAAACGAGAGGCGGCAAGCGTCAAGAAACAATGTGACACGATTAAAATTAATTTGAAGCTACATCGTACGTACGGAGAGGTCTCGAGGCACGCGAGGCGATATTACGGTTTCGCTTCATACGGCGTAATGATGTGAATATTGTAGTACAAATTTTATTGCTGCACTCATAAATATTTTAGTGATAGAGAACCACACCCGCTGCGCGGAGCAAAGCAGGAAATATGACTCGATATTTCCGTAACACAATATATTTTCAATATTCCGCATTCACATATTCGGAGCAATATGGTCCGCTTTAAGATTGTAAATAATATCTCATTATTTTACTATGTTATTATCGCGCCGTATGAATTCGATTGTACCTAATAATGCCATTTTGTTTGCATAACTACACGGATTTCGTGTCGTCGATTAATCGCGAATAAACGCCCATCGAATGTGCGCTATTGTATTAAATATCTATTTATTAATACCGAAATATATTTCTGAATAGTTTCATTCAGCCACCGTCCTGATTACGTATGAACTGTGATCAATAGAGCTCCATTGTTGTCGTTATAATTAAAAATTTTTAAATTGGCTCATCGCGAAACTGTCGCGAAAATGAAGGGAGAAGGTTGCAAAGTGAGGAGTAGTGTTAATGAGCGTGGCAAAGCCGAACACGGCGCTCCGCGAAAAATGGTGCGCAATTTTTAATTTGGGGAGCACCGCAATTAAAAATTACGGACGTGCGTCACCTCCATTTTTTTAAATATGTACGGTAACGAAATAAGCACGGAATCATGAATGAAAATGGAGAATTTTAATGATGAAATAATGGAAGAAAAATATACGACGACGCGGCGCGGCGCGCGTATACGAGAAACGCATCTAGCCTTTCACAAATATTAAAATATACATGCGTGTATGCTTTTAAACACACAAACATGTATATTTAATGTAATGTATTCATAATTAGTGAGACTACAATAATGTATTTTGAACATAAAGCGAAATTTCAGCACACAAATTTACATTTTATAACAAGGAAGATGTGTACATTTTAATATTTTTTCTTAGAAGCGTCACTTTCCAAAATGCTTAATCTTAATTTGTAGCTTAATTCCAGAAATGTTCCATAAAGTGCTAAACGAAATTGAACGAGACAGAAATAACATAAAGTTACCTTCAAGAAACATAATTTCGGAATTAAGATGCTAAGATGAAGAACCTTGGCGAGAAACGCATTTAACGTTTTACAAATGTTAAAACATAAACATACGTATGCGTTTTTAAACACAAATATTTTAATAACGTATATTTTAATATAATACATTCATAATTAGCGATATTATAATATCTAATGTATTTTAAACACACAGCAATATTTCAACACATTTAAATTTTATCAAGAAGAGTAAATGTACATGTTAATTTTCATTTCGGGAGAATTTCCAAATATGTAATCTTAATACCAGGAATATTCAATGAAATACTAAACGGAACTGTCAGAAGCCAGTGACATAAGATTCGGAAAAAAAAAATTCGGAGTTAAAATGTGTGCCATTATCGCTTGAGAAAGTGCGAACCTTCCATGTCGCTCCAAAATACGCTCCCGAATATGCTCATTTGGAGTAGATACTACTACGCAATATGCGATTACGGATTCGGCTAAATGGCCTAGCCGACGGTTAACATTTACTAAATAAGCCCTCACTTATTTGTGCGAGAAGCATTAGCCGTATCATACCGGATCATTTGGCCGAATATCGTCCATTTATGACGTTGGCGCAAATCGTCAGTCTCCCGCGAACGTTTCCCGTCGATCATTGCTTCGCTAACTGCGCGCGGATACGCCCGCGTACAAGCCCCGACAAAAATGAAAAGAGAAAAGGAGAGGGAGGGAAAAAAAAAAGAAAGAAATCACAATCTTACCGTGCAGAAGATCCTCGGAGATGGCAATCACAGCACACACGACATTCCCGTCGAACGCGATCACTACAGTCACTACAGTCCGTTTCACGCTCGCAGCCTCCTCGATTACCATCGTCGGCAGCGATGACTCGCAGCTCCCCGCAGGATCATCGCCGGCTATTAATCCCTCTCGATCACGCACACACACGGAAGCACGCACACACTCGCGTAAGAGGAGCGGGCCGGAGCGGCGGCGGCGGCGGCGGAGAGATCGGTGAGAAAAAGAGGCGGCACTCGTACGACGCAACTTGTTGCGAAGCGCGCGGCTGGAGCATTCTCTAGATCGTTCGAGCCGACATTGTTTTCGCGCCTTCGATTCGGCTCACACTCGTGTCACTCACTCAGTCTTAGTTCCGAAGGAGAGCTGCTGCTGCTGCTGCACAGGATCACTTTCACCACCGCCGAGAGATCCGAGGCCGTAGAGAGAGAAACCCGTCGAATCCCGAGATTCAAACGCCTCGCCGCCTCGTAAGAACGCGCGCGGAGACAACGGAACGGTCGGTAGCAAGCGCGACCGGTAGCAAGCGCGAGGGTGACTTTTCGCTCGGCCGACCGTGGAAGGGATAAGGACGCGACGACTGCACGACGAGCACTGAGCGAAGTGAGCGCCGAGTGGGGCATGGGGCGCGCGCCGGTCACCCGTCCGAGCGCGGTCGAAGATCGCCGAGGTGCGCCGAGGCGCTCGGCGAAGTGTGCCGTGTGCCCCGCGCGCGCGACACGACGCGACGCGACGCGACGCGGCCAAGTAAACGGCTTCCGCGCGCGCGATACACTTTTTTTCCTTCTTCTTTCCTCGCTAACGCGCCGATGACCGTGACGGTGCCGCCGCGCCGCGTGTCTCCGTTTTGCGAAGGGCGAAATTTACAACGATGATAAATACACTTGGGCGCGAGGAGCTCCCCGAGAGGCCGGAAGCGAGATCGCTTAGCCGCCTTTCCGCGCGCTACTTCACAGTGGAACGATATGTAAAGCTGCTCGTCTCTCTCTCTCTTTCTCTCTCGCTTTCGTGCGCGATTCGCCTCGCCGCGTCACCAGCGTACGTACGTACGTACGTCGCGTGTTTAATGTCGCGTAAGTTATTCGATATTTGCCGGGTAATGTCGCGTAACTCGTTCGATATTGCGACAGTGATATTTCTAACGTCTTTCGCGATGATAAGCACTCGTCCGACCACTTGACGAACCGCCGACCTTCGGACGCGCCGATCCTCGGGCCTCGACGTAATGGCTGACTGACGGCGAGCTTCGCACTTCCCAGCAATTCCAGCAGGTCTACCTATTCATTTTGTGTCGATGAACAATAGGCAGGTCGAACTGGAGTGACTGGAGTAACGTAGGTGCGCTCGTAGAATTGTTGAGAACAAAAATACCGGAGTCATCGAGAGCTTTTGCACTGCATCGTGAGTGTATATTAACATTTCCATGAATATTTAATCCGTAAATCGACGAATGAGCCAGAAATTGTGTAGCATACGCCGCGCGCGTGTGTGACTCCTGCCTCAATGTCATAATTATAATTTAATGTAAACAGCAACGCGAAAACACTTTAATACAGCATAAAAATTACGCCGCAACGACAATATACGGACGACGTAAATATAAATATTAATTGAATAACGAGACGGTGCAGCGATATCTAATCTCGCATTATTATTATTATTATTATTATGATGCAAAGAAATTTTTCAAATTAATTTCCAACCGAGATAGTAACCGCGTAAAAGTCGCGCGACTTTGTATCTTATACAAATCACAATTATAATTGTATTACTTTTTCCTCGCTTTTCAGGGAATTTAGCCAATTCTGCGTGGCGGATGATTTAGCCAACTTTGCGGCAACGCACGTACCTTCGAGACGGTAAGTCATTAGAAGTTATGATTGATAATTAATACTTGCATAATGACCTGAGAAAGTTTTGAGATTTTCGAAAAATTGCAACTGCTTTGAATTTGATTTCGAAATCACCTTTGGAGCGAACTTAATCAAAAGATTCCCCAAAGTGTGGCCAATGTTATTTTCTTCTTCAACTACGGCGAGTAAATAAAAAAGAATTTTTGAAAATTTTAATGCTTTCTCATGCTGGCAAACGCTTTATGCGAAGATATTCTTAAAAAGCGATCGCATGATAAATGTGATTTCGACTACATTGAATTTTACTGAATTTAAAAAAGTTTCAAAGCCCATGAAAGAATGCAAAAGCTGCGTTCTATCTTCTATCGCTACGTAAATGGATATGTCTGAATTTATTTCGCGTATTATTCGTCATCATTAATTTAGAATCATTAATGGGATTTAAAAGATTTCTGTACGGCAGCTCATATTTTCTGTTAAAATAATTAAAAATACTCCATTTTATCTTGTTTTTACGTAATAATTACGCATAATTCGTAATAAAGCTAATTATGCGATAATAATTATTCATAAACATCATTGTCCCACTTATGCGACACGCAGAGATCTCTCATCTCTGTAAAATATTCCAAGAAATACGCGAATAGAATTACCAAACGAACTATCCGTATATTTATTCGTTAGGGAAGAAGCTATTTCGCGCGCGAGAGAGAAAGAGACTGTATTTCATTTGTACACGAAACTCCGCGTATCCGCGTGGTTTATGAAATGACGTTCCGTTCACCGTCGAAAAAAAATATGGGCGTCCAATACGGCGCTACGATTATGTAAAACACGGGAAATCCCCGTCTACCTGAAAGTAATTGGAACATTCGCCCAAGAGATTTTTTGGATCGAACGCATTATGTGCCGTATTCCATGCATTTTTTTTGCGAGTTACGAGGGCGTCGTATATACGGCGTCGTTTTATTTTGCGGAGCGTGGCGCTCTAGTGTTTGCGGTCTTGTGAGCTGAGTGTCTGCGTTGAGTGTGTTGAGGGAGCATGTACTCCCGCGAGTTGTCGATATGTACACAAACGTAGGAAAGGGGGCGGGCAGGAGGTGTGTGTATATCTCGGCATTCCCTCTTGATGCACTCGCCAAGGTACGCATGCATTTTTATAAGCCGCCACAAGCGGATATACTGGTTACGCTCCTTGATCCATATCTCAGCTTCGCGTCATATCCGCGACAGATCCGAAAAAAAAGAAATTGTGTAATTATTTATTGATGTAAACAAAGAGGAGGAGTATCAGTAGGAAGGTAATGATAACAGTATAGAATATTAAAAATTATTGTGAAACACGGAATGAAACTAGAAGGAACGCGGGTGGGAATAACACATGAAATTTAGAATCGAGTTTAAAAGTGTTATGGAATATACAGACGAAAGGAAATATTCTGGTATGTTTTTTCTTCTTTTAAAACATTCTTAACATGAAAAATGGGACAAAGATATTTCCAAGTTTCGAGAAAAAAGGTAACTAAATAGATTCTTAGAAAGAAGATATTTTTCAAAATAAAATCAAATCTAAGTGAAAATAGAAATTGCTAAGTATCGAAATTGCCAAATTAAATTCCGATAGCAGAAACATGTTCTTTAATTATATTTTTTAGTTTGTTGAATAGAATGAATCTTCTTTTCTTGTAAATATGCGCATACATGTATATATATGTTAGATACTTGACTAAGAAAAAAATGAGAAAAAATTACGTCCTCGTGCACATTTAAAATGCAGCAAGGCATTCCAAGATGCGATAACTTGCGCGCTCGGAAGAAAGTTGTCTCAGTTCTTCTAACGTCTACACAGCAGGTGCACTCACGTGATTTGCTTGTCTCGGTTGATGAGAATACATGCTCCGACTAACCGCAAAAAAGGCTCGGTCGCTATAATGCCGTATTGATAAAGATAATGGCAGTTTGCCCGCCCTAATAGCGATATAGACAAGAATTGAGACAAATAATAAGTCTGAAGCATTTATTGAGGCAAATAAGTCTTTTTTCATCAGAAAACAACCTTTTCTCATTATACCTATTTATAGACTTCTATTATAACGATCTATTTGTGCCATAACGAGCCATTCTGCTAATCAATAAGACATATTTTTTATACTACATGTTATTTTTTATGAATCTGTGTTCCAAAGATGAGAAAATAATATACGCATAGCTTATTTTTGAAGCAGCGCAAGTCGAATTTTGTAACATCATGAATTTTAATGAGATGAGTATGCAAACTGCGGCATATTTATCTTACCAAGATTTTGAAACTGAATCTACACCACCTTTAAAATAAGCGGCTTATATCTATATATAACATACGTACATAGGCTACTCTCTATTGTAAATGTTTTCTTGTTTATAATGAAACGTAATATATTTATTTAATAATTCATGATTAAAACCGTGATTTATAAAATGCAATTAGGAAACATCAATGAAAAGTAAAATAAAATTTATTATTAAAATTTAAGATTTAATATACATATAGGATAACTAAATGCCCTTTGAAAGACAATATTTAATCTTTTAACAATTAACCGCGAAATAAAAAAAATGAACAATATTTTAATATAAAAACCTTACTTAGATAGATTTATATTTAAAAATTTACATCTATGAATATTTTAAATATAAAAATAATTTCTTAAAAAAATTGTGTAAAAATATTGTTTACGTAATACAAAATATCGGTTACTTGTTATTCCACTCGCAATATTCCAAACTATTTAATATAATTTTCTATTCATCGATAAAATTCGTTTTTTTTTCTCTCTTCTCTTTCTCATCACACATAAATCACACGAGGTAAGCTAGCTCCACTTATTAAGTAGTGGCCCTATCGGGTGGCCAATTATTCAAATATGATCGAATAAATACATAAGCAAGCGAAAGACAGTTAAGTCGATCTGGAGCGATGCGATGTCGTTTGTGTATGTATAAAAGGCACCGACGAACGAGCGGTCGTTATTCCCCAGGATCTTCTTGTCGTCGGTGATGCGAGCGCACCTTTTTCGTGCTGCATGCGCAACGATGGAAGAGAGAAGGGGTTCGGTTCTAAAGAACAGCGCAAGAAGTTACGAGTGCCCCAGCACAAAGTGCTCCACTACCTAAACAACCTCGCGTTTTCTATCGTCATTCCAAAGCATATACGCACATACGTTCACGGATAATCGCGATTAATGCTCGCAATGACATTTTTCTTAATTATTTCGATATCTTGAACAACTGCTTTGAGACAACGAACATCGACGTAAATCTAAAGTTAATTTCAGAGTATTATGTAAATCGCATCAGCTGTTTATTTTTTTTACGAATTATACATCGTAAATTCATTTGATATAAAATTCTTTCATTTAATCTTCGAAGCTTCACATTAAAAAAATGAATTGAGACTATGAGAAAAATTATGTAGACTACTATAGATATTACGATATATAGTGATTACAATACATAACATTTAATACACGGACTGATTTGTGCAAACTGTACCGTTAAACTTTCGATCTACGACTTGTTTGATGAAAGTTAATTTATCAAAGATGAATCTTTTTTTAACAAAAAAAGTCAACATATTGATCATTAATCTTTAAATCTTAAGTGATTTAAAATCAAGATTTTGTTATAAATTGCACTAGGAATGCAACATGTATTTTACCTTTTAATATTAAATGTGTTATATTTATAAAATATAACATAATTTTTATAAATATAACACAACATTTATAAATGTGTTATATTTATATTGATAAGAAATTGATAAGAGTTTGATTATCGAATCAAGTTACATAAAATTATTAAAATATACAGAATATTAAATTTAAAATTAAATTATATTAAAACAATTTGAACTAAAAATTATTACCGCTTAAAAATCATGAATGAAGATTTGTTTTTAGAGATCAGAAATTTTATTGCCACTGACAATGAGAGTAAATGTTTAATACGCTTAATAACCCGCAATATAATAACAATAACGTGTTGATCATCTAACTTATCATGCCGAATAAATCTGTATTTTCTTTTTCATGGATATACATATATTAAGCGAGAAGTTAGAGCTCTTGATTAAGTAAGACATCGATCAGAGCCATTTTTCGTTATCCCATTCTCTGGCCTACAGCCACTATTCTTTTCATCAGCTTTCTCGGAATATATTTTGACAACATACAGAGAGAGAAAGAGAGAGAGAGAGAGAGCCAACCGCGACGTCCCGCGGTCTCTTCGAAGTTTATGAGAATGCATGTCATTGGCCCTATTGTGCGGCTTATGGACCCTGGCGAGACCAGACACGAAAAGGACCAGACTTCAACGGCAGGTACGCGAAAGACTTTTATTTCCGTCCCGCAGGAACGTTTGAAAGACATCATCTGGCGGGATTATTGGAGAAATGTTATATCATCGGAAATTCACACATTAAAAGAACCGCGCCCGATTTTAACGAGTACCGTAAAATATATATATTTATTTATAATTTCATTTTTAGAACAGTTTTGAAATTTTTATTTTATAACAAATTTTAACAACACACTGTATTTCATAACAAATTAAAATCGCGCGATTTTTTTCATCGTGAAATAATTATGAAACGCACATTTTTTTCTAAATAATTATAATTATTCACTATCAATCACAATTACATTTACATTTCTTACATTACATAATCATTGATAATTAATAATAAACTAAAATTTGAAATAAGTAAAATATGTCAAGATAAAGGGAGTAATTTCCTTAATACTTGACAAAATTTGTCGAAAAAAACCTCGTCATCATGGTATTCTGTAGTAGCTATGTGCTCTGACATGAACGGGTTAAGCGTGCGTAATAAGGTTAATGGCCCCCGACAGGCACCTTGCGGCGAGAAGAACCGCAGTACGACGTCTCGAGACTTAAACGTGTCGCTTTAAATAGTCGATCAACCACTTAATGTCTCTCGATTATGCCAATTTGAGGGAAGTAGTGCGCGTCACGCCACTCGGATTTCCAGCAAAACTATTACCTCGGCTTGGATACATACTAAAACACGCAAACTATATTTTACCTTGTTTCACCATGCTTTTGCAACGAGATATTTACTATTAAAAATTCGAAAGTTACAAATTTGGAAAAAGACATGTCACTTAATCAAATTTCTGTTGAAAGCAAGGATCAAATTCAAATCGGTATCGTAGAATATACCTGAGAAATTTGTCGACTTTTTATTAAAATTACCTTGTGCACTATTATCTTGTAATAATTTACGAAAGAGGAGTTATCGATTACCGTGGACGCTGATATTTGCATCGATGAACAGAATGGAATTAAACGCCGGTAATCTATAGATATATTACTATTCGACGATCTTCGATTCGAAAGGTATCGAATAAAAGCCTACAACAAGAAGAACTCACGGCCGGTTTGTCGCGAATTCATTATCGAGTTCGTTTGAATTTGTCGACTAGGTGCTTTATTTCACTCTGTCGCCTCGAACGTTGGATGAAATCTCAATACATGGATCTTTTCGCGCGTGACGTGCGGGAACGGTGATTCGTCCGAAATTAAATCTTTTTCGATATCCCTTTTGATGTAATTCGTTTTAATTTTAGCTCGCCTCCGTGCTTCGGCCTTCATAAAAATAATGTGTAGAGACGATGGAAATTTCTCGAAAGAGAAAATACATGAGCTAACGTTCGAATAAACGTTCTATCTTTTTTCTCCCTCCACGTATCTTTTAAAGTATCTGTAGAAACAATCGGACGGAAGTGTGATATTGTTTATTTTAATTCACGGGCTAGCTGTTCAAAACGAGGTTATCGAAATGGAACTATTCAAACATACTTTGCAAATTGCGTTTGGTTGATAAATATTTATTTTGATAAATATTTTATCGACTTTTCATATCATGGTATTTTGCCGGATATTGTATAATCTTGATTGCACGACCTGTTAAATACTATGCAAAATTTTTTATCAGTTTCTTAATATTTTTTTTTCTAAAAAGAATTTGAAAAGTTGAGATTTTAGCCATCTTCATCTAGTTGGAAGAAAGGAATTTTTATTTGTACTGTCTATATAATTAATTTACATTTTGATAAAATAAACTTAATTTTGCTTAGCATTTCTCGTATTTGATCGATCATGCATAGTGATAATCATGCATTGTGATAATGTGTAAGATATTTATAGAAACACTGAATTATACTTTACAAATATGAAATTGCATAATACATATGTGATGTATAAACATTAATTTGGACTTCATTTAAATAATAATGAATGAAATATGAGTCAATTCCGGTATCTGTTGAAAATTTATTTATTCAAGAAACTGCGGAGATAAATGTTGTGCATACACAGAGTACAAGGTTTGGAAGTTTATTTGATACTCGAATTACGAAATTAGCTTTCGCCAAATGATATTTCTATTAAAACGATCAAAATTTCGATCACACCGTGGCAAATAGATTAAAATTAATGCAAACATGCATAACATCGCGAATGGTATAGTTATATTGAATATTGACTCATTCGTGACAACGAAATTGATATTTTAACGGAAATTCACTTGTGTCGTTTCATACAACGATGTACAAAGCTTAACTCTTTGAGGACCGATATAAGAAAATGTCTCTTTTTTTTTAGAAACAAATATTTATACTTATAAATAATTGTTAATTAGACAATTTCAAAAAATTATTATTCCAATACACATCTTAGATTTTGGTTTTGCAGAAATCATTGGGTCGCATCATTGTTTCATGTATACTAAATTACATGAAATATGCCCATGTCTTTGAATAATAAAATTTATTTTCTAAAAGTAAGCCTTACGATATATGTATAAAAAATAAATTTCCAATTATATTCAAAAATTTATTTTAATGTGGCTATGACACAAAATATTATATTAACAATTAAAAATTAACAATAATAATAATTGCATCAATGCAGTTGCTCACTAGACTGTTTTATAAATTAAAAAAAGGTAATTTTGTTTCAAAACTAGGAAGCCACTAGTGAAAGTAATATGAAATAATGCTTTCACAGTGAAACCACTGGGATGCAAAGGGTTAATAACAAAACTATAATGAACGGTTAAACCTTTACCGGACATGTTATAACAATTCGAGACAGAGAGAAGCTTTCGAATGCTCACAAAAGAGTAAGAGAAAACTAATACCGTAATAAAAGTCGAGTAGATCTCGATGTCTTTGATAATAATAAATACGATAATGACCATTGTTATGATCTTAATTGTGTGTCTCAAGAACGGACGATAAAACGAGCAAGGTTTGCAAAACATCCGATCAGATGACAGCGGTCACACGAATTGCGAGATTAGCTCGGAAGCGAGTCTGTTATTATCCAGGCGCTTAGCGTTAAGAGACGTAAACGTCGGAGAGCATACTCGAGACTCAAGTATGCCCTTTTAACGTAGATGAAGAGAAGTGTCCAAAGATATCGGGTGGTCGACGCGGCTACGGTCGCCGCATTTCGTAAATATTTGGTGGCCGCGGCGACATTGCCGTAGACAGCAAAGTGCAACGATGAAAAAAGTCGGATCGCCGTGATATACTCGTGAGAAAAAAGCAACCAAGCGAAAGGCGCTAATCCGCGTTGCTTTTCGAGAAAAGTTAAACGAGCAGCAGGAGAGAATAAGGCCATACACGATTGTAACGATGATAGGAGAGGGAAATAAAAAGATTTACGTGCGAGGAGAGACAGAGAAAAAAAGAAAGAGAGAGAGACAGAGAAGAAAATCATAGTGGAAAAACCGTGTACGTCCCCAAAAATATAGAAACTTTGTGCACATGTCACGTAATACCAGATGCTATCGACTATTTGGATGAAGGATTATTTTTAACATTGCAACAGAATTGTTTTCATGTATGGATGTTTCTACGTGTAGATTCGCATGTGACGTACATTGCGATTTCTTACATTTTTTTATGTACGAATTTATAACATTCTATTTCGATATTGATATTTTTTTAATATTTTCAAATGAGATAATTACTAGTAAATTATAATTGACAATGTTTATTATGCGTTTCAATGAATTTTTTCCGATCTCGCATCCTGCAGTATTTTACTATGAAAGTTTGATACGATAGTCGGATACAAATATTCGTTAAAGTACCATTTAAACATACTGATGGGACTTAATAGGCTCGTATAGGACATTTAATCGATAACCCTCGTTTCGTTGCGCCGATAATGATACGCGAGTGTGAAGAGCCGAATTTACAAAAGCGATCGACGAGCGGTTGGAATTTCGCTTTATCGCGGTTGCTCCGCTTACAAACCAGGAACACACACCGTAAAAATTCATTTTAACCAACGCGCGAGGCTTGAACGCGGTCTAAACAATGCACGTTAGTTGTGGAAAAAAAAGAGGAGAAAACAAAATATGCGGGAACAAAGCAAAAATCGCTGGAGCACGCATCAATTTCGATACATCGATTTGCTGACGGGCAGATTCATTGTTTCGATATTTTCCATTGCATATTTTAATTGACACTCGAGAAGCGAGTCGCGAGAACCATCCACACATCAACGCGCCCGACATTGTGCGGAGGCTCAATGCCAATCGCCGGGAAGCGTAACCGTAACGCTTCTGTGAGAAAAAGTATTAATTTGTTTGCTCTTCCGAATAGAATGGAATGAAAAGTCGAGTGCTCTCGCGGTAGAGCGGGCAAAAATCTGCTGGAAAAAAATTTCTTTCAAATCGAATGAGAGTGCAATGAGAATCCATTTGAGCCTAAGTTAGGGGCGCTTTTTGTCATTATATGTAACGAAATCTTTTTCCCACATTCAACGCGCAATATTCCGTCGATCGCTAACGTCCTGTGTAAAAATGCCGTCGTAAGAATATTTATAAATTCGTAATCTCTAATCGCAAGAATTTGAATCAAGATGCACAACTTCATCATGTATACAAATTACCTTGTAAGAGATATTTCTTGTTCCTTCCAAGCAAACTCGAAAACATATTTTGGAAAGTTAAACGCTATTAGTAACGTGGAACATTATCTTGTTGAAAAATTTTCTGTAACCGCGCGATTGGAACTTTTTCCGGACTTTAACATCGTTGTGATTCGCGATGTCGATGGTTAGGATGTGTTTTCCTGTTATTTTACCGGTTTCCGCGAAATTTTGAACGCATTAAATCGAAGCACGTTCCTTATCAGCCGTGCTCTGTCATAGCGCATCTGCCGAGCCAGCTAGTTTTGAGGAAAACTGATTTGCGACACTTTTTGATTTCCATTCGATACCTCGTACGAATTTGTGGTACCGTGGTACTTTTTCCAGTCATAATATTAGATTTTAAAACTACAAGCACGAAAAATATATATCACAAATATTCAAAATATCAGCATACGATAATATTAGTTAAATTTTCTAACATGTTATCCATAAAACTTGTTTTCCTGATTACAATTGATATAAATATATTAATGTTTATAATTGATAGATAGCTTTATTTGCCTAGTAAATGGAAGTATTTTAAAGAATAATTTATACTATTCATTTAATTATAATTCTACGTATGTATTATTTAAAGAGAAGTAGCATTTTGAATATTTTACCGGTGGACATAATAGTACATGGATTATATTTGTAGTGCAATGGTGTGTAAAGCTTTGAGCATTAAAGAGCATTAACCCTGGAATGCTGTTCTAGATTAATTTTCACGCGCGCCCTCATCAACATAATTTATTTTCTAGTGTTTTGTAATCGCATTTGGCGTATAATAAGAGTGAAATTTATTTTAGTATGTAAAAACATCTAAAAATTAAAAAAACATTCTAAGTGTTAAAAATAAGTAAAAATTGATTTCTCTTATAAAAATACTTTGCAATTTTATACTATTAACTTGCTATAGTACAATATAAAAAAAAATTCGTATCCATTAATTAAAAATAATTGTACGAATGGCGCGGGTCATCTTAATTGTAAGATGATGAAAAGAAGAAGGAAGGTTAATTAAAATGCTGACGCTAAACAAAAGTATTGTGCGCATTTCTCTCTGTACGAAGAATAACGCCAAGGATTCGGGAAAGTCGAAGATCGAGCATTGGCGGATCCTTTCCGCGAGCGGTACGCTATTTGCTGCGTGATAATGAAGCTGGTGGTTCATTAGTCGAAAAAGAGCTCCGGTAGCTAACGTTATTGGACAATCCGGCTACCGTCAACCGCTTTATCTCGCTTTTATTCAGTCCTTTATTCGCGTTTCCTCCTTCGCTCTTTCTTTCTCTTTCTCGCTTTCTCTGTCTCTCGTTCACGTTGACTATCACCTTTTCCCTTCCATCCTTCGTGGTGGCAAATCCCTCTCGCTACGTAGCTCTGCGGAATCGCAGCCTCAGTCACTGTTCCACTCCAGGGATTAAGTGTATATCAGATGATACGAGATTCCGTAGAATTGAATGTGCCACCGGCGGCAGTACAGTATCAACGATATATATACATACATACATATATTTGTGTATGTATGTATGTATATATATATGTATAGATGTATGTATGTGTGTGTATATATATATATATATATATATATATATATATATACATATACATATATATATATGTATGTGGATATATATATATATATATATATACATATACGAGGGGGGGATTATTCTGTTATTTTATCGAGTATCCGGGATCGAACACGCCCGCGGGCTTGACCGAGAGGTGCCCCGTTCGTGCATTGTTGATCCAGTGAAAAGGTGGGCGTGCATATTTATCGTATAGTCAAGGATTTGTTTAGGCAACGATAGTGATTCGCATTTTTGTCAAAAGAAACACAGTCACGCGACTTACTAGATGCCAATCATTATGCTACCTATAATCGTTATTGCTGAAAAGAAGAGAAAAAGTAAGAATACGGATAGAAAGTAAGAATATATATGAATAAAATATTAAATAGTACATCTCTGTTGAGAAAGGAAACAATTGTGTATCTAGTAAAATTTAAAAGATATATTTGATTAATTTAACTTAATAGAATAAGTGAATATTTCATTAAATTTTAATGTCCGTGTTAATAATTAAAATAAAGAAATTTTAATAAAGAAAAATTAAATTTCTAATGAAGTAATTTTAATATTTGACTTTTTTGCAAGTTCTTATAAAAATAAAATAATTATAAATATGTATAATTTCGTATTAAAAGAAGAAATTATTAAGTTCATAAAAAACAAATTGCTATCATAATTCCGCACTTACTGTGATAAATCGCTAATTCGCAACAAGTAGTTAATGGCGCCATAATGTTTGCAGTAATATAAAACCCTTCTCACTCGGAGATTACAACGCGACACGATAACACACGATAATTTCCATCGTATAACGACTACGATATTTTTTTCTTCACCAAAGTTATATGTGACTCAGAACTGTTTTTAAATAAAGAAAATACGTGAATGGACAAACGTGTTAATTTAAGCCGCGCACAAAAAAAGTCACCGAACTGCTTGTTGGTGCATCACGAATTCTATATAATTTTGTGGCGTGCACACACATTTAACCTTGAAAGTGAAAGGGGATTCAAGAATCGAGATTCAAGAACCTAAACCTAAATTCTGCAGTTCTCTATATGAGATGAATTTAGATGCCAAGAAATGTTTCGTATATTAAAATATTTATTATTATGTAATATTCAAGTAATTAAAATGTTACAATTCTATCTGGTTTAAAAAGTGAAATTTTCTTTCCACATTTAGAAAGAAATAAATATTTATCTATAAAATCAATTTTTAAATGTAGAAAGCAGAAACTAAAGTGTGAGAATTGTGATTAAATTAAACAAATGTTGCAATTTTGAAGTTAAATAAAATATAAAGTTGTAAAATATATTACACTTAATACACTTTCCAATAAACACAAATCAACAGTAATATTATAATCAATATTATAATTTTCAACAATATAAATATAATATAACATGATGTACGTGTTAATATAATTACATTGTTGAGTAGGAAATTATTATATTGATTCATAAATACCAACTGTTAATTGATGTTTACTGAATTATTGTTATGTAAAAAAATATTAATAGGGGCGATTTTAAAAGATTAATTCCAGTATTTCACACAAGCTGAGCTAGCCTACAGAAACTTCTGATTATTATAGATAACACTCACTACATATATAGTTATAAAAATATAAAAATGGGATTTCCCGGAATATACAAGAATAGATCCCAGAATAAAGGGAAAACCAGGAGAAGAAAACGACGCGATCTTAAATGCGATCTCGTAAAGATCAATGTAACTAAACTGGTCGCATTGTCCAAACAAAATTCTCCTCACAATATACAACCGCGCGAGGTATTCCGGGCAAGTGAGAGATACACTCACGAAATACCCAGAAGCGGTGCGAAACAGCTCGTAGAAGGGTCGAGGTGGAAACGATAGATGGAAGAAGGAGAATGTTCGGAAGCGGTATAAGGAGGAAACGCAGAACGCAAAGAAGAGACAGAGTGAGATGGAGAAAGATCCTCCAATAACAGTCGCTTTCGTATTTCCAGCCGTCCAAAGCCGAAGGAAACCCACGTCGCCAAGGCGGAATCTCAATCTTGAGCCGGAGACCCACCATACGATATTTGCACCGACGATTTTCACGAAACTGTTTAACGACAAAAAATAAGAGAGAAGGGAAGTATTTGTGGGCTGTCTGTGATATGTCACGAGTCGTGACATGGATCTTGTTGGATGTTAATCGGATTTATTTTCACCTACAGAACCTAGAGATCTTTGTTAATCTCTCAATTCGCTATTGATGCTGAAGATCCCTTCAATGAAGCGATCAATTGCGTTCCGGAATTTCTTCACAGTAACATTGCGATACATTAGACGTTCAGAAAATCTCGCGATCGCTTTTCTCACAATTAAAATTGACAGTTTTAACAAAATTACATTTTAGTTCGAATTTATTTCAAGGTAAAATTTTATTATTTTAGACTTTATATATAACAATCACAATTTGTCAAAGAATTTTACACACAAGATAGCAACAAATCTGTAATTAAAGTTTGACATTTTATGATAATATCCGCGCGGAATATTGTTGGATGGTATAAAGAAATTAAAGGAACCCAAATAAAATTTTCAATTTATCGAGAATACAGTTCTGCTGCAAGGCATGGTAATGATCAACAGAATTGTACATAATTCTTCCATTCGTCCTCGATCTTTCATCTCCTACATTCAAAGCTCACGGTATCACCCTCATCGCGGTGTCATCCACATCGAGCATTACGAGCAATACTCTTGAGATTCCTTAATTAAAGGGATTGACAGCTACATTACTAAGAGCCACGTTATCGGGAGATCGATCTGCCGTGCGGTGGAAAGATCGACCGCCAGGCACGACCGAGTGCATCCTGTTTTTTCGCTTTCGTGAATCGCCTGTCCGGAAAGTAACCGACGGCTGTCTTCCTCCAGGGTCCTTTCGTAATTCCGTAGCTCGGTCGGTGCCTTTGAGGAGTCGTCTTTAACCGCTTTCGTATGAAGAATCGAATTCTCTAACAAGAGAGGAGAAGATACTATGCTTTCTCTATCTCCGACGACGCGCGTTAGGATTCCTTCAAGTTGAAAAGCCAATGTCTTTTGCAACCTCGATCGTTCGAGCGTACTCTTGAAACGTACGTATTAACAGACGTTGAAACGTTGAACTTTAAAAAGAGAAGTCAACAAAGTTGGCTTCTAAATGAAATTTGAAATGGTTAATAGGTCGAGAAATGCTCTACTGAATAATAAAATATAATATAAAATCGTAAAATAGTTACGGAATAAATTCTTCCGTACGTAACAATTTTAATTTTTTAAATAATACCAAAATCTTAGAAGATAAAAATTTTTTTACTTTTTCTAAGGATTAGATACCCAATAACAATAAAATTCTCAATCAAAATTTTAGAGTTAAAAATGAACTTGAAACAATGAAGTGGAACGGTGCCAAGTTTCTTGAGAAATAGTCCATAATGTATTATTATCTAAATTGCTATTCTCGGTTAAAAGTCCAACTGAAGCGTGAGACGGGTCCTCGAGGTGAAAGGATCGCTCCTCGACTCTGCAGGAAGAATTATTCCAGAATGCTTACTTTCGCTTATCGTGGAGGGTATGCTTGAGCCCGGGCTCTATATTCAGAGTGCTTGTTTAATAATCAAGAGACTTCGCGCGGGATGCATCGCGGTGCCGGCATGCCGGGACCGCTTAATCAAAATTCTATCGTATCGAGCGCACTCTTCGAGCGCTGGGTCGCTGCTCCTTTTTTCCGCCACTTTATGATTCGTCGCCAGGAATATATCTGTCGACAGGTAAACGGACGTACCTGCAATGAAATGATCATTCGGCCTTTATTGTACGACGATGAAAGTGTCGAGTACATTTTTCGTCTGACAGTTGGAATTTGATATCATGGCAAATATAAGTGGCATATTTAGTGACATGTGTGAGATTTTAAGTTGATTTTATGAAATATTTAAATGTCAAAATATGCTATTATTAAATAATGCTAAAAATAAGAAATACGAAATTTTAACAAGAATAAGGATATAAATATAAACAATCAATAAAATAAAATAGATATATTCGGAAAATTGCAATCTTATTTTTGTAAAACAAGTCACATGATTGTTCACAATTAAAAATATAAAAATAATATATTATTTTGACTTTTCAAATATTGAAAATTCGATATTTTGCAATTATTTTTGAAATTCAGTTCAAAAGAAAACGAGTGAAACGATAAGTAAAAAAGAATAAATTAAGTAAAATATATTATGACAAGACATAGTAATTCATTAATTTTCTTATATTTAAAAATTTAATAAGTTTTTAATTTACACAATACAAGATTTTGAAAATTCTAAAAATGGAAATAGAAATAATCGCAGTATAATATTTAATATGGTTCGAAAAATTCTCTTCATCCGATTTATTTGTTATCTTTAAATTATTTTAATTAAAGGTTAACAAAGTATAAAATTGTCAACAATAAATAAGCATTATATTTGAAATACAAACATTTATGTATAGCTGTTTTCTTTTGTGGGATTCCACAACAAAACTCGCAGAAGTCGCAGGATGCGCATAATTAATGGCATTCTTCGTGGCAAGGCTCTCGCGCGAAAGCACTTCGTTAACCAGACGGGGGTATATGGTGTTAATAAATTTTCCTTAGTTGGTGCAATGAAGTGTACACGGAGGGACAGGTGGTAATATGCTAATTAGAATTCTCTTAAACCTGTTTACGGGTATCTTATGAAATTGATAAGATAACACGAAACCTGAAGGTTCGATCTCATCTAGCTGTACAAGCGAGCATTCCTCTCGCTCCACGGATTGGAAGCCCTCATTCAATTTATACGATGCATAGATACGCACTTGTCGCTACTACCACACACGATACGATCATAACGAATAACCGTCATATATCTTGCAGAGAACACATCGCAGTACAATTCTCTATATTAGATTTTCGTGTCACATCAAACCGTAGGGTCACTAATTTTAGAGTGAAAAATTATAATGGTTTAACATATATACATATAAAAATTACCGTTATATTTAGTAACAATAAGATGCAGTTTATTTTAGTAATAAATATGAAGAAATAAAAACGCAGACTACACATTCCATATAAATAAATTAACTTTAATTGAATTTAAAAAATTCAAATCGGATATGATGGAATTGATACAAATAGTTGCGAAATTATAATTTTTTAAAACTTTGAAATTAGAGTATTAATATTCTTTCAGTGCGATTTTAATGGGATCTTAGATAATAGAAAAGAAAGGAAAGAAAGAAAAGAAAAAAAAGACTGAAGGTAGAAGAATGGAAAAGAAAAGAAAACTTTTACTAAAGTAAACTAATAGAAACCAGTTTTTTTTATCTAGATTAATAAAATTCAAAAAGAGTAATAGATTTGGGAATATAATCTATCATCATTATAACGATAAAGAAATAAAATGATCCAAGTTAACGATTGTTACAACTAGAAACTCAAATCAATTCCGTCGCAGCTAATTGATGTCGTAGGCATAAAATGGATGGCTATAGTGATCGTGAAACTTGCATCAAGTGGCGTCGGATACCAGCTACCGAATGTTTCAGTTATAACTTGTCATAGTTCTTGAACTAAAATCGATAGGGCGTAAATTTCGTCGGCTTTGCGTTAAACTCGTTACGAAGGATAATGGCCGGCAGCTTTCGGATCCCGCAGACTCGAATCAGGGACAGTTTGATCGAGTATTCGATAGATGAGTTTACAATACGTTCCTACGCTATCGAAAACATGGAAACATAAAAAAATCAGTACGAAAAAGATTGTATTATTTTCAATATTTTTTAATTTATTTTTTTTAGCAAACTAATGTTATCCGACTTGATAATAAAAATATATGCAATTACCGAGGCTATCGTTTATGATTTCTGAGATTTTGTAATTGATTTCAAAATCTGCAAAAATTTCAATTTTAGAAATTTATAATACCGTTTCTAATTGTACAATAATATTTTAGAATTTTATAAGCACAAAAAACATTCTCATTTCAAAAATTTATATATAGGATAATATAATATAGAAACACCATTTTTAAGCAACATTTTACATATTAATATTGAAATACATTTGTAATTTCGGTATGTCATAGAATTGAAAATTTAAATTTTATATACTTTGAAGTATTAAAATTTAATTTTTTCCGATTGTCATTACTCTGTCATGCTATCGCATTTGCAACATATAATCGCAAATATTTTCCATATGTACAAGCTGTTATATGACGCATGCTTTTAGTCAAATAATGCTACAGAAGAGAGGTGTACTGCAGCGTTGGACGCTCTCAACTAGTACTGGCATTCTTTTCTTCTCCTCTTTCCACCACGCTCGTCACAAATAACAGGTCGCCCAGTATATATTTTATAACCACACGCGTGTCGATGCCGGCGCGTCGTTATACGCTCTTCTCAAACCCGTAATCATCACCTACCATCTATTCCTACCGATGAACGCAGGTATTGGTGCTACACCGCTGCACATCGCTCGAGGGCGAATCCTCTGCCCTCAACGGGCGAAGAGGGACATCCCCGGTTACCACGGAACCTCTAGACAATAAATACAGCACCACAAACCTCCTCATCACTATGAAGTTGTCCTTTCCTCTCTCCTTTCTCCCTCTATCTCTCTCTCTTTCCCTTCCCCTATTTTATGTTTCTCTCTTCCTTGTTAACGATGGAATAGCTGACCATTCAAGAAGATCTACGACGATGTACGATTAAATGATCGGTAGTTGTCGTTAATTATCAATGGGGCGGTGTTGACGTGTCTCCGAAGGAAAACGTGAATTTCCTTCGTCATCTTACAGTTCTCTAAGTATTTCGCTTTCCTGTAGTTTTAATGTGACAACGAAAATATTTTAATTTTTCTGAGCTAATTGATCAACATGTCAGATAATTAGTTAAAAAGAAACATAGTAATAAACATTGTGAGAATTAAGAGTTTTTGAAGAATTTCGACAATCACAATAGCAGTTGGAATTTTATCAGATATAGTATATAATTAGTATATTTTAAATACTGTAATATTTTGTAGAACGCTCATATACATATATATCTTTGAATTCTCTTAAAAATAATTTTCTCTAATCTTTTATTAGAATCTATGTCTTATAAATCTATTAAGATTTAATTATTTTTATTAAACAAAAATATTGATTGACTTAAAATTAAATCTTAATGCTATACTGTAATTGAACTTAATTGCAATTGTTACCATTTTAGCACCATATAATTTAAAAAATTGAAGTTATCAAAATTTTTACATATATCGAGAAAAATTAAAATATTTGTTTCAAATCTTTAGAGAGAGAGCGACATATTTAATTATTTCATGGAATTTCTTGAGAACTGGCACACGTATCCACAATTTCGGGAGAGCGTGAACGAAATGAAGAAGTGGGGGTGTATGAGAGGATATATCCGATCGCATCGCATTTTACCTGCGGGCAGAAATTTACATCTCCCGCAGAAGCATTTAATCAGCTGGTGCCCAAATGGAATTTGGTGGCGCTTTAAAAGGGCGCTCGAGGGGGTACAGGTCGTGCAGGGAGAAAGAGAACGCGGGGTAGGCTCGTACATGGCATATTCGATACCTAGTAGCCAGTGCCACTCAGGCAGCTTTGTTGAATTTCACGCCATTTGAGTAAATGGGGGAACAGATCAAACAGTGTGGGTATTTTGTAGCGCTGTTGCTGTTGCAACGCGTGGTCGATGTAATTCCACTCGCGCGGCGAACTCTCCTCCTCCTTCTCCTCCTCTCTCCCCTTCTCTCTCTCTCTCTCTCTCTCTCTCTCTCTCTCTCTCTCTCTCTCTCTCTCTCCATCTTTTTCCGATTAGCTGAACTCCCTCTTACGCCAGAATGGCGCTGACCGTCATAATTACGGCTTTCCCGCCTCCTCTGGCCCCTCTTCTGGCGCGATTTCAGCCAATCTGCAATCAACGCGCGGACAAATGATAGCGTCGCAATTTCGCGATCGAACACCGTCGCCGTCGCTTTGTCAAGCAGACACGCGATTTTCTTTCTCGAACGTAAAGTGGCGGCTTGGTCATTCTTTACCGCTACTTTAAGAGCAAGAAAAGAGGTCTGATAGAAAACTTGATAAAGAGAAATGTGTTCTGTCTCGCAAAGAAACGGGTTAACATCCGGCGTGAAATGGTATATATACAACTAGTTGTCGCTAAATGGCATTAATAAAAAAATTAATACACACGTTCTATCGCTAATACGTTTAAAAACAATAAAATTTTGCATTTTAATTATATACATATATTGGCTGTAGACTGAAAAATATTTTCCCGGTAATTGCGACACCGATGCTTATCTAAATTTGAAATATGTATTTTTATTTAATAATCTTTTTTTAATTGTAAATTGTGCAATACAATTATTTACAAGATATTATTGCTGACATACATGATGACGAGTTTGTTTGTTACGAGAATCAAAACATCACATTTATGTGACACGCGAAAATGTTAATCAACTACTAATTAACAAACGTAATCGTGATTATGAGCGTTAAATCAGTTACATTTTGATAAACACAGTTCTAGACACGTGAAAGCAGCGTTACAAACGTTTCAGATAAAATCACGAAATTACTGAATACAAGCGCCACAAATCCTGGAAGTTGACGTCTCCATCGTCCGCGCCATCGAATAACCATAAAGTTTCATCAATCTGTCGTATCTTCCCCAATTACCATATCTTTATTCACGTGTGTCTATCCCATTATTATTTTCATTCAACAACCATGCATCCTTATTACTGCGGGTGCCGTTTGACTTTGCCGCGCGCGTGTACATATATCATTGGCATCATCGCTCGAATATAACCAGTCCGCGAGGAGATATTCATGGTGGCTAAAGAAACCCGTGCGGGTTAGTTTCTTCAAGTAATGAGCCGTCAAGCTCATTACTGAGAATGAAATGCCAATGTGGGAAACGATGAATATTAATTTCGGTGCTAAATAGGCAGTTTCGAATCTAATGACTCATTTACCATAAATTTGAAAATTTATTGACTACTCCGACGACTCAATTTGCTTGATTCGATTTGGGATAACAAAAGTTAAACTATAAAATAAATAGGAGAACGCGCGGCCATAACGGCTCGCTATAATAGCCGAAATCGGTTTCTTTGTTGTCAGCGGAGCCCACGGCTCTTGTCGATACTCAAGCGGTGCCCTCAAAATTTCTCCATTAAAACCCGATACGTTGATGTCCGTGATAGATTATTACTCATGGATATCGATTACCGCGTAACCAACGGCGGTGAACATCGATTATCGTTTATCGATTATCGTCTGTAACGCTGCCGAGCACTAATGGAGCTCATCGACACTCTTCGAATCCATATTGATTCGTGACGGCTCGTGGTTTCCGGTTACGATTAACAAACAATGCCAGATGAATCGACGATCTATCTATAATAGAATAGTAAATCAATCGACTATCTACCCCCTATAACTGTCTATTTTTTTATTGTGAATCCTGGATTGAGGTTGATAGTTATAAATTGTCGTCAGCGTATTAGAGAAGTATTGGAAAGGATTGATCGGTTTTATTGCTTTGCACTGTTCGTGTTTGCATACTTCGTTATCGTCGTTTACTTTATTTATGGCTTATCATTTTTTTCCTGTAAATAATAAATCAATATTAACACCTCGTAACGAATAATGAAAACTTTGCGTATTGTTCCAGTTGTATAACACTGTTATTAAGAATGAAATCTCTGATCCATTTCAGTAAAATATTAATATCAATTCATAATGAATACAGAAGTAGAAACCATTTATTTTGTGGCACATGAATGGCACAACATTTTATTTCTTTTTGTTTTAAAACAAGTAATACTTATTCAAGATTAGACAATACGAATAATTACTTGCGATTCTTTCGGTATTTCCTTTCTTATATATATACTTTCTATATTTTAATAATTTTAATGAGATATCCAATGCATGGATTACGTACTTTCTCAATTCAAGGCTTAGTACCCACAGATTCACGGTGCACCAATACGCGCACTTCTATTAAGGGGGGCGGAGATTTTCGTGTTAATACGTCATTAACTCTGTGTATTACGGTACGATTACGTGGCTGAAAACGATCCCAATTTACCTTCAGGAATCTCCATTATAGCAGCGTCATCGGAATATAATATTAAAGTATACTGGGTGCTCTTCACCTCGTATTATTTTTTAAGAGCAGATTCTTTGACCAATTTGAAGCCATCTTATCTGAGCAAACGTATCGAGGTATATAGTTTTTGAGTAATTGAAGTTATCAAAAAATATTTCTGAATTAATTCCGAATTGAATTTAAAATGAGAAATTAGATAAAAAATAATACTCAGAAAATTATTTATAAACACTTAGAAAAAAATGGATTTAAAATATAAATATAAATTGATTATACAATTTTAAATATTAAGTAAATACAAATAATACTGTAGATAACAATTTATTTTAATATTTTTGAAAAAAAAGACTGATTTTAAATTAATTAAAAAACTAACTCTTGAGAAGTAATGTAGCGAAATGTTGGGACACCTTGTATATATATGTTATTGGTTTTTCCAATATTTTATTTACATTCTCATTCTAGTTTAAGAAATTTAATTATTTCTATCTCACACTTTCTCTTTTAGTATTTATTTTTTTGTAGGTAATTTAACGAAAACCTTTAATCTTTAAAGTACTAATATTTGATAAACCGGTTCTTAATACTGACAAGGATTGACCACCGTGTTAGATAGCAGCTCAATTCTTTAATTACCTTATCTTTCATGCTAATAGAACATCTAGAAGACACAAGAGATATAGATATCTTTTCTAATTCATTATTTAGAAACTAGACGTTTAATTTAAAGTCATAAAATACGAAGTAATGTAAATTTATTTGTTACAATTATCATTTTATTTATTATTTTAGAAAGTCAAGAAATAATTACATAGTATTTATATATAAAATATGAGTTAACGTCATTAGTAGCATCAAAAAACTTTCTTTCCAAAAGAACATTAAAAAATCTCAAAATATTTACACCAGATGAATAAGCGAAGTGATATCTCGCGCGTGCGAACGCGTGGAAATTTATGAAACAAATGATTTAGTCAGTGACCACGTTTCATTGAAACGAGCAAATTAGATCGTGCCAATAGCGGATATTGCTCTGCAAAATGATTCGATGAAACTCATCGATCGACATTACATTTCCAGCCACACTGTGACCTACTGTACTACGCTCCGAGGCATTATTAAATGCCCATTCGCCCTTTACTGTCGAATATTGCTGCAAAGTGTGTCTCAAAGGGCATCACATACACATCTTGATTATTAAACAAGAAAACATTAAATTATTTGTCTTCAAAAATACATATTTAGAAAACTGAAAATTTTTATGCAACATCACGATTTTGAAGTTAACAATAAACTGAAACGGAGTATACATAGACATAGATAGAGAGTTTGCATAAATTTTATACTTATTACTAAAAAAAATCGTATTAAAACGAAAAAAATGGATATTAGTATAGAATTTGGCATCTAAAATATAACTTTTATTTTTAACCGTATTTGTCTGTTTAAATATCTTACATTTAATCCAAATTAAGAAAGGAAATTAAGAAAGGGGTTTGTTATTCTAAGAAATATGAAAATTAAAGAATATTTTTCATTACATACATAAGAAAATAATTCATAAAAAAATTGACATTTTACACGCAATTCTTTAAAGTATATGTCAATACACATATACATATGTATAAATAGATAATGACTAAAGACGCGCAATGAACAACATGATTACGTTCTATTTATCGACTTGCACTAAATTAATACGTCAGCGTTTAGTTTAGGTCGAAAGCGCGATTAATCTCGCGGGACGCAGTACGTCCCTTAATTCGCAAAAGTTGCGACGCGGTCCACAATGGAAACAGCAGCACCTGATACCTCGGCAAGCCCCGAGGTGCATTCAACGCGCAAAACTCGCAGTTGCCCCTCTGTTTCCATGCTATCTGTAACGGGAATGCCAAGCAAGTTCGGAAATGCGCGTACACAAAGTGACCTGCGCGGTGAAATCGCGACGCGTCGGAGCCGCGGCCGTGTCCGTCGGGCGATAAGGCCGAGTTGCGAACAGTTGATAAGGCAAGGGTTGTCAGAGAGCGAGATCTCTGCGCGTACATTGAACATCGCTACGAATATTGGATTCGCATTTACGTTGTTGCTCGCAACGAAGAGAGAGTCTATTCAGCGTCATTGCAGAGATCGTTATCCCATGCACCGGAGAGAAAGATTATCTATTCTTTCACGTTAAAATCCGCCCTTATAGAAAGTATCACGGGATAAATCCCGATCGATAAACGCTCCACTTATCGTCGATTCTTATCGCACGCGATTCGCAGTAATAATAATCGTTTTACGAATCCGGGCGAACGCTTCTATTTTATTCTGCTCCGGGACGTAAACGAGCCACTTTACACAATCTCCCACCCCGTCTTTCATCAGAAGCGCCGCAAGAGCAGCAGAGTCCAGCCGCGCGCATTTGAGGCGGGAGCGAATTTAAGTTCCTTCGGCCCGGTATCATAAAACCAAATTTAACATTAATAAAGTTTCGCGCACTTTGTATCTGCGCGCGCTTTTGCTCGCGGCTAATTCTTTGCAAAAGCGCGCGGAACGGGTTTACCTCTTGCTTGAGCAACCTCTTTATCCGCCGAGAAGCCTTTTAAGTTTGCAATTAAAAGTGTTGCGGCCGTAATGCGCGGCCGCGTCGAGCGGAAAAGCGCTAAACGGAAGCCACCAACCGTTTTATGCTCGACAGTTTAACGCTTCGGATTTCAGGTTCCGGCTGTTAACACATTAACGCGTGTATTTTCGCGCATTTTAACGAGATATGCGCACCGCGGAATCTCCATTTTCACTCGAGAGTTTTATCTACAATAGTAAAATCTCGTCGCGCGTTAAGCATTCTAACGAGAGCGTGTTCTTCGTTATAAACTTAATCTTTCAGCATGTATTAACGAAATGTCTATATGTACCTTATCTCAAAAAGCGAAATTTCGAGATAAATATGAATATATGTATATTACCTATAATATATAAATATGATAACTAAATACAAATTTCCTTACAATTCACAAAAGTGTTCTAAAAATTCTATTAACGTATCTTTTCAATACCTCTCTATGATCTATAATCTATGTTGCTAAAAGCTTTTGCGACAGTGTAATAAGCAGGTGTATTTACTCTAAAATTATTATGCCCGTCATATTACTGCTGCTATTTCATTATTGCACTTGGTGAATGCTGACACCCGTCACTTTCGGTAAATGTCATTAGTTATATCACGGTAACTATTTTCGAGTATTTCCATACGGCTTTTCTCGCATGGTCAGATGGCACGCGCGACACGATATAGCTGGATTGCTTTAGCGGTAAAAGTGATTAGAACTCATAATGTAATCACACCATACGTATTACTTGCTGTATGCTCGCTACGAAGGGTCCAATTACGCGCCGAGTTTACGAGGACTAACTCTATGTCCCGCATACAGGAGAGTTCAATTTATGGCAGGATAGTTTATGACGAACTAGTAAGCCAAAATTGTAGCCACGATATAAAACTTGCATTTGTAATACACGTTACGGTTTTTTGCCAGTACTATATAAAAACGTTTTATTACTTATTGCACATGTGATATTTGATTAAGCTTTTGCTTTTTGATTAAGCATTTATGCGTAATGTTTGAATTTACAACTTTAAATTCATTAAATTAACTATCAGATATACATGAAAAAAATATTATTTGCACAGTATATTAATACGGAGATAAGCGCCTCTTTTAAAAGAGAAAAGTTTAAAACCATTAAAAATGATTCAAAAATTAAAATTTTTCTATAATTTTTTAGTGTAAAACTTTTTATTCTAGATATGAAAGTGTCTGTTTTAAAATTCTTAAACCGTAGTTTTCACATTTTAATAACGTTTTTGTACAAAAGTATATTTTTTTAAAAGCTCAAAAAATATCAGTTTTTATACTTATATACCAATTCCATATAAATGGATTACTATAAAGATTAATCTGAAAAATCAGTACCATTTAAGAATATTCATCATCACGTACATCTATTTGAACATTTTTGAATTGTATATAGAAAAATATGTTGCATGCAATAGATGTGTGACCTGCGACGGAATAAATTATTGCTCTGCGTAAATCCTTTCGCGTTATGATTTCTGAAACGTATAAAAACAAGATATAGTAAAGACATTAGGGCGTTCGTAGTAAAACAGCTCGCAATAAGCTACAGTACATCGATATTTCATTGCTTTATGTCACAACGTGTGCTGTCGCTGTTCAAAGGCAACGCATCATCCTGGTCCATTTGGCAGGATATACGTTTTATGGACGGTAATCGGTTAGCTATTGGGAACATTTTCAACGGCTGTTTATTAGTAAATATCGGACTTCTGTACGCAGGCTGTTATTACGGGAACGAGGAACCTGACAAGCGTGACCCGATAAAACGGTGGTGGTTGGTTTATCGATCCGATCATCACCTGGTGGCGAGAAAAAAGTCACCGAGAAATTGCACGGATTAAAATTACATGTACGCAAGAGGAGAGTACACTTTTATTTCGTTCAATTTTCTTCGCGGCGCGTAGCGAAATATCGGCTCTCTAGCGAGATAGCGTTCACGCGTTCTTTTTTTCTATTTTACGTGTACAATCGTCCATCATGTAAAATAGACCATACAAAATAAATGGTGCAACGTAGTGCTTATATAAACGCTTATATAAATTTAAATAAATTTCGTACGAATTTTTCTCAAATATATTAATTAATATTTTTTTTATTCCTAAAATATATCTTATTATATTATACTTTCCTAATCTTTTTTTACAATATATCTATAATTTATGATGTAATTTGAGGAAATAAGGATATGAGAAAGAAATGGGTTTATTATCAAAATGTATTAAAATATCGTAATTATAAAATAATCATTGAAAAAGAGAGAGAGAGACTTCTTTTGAATTTAATTTCGTTTTTCCGATAATCGTAGCTTTTCTAAAAGATGCACCTAATATAATCAGAAATATATTACAGAAAAAAATCGCGATCATAGTTCGAAATGGTTATATTCGTTTTTTCCGGTAGAAAAACAACAAGTCATGGTCATATCAATAAAACTGAAACTTTCTGCTTCCCATTCTGCTCTGGGTAGCTTTTATTTCCTTTAAACGTTACTGTAAACACCACGCCAGAATTTACACCGAAATAATCGTTCGCATTTCTCTGATAGTTTCTCCAAGTGCTAAAGTTTTCAAGAATTGAAATTAAAATTTAAAAGAATTTATTGATTCTTTAACGCTACGCCAATAATAATAACTTTTCAATCAATTGAAATCAATATTGCTAATTATATTTTAACAAATCAAATATAAATTAAATTTTGAATAAAAAAAATATATATATATATAATAGATGACATAAAACATATATTTTAAATATATTTTTCTGTGTGTTGTAAAAAAGTATGCTCTTTAAAAAAAATATGATCTTTATATTTGAAAGAATTTATATTGTAATTATATAAACGGCAAACTATGTTGGACTTTCAACAACAATTAAATTTTACTACGTTGCAGTACTATCTCAGTACGTTTCGGTTAGCGGCTTCCATCAAAGAGTTAATGCATTAACTGTGAGCATCATACGGTGTCCAGAACTTTATTGCCCAAAGGACAAGGAAACGTACGAGTTAACACGGACCCTTCGAGATAACGTGTATACATGTGATTTTGTAGATAATTACTTAATTAAAATACCATCGGGTCTCTGGTAATCTCAGAGCCGCTGAGATCAAACCTTCGTATCGATCTTCGAGCATTTTTCTCTTCTTCTCGGCACCCGATAAATTCCAACGTATTAAGTCTTGATCGGGACAAGATTGTTTGCGGAATGAAGTCTTATTTGGAGAAAGAAATGGCGAATGACGATTTATCGACAAAATGTAAAACGATTGTCTATTGAACAACGCTAGAGGCTATTTTTGAACTAATATTGACTAGAATTCAATGGCTTGTTTAATACATTAATAATATTATTTTGTTGCACGACGATTGTTGTAGCATTAATTTAAGTTTTAACTTAACGGTTTAAAGATCACTTTTGATAAATATAATGATCCGAGGAATTTTAGTTTATTAATTATTTATAAATTCATGAAAGTAAAGGACTTGGAAAAAAGATATATAATTTGTTGAAGATTCCAAACTAAATTAAACTAAACTAAATGACACTAAATTAAAATAAAGAACGAGAGATTAACGTATAATATTTAAACATGGGTTATAATAGTAATGCCCTGTACTTTATATGTATGTATCGTACATACAATGTTAATATTTAGTAACGATGAAACGTAAATTAGTTTTACGGCAGTGTAACTGCATGAGATATTCTACTCGTTCGTTATTTTAAATAGTGAAGGCGAGGCAGTTAAATCCCATTGGAGAATGAAAAGCGCTCGTTTACATTGCACCGAAGTTTTGTGGCGCGCAGACATCATATTTTCCGGGGCAACCGTTCTCTATTTGGAATGGTAAAGGCGTCCCAAAAAGCCAAGAAGCGAGCAAAAATCCGCTCGTCAATGGCAGACAATGGTTGTAGCTGTACACGACGGAAAAATCCCTCAGTGTCAGGAAAAGGTTTGACCGAGACAACGATGGTATATGTCGCCCGAAATAAAAACTCTTTCGTGTTTCTTGTAAATTACATGTACACTGAGTCTCGAAGGGTTAAGACCTCCTCGACAGCCGAAAAAAAATTCCGCAGTAAAATGCGCACGTAAAATAAACTGGAAAATACGACGCACGTTGGAAAATGCATTAACATGTTAATTGCAACGAGCAGAAAATATTTACTGTCTGTAAAAATTTAGAATAATATTTTTTAGAAAACTATGTGATGTAATAAGCTGGGATAAAATGAAATTTCAGTTTTTCTTTTAAATAAGATTATTTTTGATGGATATGAAATAAATTTATAATAAATCTTACATATTATAGATAAATAATAAATGCCGATCATATAAATATCACTGTTAGAAAAGATTTTCAATTATAAATAAAACTAGAGAAATTAAAATACATATATATTTAAATAATAAGAGAGAGAGAGAGAGAGAGAGAGAGAGAGAGAGAATTGTTATAATAGTTTGTGAATTTTACATTAATATAAATTTTTTATGATTTTTTTTTAAATATAATATATGAATTATTAGTCTGGAAACAGTTTTTGTTTTGTAAAACGTAATGATAGTTGTAACAACATTCTAAAAAGTTTCGGTCTCATTTTAAATATTACATTATTTTAACAAAAAGAGATATAATACTCTACTCTGGTGGACATATGGACGTGTACGTTATATAAACGTAGGTTGCAGCTGACCCATTTCCTTTTATTTTTATATTCCTTTTACCCCATTTTTTGCATCAGTCGGTGGCGGCAATGGACTCCGCCGACTTTTCGACTATCCGATTATATCGGGTGCTCAAAAATTTGCACATTACACGAATGTTTTTCTATATTGTTTAAAATTACAAAAAAATTGCAAATTAATTATTTGGAACCTTCAGTACTAAACGCAAAAATATTTGAACAAAGTAAACTTCGAACTTAACATAATTCTGCGAAGTTATTTTTTTAATAAAACAATTTCTCTCTCTCTCTCTGTCTTGCTGTCTTGTTAAACTTCTCTTAATAAAAATTTTATACAAAATATATTTTAATAAAAATCTCATTTAGAAATTTTATGCGAGCTTTTATGTCAAATTAGAAACTTATGATATGCAAACGTCTCGAATACAATATAATGAGACAATAAAGAAGTCAATTTGAAATTTTCTCGGACATAAAGATCCATTACTAGTATGCAGATTTTTGGGGACGACGCGTATATTCGCGTTTGCTCTCACATGCCACATGGGTATACTTGTACGTACAAGCATGTACCTAATTTTTCTGGGAAAGCCTGGTAATTAGAACACGCCCATTTAAACGTGATTTAAATGGAAATTGTCAAACTACTGGAATAAATGAGGCGAGAGATTAAAGAATTGGTCTTGCCAGTCTGTCGTGGTAGATTTCGGCATTGAGTGTATTTATTCTTCTACACAATTTTTTTTAATACTTATATATATATATATATTTTTTTCTATATCAATTTAAATGAGTATGCTAAATATTTTATTCAACAACTAGAAATATTTACTACAGTGGATATTATCAATTATACCGTATTGATATGATAATTGTTTGTAGACAACACGTACATGTTTAACGAACAATAAATAAAATACTGGAAATTGTTTGCAAAATTTTTAACAGTTACTGAATTTTTAATTTAATTAACAATTAAACGAGAGAATAAATTTCTCGATAAAAGAATAAAATATTAGATTTTTAATCACATTAATATTTTACGATATTTTGCAATATCGCTGTCTATAAATAATTTATTCATCTTACAGAATGCCAAAGTTCAAGTAACAGAATAGTGAATGCTTAAATTGAATGACATATTTTATCTTTTTTTATTTTTATAAAATTATAATAAATATATATTATATGGTAATAAATATATGCTATTTTTCTTGTACTTTATTAGCACATCTTTTATAATATGTGGCATATATTATAATATTTCTTAATATCAATTTGTGTAATATTCTTCAATTTTACTTGATTCTGACTAATGTAATTTGAACGATCAAAAATGTCGCGGGTTAACATAACGTATTTGTAATTTGAATCTTTGATTAAACGGCATTATTAACCATGGACGTAGTAAAATTCGGTTTGAAAAGCGTTTTGAACATTTGTGGAACCCTCCGGACATAATATCGATTCTAGCTATGGTATGCACCGTCGAGAACGCAACGAAACATTCGGCTCGCTGGACTCGAATACCGATATGCCATCCGAGAAGTGTAATCTCATCCGCGGATGTAGAGCCATTTCGTTTCGTTTCAATTAATCCAGCAGCCGTAGATCTCTGACATCTCATTCTTAATCACATCCGGTATACGAACCATCGCGCTTGCAAAATCGATACTTGCAATAACACACTGTCATTTCTTGACCTATTTTTAGCGAATATTTTTCTCTATATACGTATGTTTCCATAATGTAACTAACGTAATACAGAGCAGTAGGTTTTTATTTTATTTTTCAAAGTACATATATATTTTCACATAAATTATTTTATTAGAATTAATATAGGATCTAATTTGTCGAAAAAAAGGCTATTGCAACCTTTGTACAATTAAAATAAAAAATAAAATTAATATGAGATTAATGCTGTTTTGCAACTCATAGCTTTTACTTGATCTTCACAAATGTATATTTTTGTTATTTCCATGATGGATAGAATTGAAACTTATGTCGAACTATTTTTCGTACAGGCAATAAATAGTTATTTTATCTTTGAGCTCTCTATATTTAAAACATGCGTGTGATAACGATGCATTGAAGCCTAGGAAGGGGTTTATGAGCGATTTATTGGTGATAAATAAAAGTTCAACTAATTTCACTTCACTTGTATTTCCCGATAACCTGCTGTTATAGACTTGTTTACATTCATTGTCGGTCGTTACTGCGGCTGGTTCGTAAAATACTGATAATGTACCTCAGATATTGAAATGAAAGACAACATATAGAAGACTCACCGCGGATTTAATTTACATAATTAATCAAATGATGAGTTCAAATCATTAACAACATTAAATAACTTGCGGAATTACGTGACGCAATATCACGAAAATTTAATTGTCAATAAACGTGAAAGTTATTAAAAAATGTGTCCTGTATTTCAAATGAATGAGAGATGCTTTCATTTATAATAGCATGCTAACAATAATAATAATACACAAGCGTGAAAAAAACTATATGATATATATCTATAAAAGATATATTTTTATATTATTATTAAAAATCTGCTTGAAACAATTAATAACGTTCCTATTAATATAAATCAAGCAATTCCATTAAATAATTGATACAAATAAATCCATTTACATCGATTATAATAACATTATATGAAACAATTATATTAACATCGATCTCTGTTGAACAGTTATTTAAATAATTCCTTGCTTTCAATAATGTTCCCCTGATAAAATTGCTAATAAATGAAATCGGCAATCTGCCAAGTTTGCTTCAATGTAACATTAAAAATTCTCGCGGTGTGATACGCGACGAAGGCGAGCCGGTTCATCGATCAAGACGTAGATCGAATTAAGTACCGGTCATATTGACGGTCATATCATAAGTGGATCAGCTGTCTTGTTATTTACGAGCGCATTAAATGAAGGAAATGTCTTATTTGAAGGGCATTTGCTTTATCGAGAAAATGAGTTCTTTCACTAGGGAGATTCCATCGAGATGAAGATAAGAATAGCACGCATGCATATTTGCCGAGACCATTATACAGGTTCGATCTTTCAGGCATATCCGAACATCAAATCTCCAAGATCGTCGCACTTTTTTTCGTTTTCACGTCGCGTTCAGTAGATTTCTTGAGACACAAGTTATTTCACAAGTAATCGTTTTATTTTTGAAGTAATTATATTTCTTAAGAGACTGAAGATATAGAATTAAAAAAAATTGAAAGTAATTGATAAATGTAGAAAACAGAGATTGCGGCATAAAATTATTGAAAAATACACGTTTAATAATCGTTTAAAAATGATTAAAAGACAGTTATTGTAGAAACTATTGAAACTGTGGAATTAATAATGTTCCACGGCAGTATTTTTGCTTTATCTGGTCGCAAATTATTTATACATGCATTTATTTTCACAAAAGAAAAAAGAATCGTCAATATCGGAGCACGCGCAAAGACCGGCCACTTCGTTCCGCTTTGAATATTATACACGTTTCATCCGTATGTCCATGTATTATATACATGGACATACGTATATATATTCCAAGTCAAAACGCGTTCGTTCCATAGTCAAAAAGAGCCTGGAAAATGCCGCACTTTATTCGACGCATACTCAAAAAAGGCCGCGCCGTCAAGCGAAAGAGAATATCGAGAATCGAAGGGCTCGCCGCGCGCGGACGTCATCCGTCGAATCTCGAATTGGATTCGAGACACGAGACGGGGATGCGCGATTCCGTTGGAGGGAGATGAACGCGCGATTCATCGTTTGGCACAACGAACGCGGTCGGCAGCACTTAAGGGCTTAACGAAGATAATTCCGAGCTCTCGCGTGGAGTATCGTGCGCACACAACACTTACCGTCGAGGTGTAATCCCGAATCAATGCGCAACGCCGGGCGTGATAGAGCGCAGCGTGGCACCGCGTCGCGACGCGACGCGACGCGACGCGGTGGCGGCTACAGCGGCCGACCGTCTCTCGATACACACGCTGTTGGTCATTTAACATAGCGTCGTTATTGGTCAGTCGCCGGATTATAATGAGGCTAGCATGTTGAGATTAAACGTACCGTGGCGTAGTGTGTAAACGCACGTCGCTACAACCGACGACGAGAACGACCGGTGAAGATGGGACGGTTAGGCTTTGTGCGCATCGGCGAGCAATGATGGCTGAGGGGTGACGATAGATTGGAGCTACATCGGCAATCCGATTTTGATTAGCTCGAGAACGACGATAAATAAAAGAATTTAGAGCTAAATAGAGAGAAAGGCTATTTTCAGTCCGGGCTGGTAGCCTAATAATATTTCTGAGTGTGTGAAAATGTTTTGTATACCTTTCCAAGCGGTCTTGAAATATAGCTCCTTGGAACAGTAAAGCCACATACTTAAATCAATAGTCGACTTAACTTTGATGTTAATAAGCATCGTATTAAGAACATCGTGTAAAGAGATTTTAAGGTTTTAAGACCGACACAAATAATCGGTGCAATAATAGTTTACTGATTTGAAAAAAAAAGTATACAAAATTCACATAGAAATATTATTAGACTAGAGCTAGCTTGGACTGAAAATGGCTTCTCTCTCTATTTAGTTGTGTATTCATATCGATATTGTTTCGTTTATTATTTTTTTTTATATACTCTTGCTAAAGTTTAAAGCACATAACTTTATAATAGTCCATTATTTAAAGATAAATATTTAAAAATAAGTTTTTCAATACTTACTTATCTTTTATTACTGTCCAACTAGACACACAAGAGAATTGATAACAAAGTTTAAAAAATCAGTTATTTATTTTAAGTTTAAAATATCTGATCTGATTTAAAGATTTTTAATTTTTCATTTATAAAGAAAACCTTAAAATCATTAGAATTTAAACTTTCATTTATCAACCATATACGATAGCCGACAGCAAAATGCAGGCTTATAGTACGAGCAGAACAACATGGTTAAACAATTCACTGACAATAGATCACACGATTGTAGTGAATTTCTAATGCGGATTATTATCGCGAAGAGTTAATCGTAGCGCTTATATGCATGGCTATTGCGCACAGATTAACGGTGGTGTTATCTATGATCAATCTGAGAAATTTATCTCTAATAAAATCTTAATCTAAAAGCTGTAACTTTAATGTAAATAATACATTAAAGGAATATAATATGAAGGATTTGAGCTTAAACTGCAATTGTCATTTTTCAAAGATCTCTGTTTAACATTAGAGAATTATTAAATAGTTAATATAAAGGGAGCTTCATTGTATTTCCCTGACTGGCATTTAATGTGCATTATTATTGGATCAATACGCGATACGAATATTGACATCAAAGATCAATAGAATCATAACAATTTAAAATTATTTAACCATAAATACGTCATTTAATTCTATTGTGCAATTATAATTTTCTCAATGTAAAATATTGTAAATCTGCCACAAATGATGTGAACGTTTCCAATTTACTATTTTATTGCAGTAAATCCAACATAATCCAATTTATTCATTAGACTGAATTGTAAATATTTTGTAAAAGCGACAATATAAACCGAGTAATGTCATAATAAATAAATAATTTCTTACCACGCTCAATGCGTTTGCATGAGGAGAATTTATTATTTTATATACCAAGTGAAAATTTCGTTTTTAATTTTTATAATTGCAAAAAATAAAAGTAACGTGCGTGACACTTTATGCAATCTTGGAATTTATTATTTCAATAAATCAAATTGGCAGTGTAAAATCATTGATTTAATTCAAAGAATTATGCGTTTTTAACGAGCGAGTAATGGCATTTGCAATCCTGTAGACAACTCACATGGACGAGACGCACGAACAGCGATAACACTCGTTATCGCAATTTCTATGGCAACTTGTTCAAATAAAGGATCGCGCTCGATGCGCTGGCATCCATTGGATCTTTTGTTTGTTCGTATGTTACAGTTATTCTCAATCATTTCTTTGTTCTTTCGCGGCCTCTAACGCTCTCTTTCAGTGAACATTGTCGATAAATATAATTACTCTCGTGAATAGATCTCGATATAATTCGAGCGACTTACCTTTAAAATCTTATTTATTCGCAAACTAAAATGTGACAATTCGCCAATTTTTATATTGATCTAGCAGCAGTTTTTATCAAATGTTATAATAACTTGTTTATGTAACATAAGATATCACACAAGATTATATCTCTCCTATGAATTAATTTAAAATGCAAGAAGATAAATGTTACGATAAACATGTCAATCAATTAGACTCATTTGTCTATTAAACTATACTAAATCTTCACATCTAATTTAATACTGATCCACCTGAGATAATCAATTCCATAATAGATTGTTTTTTCGTTGCTCTATTTGTGAAGAAACTAATTGGTAGTAATTAAAACAAGTTATCGGGACATCATGGTTGCGTATAATAAATACGCGGTGTCACGGCAAATAGTTGTCACAATCTCACATATAAATTAGACGAGAAGAGATTCAGGCGATAACCCAAAGATTCGATCTTCCCCCTTCATTTCCTTATTAAAAAACACGATTGAAGATGTACATGTTAAATCATCTTTGACTGTTGATAAATGAAAATGAGTCAAACGAGTAAATAAAAATGTAAAACAGTAAAATAGATTTTAAACGTGTAAAATTTTATTCTACAATAAATTCATAATTTTGACCATTACGATGTTAGGCAATAAATATATAATTTGTGTTAATAGATATAAATCTAAAAATAATTAAACCCATTTTAAATTATAATATTTTAATACACATTTTCTTTAATTCTTATATAAAGGTTTATTTAACTACCACTTAAATTTTATTGTAGAATTTATTATTATTAATATTCATGTTTTGATTTCAAACGTGAATAATAATTATAAAATTTATTTGAGATTGTTCAGGCTTCTTGAATTGGTATTGTACTAATAAAGGATTAAGAGCAATTTCAAACTCGTTCTTCCTCTACTTCATTGTAATTCGATTCCGACGCGGCATTAAACAAAGTGCTTAATTACATCACATCCCTCATAGCATACCCGCAGTCGAACGTAACCGCGTCCGGAACTCAAGAAGCGCGTCGTTAGTTTTGTCCATGAAATATTCATTCGCTACCGACAAATATCGAGGACGACTTTTCATCCTGCGGGAGGGCCGTAATTTTCGACCGGCCGATGAATTATGTCCGTCGGCCTAATGAGCCACGCATAATGGAATAACTGATCCACCCTTTTTTTCTCCCGACCTTCCGGTTCTTTTTTACACTGCCGTCGGCCACGAATTATTCCGCTGCAACTAATGAACAATTCCTTCTGGACACTCTCCGCGTTCCATCACACATTACGCGCATGGCAGCTTGTGAGATTCTATTCCCTGCGGTTACCTCTTCGAACGTCCTTTGAGATTAACTGATGTAATTTAAAATAACCCGCCGCAGTATTGGAATATTTTTTAGCCTTGCAGGACCAATGTAATGAAATACATTAATATAATTGTATCTGAAGATACGCAATAAGATTATGATGTCGCGATGTAATTAATTTTTTTACATCGTTAATCGTCTACTTGACAAAAACATACCAAATGATAATAGCAGACTCTTAATTTTTTTAACAATTTTAGTTCAGATATGTTCACGTTAAAAATTGACTTGCAATGAAAAAAGTATTTATGTCAAAACGTTTTAAATCTTATTTTATTTTTACGAGACTTTTTTTGACGCAAAAAGACACAGGTCTAAGTCCTTTTTATTTTATTGATATTTTATTTTTATAATATATGTATAACTCCAAATATATGCATATATATAATATATGCATAACTCCAAATAGGAAATGATACTGTTACATCATTCTAATTGGAAACTTAAGCGAAAAGTTATATGCTCTCAGAACAAGCATAAACAAGTTTATCCTTGTTATCCGGAAGTTAGAGCCAGATCGGTAAACGTGATTTTTCGCCGAAACGCGTGACTTTCAAATACAAATCACGCACTTAGCTCGCCGACGATCCCGTACAAGCAGCGCGCCGGTAAATTCAACGGAAACAAAATAAAGATGCGCGGCGTCGGGTATAATTCGAGTATCGCTCAGGCATGCACTCGACAGCGGGTACCTCGCATAACGCGTCTGAGGAGGAAAGGAAGCGGGCATTCGAAACCGCAGAGTGCGATGAGGCCGTGATGAGATGGTAATGGAACGATTTCCACTACGTCGTCATCGACTCTCGGGCTCTGAGAAAAATCGACTAATTCAAATGATCGGGGAACGCGAGGTTTACCGCGCGTGTCTCACTCCGATGGCAAATAAAAGAGAACGGAGAGCGATACAGAAGAGAAACCGAAGCGTCGAAAGAAAAAGAGATCGACTGACTCGCCTCTAGCGATTCTCCTTTCCTTCCTGCCTCCGTCCTTCTCGTGGCATCTCGCGTGGCTCGTTAACGACCTGAAATCAAAACCGGCTAGCAGATCCTTCCACTTTTTTCGATTATTATAACGTTATATGCTCCGCAACACGCCAGGGTATGTCTTAAGCTAAATGCTATTATTTTTGGCTTTCTTTTTTTACTTTATGGCTAGTTTTTGTCTCGACGAGGGAAAAGCAATCTTCGGAGATTATGCACGAGGGAAGGCGTGAGCGTCTCACGAGGGAAGGATGTCGTGGAAGGATTAGACTTGTTGGATGTGAGTACTCAACGCGTCTATCCAATTATCCTTCGAGACTTATGATATAGAATAAACAGATTAACATAAGATACAGTATACCGTTTATTCTTGGGGACTTGATAGTCCCAAGCTCCATATATAACTCAAGTCAGTCTATAATTATCTAAAAAAATGTTATAATTGTTCTTTTATTAGAGCGAAATAATTTTTAATTTTTATAAATATAATATTAAAGTCACGTCATTCAAATGTTATCTCATCCGGGCGTGTCTTAAATCGTGAGTGTTGAAAAAATTCCAGAAGTTGCGAAAGATACAGCATACAACGTACACTGTAGCCTGTTATTCCAAGCTTTAAGCCGTGTTTACTGGAAACCATGTTTTTCCACGATAATACATGAGCGTTACAGGTTTTGCAACTTGTTAGCACGATATGAAACCTTAATAGATGATGCATATAACGGCTGTTAAAAAAATTAATAAATTTCATTTTTTTGCGAAATTTCAGTTTTTGATGATTGATAATTTAGCTCGGTTAGCTCTGTTTTTACATAATTATTCGCAATTTACACCAGAATTCATATAGGTGTAACGGTGTCGATTTTTATTCAGACCACTGATTCAACTTGTATAACGACGCTGTGGATGACAACTTCAATATTTCAACAAATAAATATTGATTTTATAAACATCGAATTTATAAGAATTTATCAAGAATTTATAAGAATATATCAAGTATTAAATCGCTATATTTATTTTATCTCGATAGAGCATGATTACTATCGCCGTACAATAAACATCTCTTAGGTGCTTGTATTTGCAATTTAAAAGATGTCTCCTTCGTCACGCGGACCGTGAGAAAAGAGGATTATTCGTAGAAGGAAAAACAGTAAATCGATAAATTGTTTGCCCAATGTGCGAGGAGATAAAACGATAAAAGGCGAAACAGGAATAAAAGTTCAAGCGACTTACAAAAGACTATTACTGATCCCACTCGACTTAAAGTCCCGTCATGGCTAAATCTGATTATTCGTGCTTTCTTCTTTTGAAGTATGACTTTAAAGAGCAGATCAGAGCCCAACTGAAAATCCATAGGATTTTCGTTGCGCCTCGCGGAGAGCCAGCTATTTTGGAGGATGGAATCTGCAATGTCTAGAATATTCCTTTAATCTTGCAGCTTTTTTAATTGCTTCTTTAATTACATAATAATTATCTCTCTTGTTTCTAACAATTACTCGCATATCGAATCTTTGCAAATGACTACAATAGGCTTACAATTAAATTTTAATAGATAAAAAATTATTTTATTTTTATTTATTTAACGAGAATTATCATTTTGTTTAATAGATGCGTCAATTACTAAATATAATAATTATATTTTTATGAAAACGTTAATAACGTTAGTAACAATACAAAAAAAATATCGCACAAAAGCCTTTTGTGTGCTCGTTGCTGTATATATTTTATCATTCTTTTTTTTTATCACAAGCTCATGCTCTGTTATACAAGTCTGTAAAGTCACTCGTCGCGGCTAAATCCAATTATTTGTCCTAGCTAGTAAAGCCTTTTTTAAAGATCACCAATCGCGACGATCGGGAGATCTCGCTCTCCGTCTCTCCCTTATTTCGCCTCTCTTTCTTTCCGTGCGACGACAAACGACTTCGTGCCCGAAGCAAACTCGATTACTCCTTGCTAGGTTGGTTCCTTGAGGTATCCGTCCCGAGGGACTCATTACAGGGCAACTTCGAGTTCTGAATAACTCGAGTGAGAAATTTTACTGTCCTCGCGCTTTCGTCAATGATGAGATATCAAAAGTGATAATCCTAAGTTATATTAACTATCAGTACATTTTTAGAGTGTGCGTTATCTTTAATCTCTCAAGGAGCATCTTTCATCCATTATTCAACTTTCCCAGATTGTTCGCGTTGCTTTAGCTCGTGATAGTGCGCGCACTATAGTTTTAACGTGCAATTCGAATTTATAATTTAATTTGTAATTAAATTCGCGTTTTAATTTGTCTTCATCGGAGTTACATGGTGGCTTCTAGCGCGCTGGCGCCGGCCGAATGCACAATGGCACGAAACTAATCGCATAATGCATTTTTAATGCACGATCGATCGGTTTATATTTTTGCTTGTAAATTAATTTGTAATCTCATTATCGGAACTGCTCCTTTCGTTATCTATTTTCACTTTTCTTATTCTCAGTTTCTTTTTAACGGCTTCGAATTAACGTGCTTCAATACACTACGCGAGATTAGCGCAAAATTTACTCTTATTTCATCTAGCATTAGCGCCTTAAGATTGTAATGTGAATAGAGACTGTGCTCATTATTATGCAGCAAAATGCTTTCCTTTTAATCTTCCCTTCAGAAAGCTCAACTTCCAGTTTGAACGAAAGCTTAGCTTATAAATGTATCGCTATTTAAAACTTTTCTTTAGTCAGAAAAATTTTAAAACGCGATGAGAAAACTTTATTTCCAATCAATGCACCGCAACTTATGTACAATGAACTTTTGAGATTATTTCGCTTAAATGAAGAAATTCCATATAACCAATCGACAGCCAGACAAAATGCAGCCGACAAAATCACAGTGAATTCAACCGAAAATAAAATCAAAAGCAGCATGCACCGCAGGCATATACCATAGCATCTCGCCGAAAGGCCATAATTTTGTCTATCGAGCCTTTATATAAAAAGCCGTCGGTGAGGGTGGGCGTGGATGAACGAGGCGGGGAAGGGACAGGGTATTAGCCGGATGTCATGGAATTGTTGGGGATCACGTGCGCGTGCAAGCGCGCGCGATCGCAGAACGCTCTGTAAAATATCGCTGCAAATTGGAACTGGCACACAATGAGGCACGGTTTAACAATGCGTTTGATTTGAATCGAAACGTCATGAAAATAATCACATCGCCAGCGGGACCACTCGAATTAATGGTCGGTATCCCCGGCACGTCCCCGGCGCATCTCTCCGCCTCCTTGTTATTTCCGTCCTTGTCGCCGCCGTTCGCGCACCCGACACAAGAGCGAGAGTTCCAGCGACGACGACGACGAAGAAGATGAAGACGGCGACGACGATGACAACGACGATGACAACGACGGCGACGACGACGGCGGCAGCGGCGGCGGCGACGACGATGACGAGNAGGACGAATTTATCGAATGTACTCGCACAGAATACGTAGAGGCGTCGAGATAGCCGCGCATGCTTCGGCTGCTTTGTTCTGCGAAAGCAAACACTGAGAAGATGAAGCGTTCATCACCGGGACGATTTATTTTGCGCGCCGCCGCGGAAAATGACTGGCGCGCACGTTCCGATCCTTTCATTCTTTCGGATTTCGCGCGAGTCATCGGGACGGAACATATTCGGGCACTTCCGGTATGTGTGCGCGCCGTATTCTCTCTATTCATCGCGTATCTACAAGCCGGGCTTTTATAATGTCACGCTCGGAAATTATTGTAGGATCTTTACCACCAATTCGAAATTCAAACCATCGAGATACGTTTGGAAATTTAGCCTTTCTGCTGTGTCTTTGCAATATTATCGTAAAACTTAACATGTGTCGAAATTAATTATATTAAAAAAAACGAATACTTCTTTCATGATTTATTCATTCACGATTTTCGATACGAAATTACATTAGCGAAATAATGTGACTTTATATTAAATATTATAAAATGAAATGAAATATTCGAGATATCATAAAACTGTTATACACAAAAGAAAATAATATATACCGGACAAATAATATATGTATTTTATATAAATAAAACATTGGATATAATAAAATATGAATAATTCGATATATATTTATTATTTTATAAATATAAATTTTATAAATTATCTTATAAATAGATAATTGTTAAATAGATATTATAAGTAAAAATCCTCTACTATATTAAAACAAATATTTATTATTTTAAATAATTATTTTGAAAGATCGTTAAATATGATGTAGAGATAAAATAGAATTAATTTTTAATTGTACGCTCCGTACATTTCTGCCATTCAATCATATGTATCATAAATATAATAACAGTATTGAATTTATATATATTAATACGAGAGTCGTGCCGGATTGTAACCATTATTTTCGAGATAAATATGGTCGCATTTTATGCGAATTTTTAAATAACGCGACAAATTACTCCCGCAGAAAAGTTAGTTTTAAATTATGTAAGTTCTGAATTATACGAGATCTTTAAGAACACATCCCTCGTATAAAATGCGAACGTCCTGTATATCATTATGCAACCACGTACTGAGTGTCTCAATTTTACCATTTCTTCTTTTAATGGTAGATTCTTTGAAAAATTTGCAGTACTTTTTTACAGCAAAAAAGAAGTTGATAGAGGGCCATAGTTAATTTTAACTTTTTAATTTTCCATGTTAAATATCTTGGCAGTTAAACTTCAAATTAAATTTCTTAACAATTAACACGTAAACGAGTTTTTTCATCCATTTACGCTCTTAAAACTTAAAGCTTTAAACCATTTCACTTTCGATGTTGAATGTGTCCTTAATACAAGATCATCCGTCAAATTATCGTTGGTTGAAAATTTGATTTTAATCCCTTAAAAGGAATTTAAAAAAATTAAAACATTAAGTCTAACTATAATATTTATAATGATGATAATAGTAAGAATAATAATAACGTAATGTAACAATATAAAAATAATAGTAATAAATTCATCATCAACGTAAACATATAATTGTCGTACATAAAATATTCATTTCTGATTTCCAAAAATTTAAATCTTTGTAAATAATGTCTCTATTTCTGCATATCATTGATATATTAGATTGAAATTGTTTTTATATTTCTCTCAGCCCTACATAATCCTTGTTACATGTAATATTATCAAAGGAAATGCAGCATTTATTAAACAATAGCGACCAATTCAACGAGAATTCCGTAATCGAAAGATCTCCATACATTAACACGTTTTGGACTGAAGATGCTAAGAAGATTAGGAGTTCAAGGATTAAAAGGATTAAGAGCTTGATGTCGGGCGATATTTTGAAACGGCAACGCGTTGTATCCTCAGTTAAATGCGATTTCAAAATGTATTAGTTCGTTGAAGCAATGTGCTTTCACGAAATGAAATAATATTTCAATATCTCTTTATATATAGGATTTTTATTTTAAAAAGATCTATAAACTCATATATTCAATTAACAAACAATTTTATGCTGAAATATATTTTTTTCACTTATAATACAATTTAATAACTTTTTTATAAAAAATTTTAAAAATTATTTTGTGAGAGAAACTAAATTTTGATTAATTATTACATCAAATTACTTTACTAACAATAAGGTCATCTACTTTAACTAACTTTAACTAACAATAAGGTCATCTACTTTAACCAGCATGCTAAATAGACAATATTGCAATAAGAAAGTTCGTGCAAGCTTATATTTGAATTATGAAATATATCAAATACACTTTTCTATTTACTTTGTAACTCAAGTTTATATAATTTTCAATATTTCTGTCACAAATTTCATTATATTATCTATATATTATATTATATTATATTATCAAGAAATATTCAATGGTCAAATTAGGTTTTTAACTGCAGCTAATTGTAAGATGCACAGCATACTGCTTTCAACGACAGTTTGTGCGTTATATAACAAGAAAATTAATCCTGACACTCCTGTAATCTCCGGCGCGGGTTCGCCGAATTATCCAGGATCGAGGCTCGTGAATTATTTAAAAAGTCGATAACATCGGAAGAGAAGCAGCGGGGTTTCGCATCCGGGACGAGACTCGCATGTTTTTCCTCTGGCGTACGCAAACGTTTCGTACCACTCGGAAAACATGAGCACACCCACATGTTGCAAAAAAAAAAGAGAATGACAAGATTTTTTTTTTAGTAGTCCGCACATTTCATCAAACCGCTACCAATTCTTCATTTCTCTCTCTTTCTCTCTCTTTACCCTCTCTTTTTTCTCTTACTTTTCGTCTTTCTCAATCGCCTAGTTTTTATTGGCAACGGGCCATGAATATAAAATTACCCCGATGGGGTACATTTAGCTCTTTGCCAGGCTCCGCTAATTTACCTCATGACGAAGTTCCATTCCCGCCAAGCACTCCCGATGCGCGCGTGTTCGTTCCGATTGTCTCACCGCACCCTTTAGATGGCCTCTTACTAAATTTTAGACATTCTGGTCGGGGAATAAATTTCCCAGCCGCGCGAAGCGCGAGATGTAAGTGCTTCTAGATTAATAATATTTACGTAGCCGATTCCAGGATTCGACAAAATTATCAAAATTTTAATTACGAATAAACAGTAACCTCTCTTTCAAAAATAAAGCTTGTTAATAATTTTTTATTAATAAAACATGTATCATTTTATCAAGTAACTTTTATCTAGGCACAATGAATATCTTTGAATATATTAAAGTAATAAAATTCTTTTACGATACTTTTACAACGATTGAAATGTTATATTAGACATAAAATACGACATAAAGAAAGATGAACTCAAAATATATACTCAAAAAAGAACACGAAAAAATCAAAGCGCAAGAACAGCTTTCAACATGCAATTTTTCGAGTATTACATGAAAAGATGGATTCCTTTCTTCTAATATCATGGCGGCTGTATCCATCTGGATTATTATTCCTCTGCTGTGTTTATGCAGGTTGCCTGCTTTATTTCTTACCGCCGTTTGTTTTTTCCCTCCAAGTTCTGACTTCTCTGTAACAGTTGCATCCAGTCATCAAGCTTTACAGCGTGATTATTATCACACCGTTCTCTTTGTGCTGTGAGGGCGGCGCCGTTCAAATAAATCAAGAAACTCGCTGCTCCTTAATCATATCGCCAACTTTAGTTACTTATTTCTTCACGCTTTTTGATTGCGTACCGACTTGATACGAATACTTTTTACGGAGATATTCCGTTTGAAAAAATTGATTTTTTGTCCCATTAAATAGAGCATTTCCTTATAGAAATATACAAGGTAAGCGTTAAGAATTAACATGTAAAATTATTCTAATCACATCTTATTTGCACTTTTAGGTATATAATAAATTTATATATTCTAACGTATATTATCTTCAGCAACGGCGACAGGACGATTAATCGAAAAGAAAAGATCGCGCTTCCGCGATACGCGCGATTAATTAACTTCGCGCGCGTGCGCGCGCGCGAGAGAGAGAGAGCGATATTAAAAGCTTCCGTGTCTTAAATATTCCCTCTTCTCGCGCAAGCGATACCAACGGAGAAAAGTTCATTACGCATTCGCGAATATATCTCGCATTGTACCGAAACAATAGCGGAGACCGGTAACAAAGAATGGGCACGGAGAGAAAAAAAAATCTCGCGAAAGAAGTCCGAACGCGCTGGAATATAATAATCCCAGAGGTATAATGCAGCTTTGTAACAATTTACTTCTCTCCATGGCGCCGGCAAAATAATGCCCATGATGGAGAGTTTAAAGGTCGCGTCGGCGATAGCCGTGTCCGGTTATCGGGCAATCTCGTAAACACTACCCCCCAAGGAGTTATTGTCATAATAGATATAAATGCCGATTACATCGTTGGGTAAATATTTGCGTGCTGTTGCGAATTACGCTCAATTTTAACATGAATTTGATTATGAAAGGATTTCTCTCTCCCCCTTTTCTCTTTTTCTTTATCTCTTCCTTGTATGCATGCCATTCGTAAGCAATTATTTCGCCTCAGTATGTTCACTGCAAGTAATTAAGCCGCACTTTCTTCCGTTGCAATAAATTGAATTGTTTTACAGTAATTGATTGTTTTACTTTGACAGAAAAATTAATCACAATTAATTCTTTAATGTTATTGGAATATTTTACAATACAAAACTGAAAATGTTTATATATCATGTATGAAAAATACAATTAATGAAAATAATCTCTTTGATTGTGCTAATATCTGTGAAGAGATATGTAATGGAATTGTTTTTTTTTCACAAACATTTTATGAAAATTAATATTTTTAGTAACTTTGTAATGAACTTTCTTGAATTTTTCTATTTCATACGTGATTAATTTTGTTTTTCTATTTAAATTATTTAGAAAAAAACTGGCAATGCAAATTACAAAATAAAATGCCATTCGGAACAAACGAAGCGATTGCAACAATTTAGCGGATTAACAAAGTTTCGAAGGACTAACATGCTCTTCTTCGATCGCATTTTATACAGCAATATAAATAAATGTTTAGTCGGTAAAGTGCTACGCAGTTCAATCGGCGTTTTCAATCGGAGGAAAAATTTCTCTAAGAGACGTGCAGCTTTCCTAACTTCCGCGCGCGCAATCTCCATAATCCCGAATCCAGACAGTAGTGATTCGCCTCACCTTCGCACACGCACACGTTCTCGTATACGCGTGTACATCCAGCTGTACGCTCCGGTTCCTTACGAAGCCCCGAGCACACATCCGCCCGGCGTATTCTCAGTCACGGTCCTGATTAGCCTAATAGAAAACACAAACACGACCTTAATGTATACCATCGATATATCATCCGCACATCTACCTCTCTGAAATCTCGGCGCCTAGCTACGCCACAGTAAAAAAAAAAAAAAGAGAGAACGGAAACTGGGTTAACGCGAAATAATATGGTTCTTCCTACGCGTGTTTCCGTGTGTATTGTCGAAAAACGGGGAACCTGTTTCAAAGGAAAATATTGGCCTAAAAGATTTCCTTCTTTACTGGGAAGCGAGGAGATATTTTCTCGTTGTACAAAAACGCAAATAGCTACTAAATACTCGTAATTATAATGAAATACGATAGAATAATAATAATGCAATTTTTGGGATGACTTAATCTTTTTTTCGTTCGACTGCTTTCTCGTTTTTACGCGAAATACATTGTATTATGATTTTTGACAGAGGAGAGCGAGATTATTTAAGAGAATGGAAACTAGAAAATGGCATATAGAGGCTGCTGATTCACTTTGCGCACATATGTGCTATTGAGTGGCATTCTCTATCGAAAATTGAAGCAAGTTTTCCTGCAAAATTTAATTGCACGCCATTTTGCGACGGATTTTTATCGCTTTTATAATTTACAACGATAAAAAATTTTAGGTATAATATATAAAAAATTAATAATAACAATGGTTATTATTAATTTTTTATATTCCTAAGATGAGCATTTGAAATGATTAGAAGAGAAATAAAAAAATTATTTGTGCATCATTCCTGAAAGGATTGTGCGGTTATTACCCAAGAAGATATTTTTCAATGAAATATGAATGGAATTTTGTGTTTTTAGTTACGTAAATCGTTAAGAAAAATTAGTTTAATGAATATGACAATTATTTATGTAGCACAATCTAAATATTTTAGAAGTCATCTTAATTATTTATTAAAGATGAATATACGTAGAAGACTATTACTGCTTTGCGAATATGGATTCAGTGGTTCTAATATAACACAAAGGAGATTATTACGACGCATTGGAATTGGATAGCTTCCGGCTATCTGCATTTCCTGCAATCTCGCAATCAAGCAGTACTTTAGCTGAAATTTTGAGCTTTCGATAAAGTTTATTAGCATCTGTCATTAATTACTTTTATTAATGTTAAATTCAGTTCCATTTCCATGTTCCTAGACATGTACAGTTTTATGAAACAAATTACGATTTACATGAAACAGATATCAATTAAACATTTTAAAATAAATATTCATAAATATGCATTTTACTGACAAAATAAATATGGTCCAGTATTTAATATTTATAAAGTCATAATTTTAAAATGTTCTAGCGCATTTTTTAAATATTATATTTCATTATTTTCTATGTTATTTTCTATGTTATTTCTATGTTAATTTTATATCTATTAAGTAATAACCGCATTAATTTTTAAATCATCTCTTAATGGCCATACGAATTTTTTCCTGAGTTTACATTGTTTGGCTACAAGGATGGCTACGCCCTTTCAATCAGAACATATACTTACGAGGCAATCGCGCGCGGACTTAGATGCGCGACAATGCGAAGCGGAGAGAAACGGCGTGTCCTTCTTTCTTGCGTAATTCCGAAAACCGTAACCGCGAAAATTTACAGCGGCTCGCCCGGGGAATCCCGGCGATTGCGGCGCGCCTTAAATCCCGCGAACACGATAGCCCGGGATTTTCCGACCAGAAGGGGGAAGGATTCGACGACGTGTTTTCCAGCACTCTTCGGAAATTGCACGGCGAAGCCAGCGTATTTTACATCGGGCATCGTTCACAATGTAACCAGAGCCAATTCGCCGCGGCGCCAACTTCCGCAATTTACGTCGATATTATTCTCGGGCATTCGCCCGCCCGAGGAGGGGTGCCGGTGTGACCGATCCGCAGACCCTTCTTGTATCTACCACGAGTTTCGATATCTTCATGATAACACGCAAGGCGAGCGTACATCCGCGTGATCGTCGTGCGAAAAAGCCCGCTCGGTGCGGGACACGGAAAGCTCCAGCCGGAAAATCGCGCGCGCGCGTCTCGCCGTGTCGACGGAAATTCGTAAATTTCATAGGAGTTTTATGAGGGTGAAAATTTCACGCGCAAAAGTAACGGTCGCGCGGTAAACGTGTTCCAGTTAAGCTTTATCTGGGCAGTCACGTCGCGAAAATCCGCGAAGCTCTTGGACTGACTTTAATGAGTACAAAGGACTATAGTGTCACTCGCTGAACAAACGTGGCATTTGTATGACTTATTTTTATGTAAAATTATACTGAGATAAGAATTTAGCAACGATACAAACTGTCCTTTCATATTTCATTTCGAGTTAAATAAGCTGCGCATGAATTTCCACAAAGTGATTTTGATTGTTGCAAAATTCTCAAAGAAAGCATATCGAATCAACTACTGCATATCGAATCAACTACTGCACATTTAAAGTTAAAACGGAAAACTTGGAAATATATTAATAATCTTAAGAAATAATAATCTCTTTCTCCATCTTGTTTTCTAAAGAGAAATTGATAGACAAGATATTAATTGCTCTTGAAAATTTATAATGATATGCATACGTTAAGAAAATTAAAAGTTTAGTGTCATAAATGTGTCATGTGACCTCGGTACATTTTATCACGTTTATGTAACGTATCATCTGTAGCTTCTTGTCTCTAGAATTATATTAAACATTCACGCGGCAATCTCTCTTTTATAATATTGTGTTTCATCAATTTTATATTAAAAATTTTGTATACTACTTTCAGTGACGCTTCACAGAAAAATATTAAACAAAACTCGGAAAATAACGCTTTGCTAGAATATTCTTTCTCATCTAAATAAATACCTTCTCAAGAAAAATATTATATCACTTTTGAGAAAATATTTTTAAACTATTTCATAACAAGCGTCACATCTCACATCCTGCAAAAAAATCTTTTACTACAAATATCAGCATTCTTAGATAGAAGTACTCATTTTAAACAATTTAAATTATTTCAAGATTATTCTAATTAAAATTATGAAAGAGAGTTTGTTGAAAAATTAACAAAAGTTAATATAGAAAATGTAATAATATAAAGAATTTAATGTTCATTAGTTTCTTTAACAGCTACAAATTTATAACAAAATATTTTTTAGTATTTTTTTTAGTACATTTCACGCTGGTTTATGACAACGCGTTAAACCACGTTGAACGTTAAAGTAAGGAAAAATATTAAGCCTGGAACGAAATGAAGAACAAGCCTCTCTAGCTCCAAAAACAGCGATATCTTTCGTCATTGCTATCTCCAGCACTAATGTTGTCGAGACCTTTGAGAGCCTTATGTCAGACAGGAACTCGACGTGTCTCTTCACTCGTCTCTTTGCGCTCTTAGACTAATAAAGGCGCGTACACAAGTCGCGCAGGAAATGAAACTACCGGCAGGAGTGGCGGAGATAGCTCGCTACAAGATTCCTTATTGTTTTTAGGAGACCCGCGAGACATTGAGGGAGACGTTATTATGACGCGTGCGAGCAGCAGCTTCTTTATTAAAATTTAATAAATAATGCCGCGAGAGAATGGGGGCTATTAGAATAAGTTTTTAAACCGCTTGTCCGCGACCGATAAATCATCCCTCCCCTTTTGCTCTTTATGCTAAGAAGCCGGCATGCTGGCGGAATGGTAAATGATGAAGATGGATCAAAATTGCTATTGCGTGTGTCACGCGCCCTGTTTCTTTGTCGCGTCGCGCTGTAAACAGGATTTTATTGGAAAGTCGCGCCAGGTTTATTCTTACTTCTCGCTTTAATGCCCCGTGGAACTGCGTAAGAGACAAATGGTTGCAGGCATAGACGTGTCGTAAAGTATATCGTGACGTGGGATAAGTTAGGAGACGCATAGTATCATCCCTCAACCCGATTCTATATTCTTGTATCTAATAAAATATACATGAGCTGAGATTAATGGCGGCAATAGATGATAATATTTCCCGAAAGTTAGGAATTCACTTTGGAAATATCTAATATAAAGTTAAGTGCTTACTTTACGTTATTACTCCCTTTTTTCTCCGAAAAAGTATATTATTTATTGTCACTTGCTTACATGCTATTGCAACGTGTTTTATTTCTCATTATACATCTCTCTTTTTATTTTTATTTTTTTTTAAACATACATATAATTCCAAATATATATAAATATTCTGCATATTTTAAATTTCAATTTACATTTATCGATAATATCTGCATATTGAAAGAAGAATAAATTATAGGAATGTAAATGCAATATTATTAAATATTATTAAAGCAGATAAAATTTCTTTCATTTAAGAGTACCATTTTCGAATTTTATTTATTTAAATATTTAAGACTTGCATACAGTTAGAATCATTAAATCTTAATATGTAGCTACTACTTCTATCTGTTGTCTTCCCAATTTAATCGTCGACGTTACTTTGCGGAGGGATTAATCCCAGATTGGCCAAGCCCTCTCACCTTTTTCTCGAAGGCGCCGCGCCGCGCCGCGCCGCGCCGCAGCAAATGGAAAATACGGCTAAGGTTGTGCTGCATTATAATTCAATCTCCACGGTTTCCCGCCTCGCGGCAATAAATATTCAGCGTGCAGCGAAAACTCGTGTTAACGCTTATAAGTAAATCAGTGTCGCGGCGCGACGAAGTGTGGACACACGGACTGGATCCGTCATCGCTGCTGCTTCTCATTGTTGGATTGTTCGCGAGTCGCAATTGTTTCTCGATATTTCGTGCCCCCTCACCCTTCCCGTTTACACTCCCGCGAAGGGAGGAAATGCGCCTGCCGTTATCAGTTAATTCATATTGAATGATTGACAGGCGCTAATACGGCCATATCTATCTCGCGATCCTTATTGTTTAGCGTCATTGTTCGTTTAATTGTCAAATACGATTCGCTCTATAATAATAAATGTCAATTTATTTTATATTGCGCGTGTACCGCCAGATAATTTTTTGTTACACCATTCGTTGATCGTTAAAACGATTTATTTATTACACTCAACTAATCTTTATTGATTGTTCCTACCGCCGGAAACGTTCGCAGCCGTACATGTAAAACGCGCATGCACATATTTAAAATTGACAGATCATACACAACGGGATTCCGCGAATATTTGTGTAATGATGATAGTAACGAAATATTGACATTTATTCATGATACTGATATTTATACACACGCGTTTTGTACACTGTAGTTAAAAATATTTTGTGCACAATTTAATATGGAATTTATTATTTACGACGCTGTAACACCGAAAGTTGCGTATAACACCAAATTGCGAAAGAAAAAAATGCTTTCTTCGAAGATGCCCGCATATCAAGCGTGATAAAGAGGAAGAAATTTTCTGAAGCTATCATGTGCACGTACCGCCATTCTGATGCCGAGTATAGAACGCATATGAAAACGTAATGCCTTTTTTCAAAATAACACGATGATAAGTTATCTATACATTTATGCAAAAATTCTCTATAGAAACCTGCAGCAGAATCTTCGATAGAAAAATCTTATGATTCAAACGAGCGTGAAATTTTCGCCATTAAAGGGGAGAGCCTGAGTTACGATTTCGACAACTTTATAACCCATGTCGAATTTGGATATATTAATTACCGTTCGCTTTCAACTCGATTACTTTTTGCTCGCGGCTTAACTTTCGAAGCGGTTGTAATACTGGCTCCTATAAAGTTCATTCGTATCAAGCGGAATGTAAACGACACGCGAAGAGAAAAAGGTGCATTCCTCAAGTGCAGACTGCATTCAGCTGGTTGAATGAAATTAATGCGTTTCCATGGTCGGACGGCGACGTTCCGACCCCATCTTTAGGCAAAAATACTATTCCGCGCGACTTTACAGAAGTAATGTTATATAAAACAGTGCCACAAAAACATGATATGGGAGGTATACAAATAATATGTACAAAGAATCTCTCAGAGAGAGACACGTATTTATAAAAGGATCTTCCAACGGCAATATAAATTGTTTCCAAATACAACGCGTTGTTTATAATGGTTGCTATTAAAACATGAATTAACTCGGTTCAAACATTGCACTTTTTTGCGTGATTTTACGCTCTATAATTCTTTCTTTCTCTCTCTCTTTCAATAATGAAATTCCAACTTGACACTAGCAAAATACATTTTCTGTTAAAAACAAAAATTAAACGAAAAATTTAATTTTCCGGATGAACACAATGAATACAGCTCTGTTGTTACTATTTCATTCAAATATCACCTGTACGTTCTGTTGTTTGCGTCACCTCCGGAAATTGCTGTACGACTTCCTTGAAAATTTCGACCGCGGAATTTATTTTTCCTAGAAAAGTTGTCCACGGTGTATGCACAGCATCGATAGATTATGCCCGCATGCAAGGAACGTACAATGGAGTCTTTGCACCAAATCTTTTCGATCGTTCACACGGAATTCTACTCGACAGTCACAATGATCCGGGATTATGGAGCGAACACAGACAGTCGCGAGTGAAAACTTCAACAATTCTCTAGCTGGTAGTTTTGGCATATTCACATTGTATTATATATATATATATATATATTTTTTTTTTTTCAGACATGTAAGAAATGTATCACTTAATATTTAAATTGTGCAACTTGACATTGTGTCTCAAGAATTATGATTAATAATGACATAATACAATTATGTCATTGTAAGTAGAGAAGTACATAAATAAAAAATAATAAATTAAATTAATAAATAATATACAGATAACACAAACTAATATAAAATAAAAATGCGTTGTGCAATGACATAGTAATGACAGTACGCAAATGTAAAATTAATTGCGTATAGCCAAATATTTTATACAATGATGCCTATAAGTATGATAATAATACATTTCCAATTATTTAGTTAAATAATAATAAGCATATAAATAGTTATATACACAATTCATATGATTCAACAATTAATAAAGATGATGGTTAAACTCTATGTACATATATATAGAACGAATCATTCGTAAAATTATTATACGATAAATCAAAATTTTTAATCAAATTTTGATTATCTTTTAATAATTTAAAATAATAAAAAAATACCTATAATCTTCTGTAGACAACTAAAAAATTGTATTATGTAATAATAATTAATATTTTGAAACATGTCATGACAAAATAAAAGAAACGATATTTACGATTATGAAAATACAATCCCAAAATAATAACGAAGAGAAAGGTCGGTTTTTGCATTAGACGGGGCACCCCTATAGCCAAGCGTCGCGCCAAACGGAGAGCCGAAAAGTAGTGCGAGAAAATCGAAGAGAATGATACGTAAGAAAGCGCCCAGCTCCGCCGGAAGTGGATGAATTGGCTCAAAGGCGATATGGCCTGAAAGCCTCAAAGAGGAGGATCCGGCACTCAGGGCGACATAGATTATTCATGTAATTCTGCACTCACTTTGCCTCGCGATCGATCAGTCACGGAACGATGCTCATCTGAATAATGAAATTCGAGGATTCCTTGCGCCGATGACGCGACGGGGCCCGCTGAGATTTTCGAGTTCTCGAAACGCGAGTGGATCCGGCAGAATCCGCTCCTGAATCCCGGAATCTATCTCGGGGATCTGAAATTTAAAGATCTCAGAAGAGGGTATCCCGATTATAAATTAATTTCGATGAAAGCATGAGATTGAATAAAAGAAGATATTTGCAAACATTAAATTTCGATTATCTTTATAATTATTGCTTAGAATGTTAAATTTTTTATATTGTCGGGTTAATATATTTCTATTAATATTATTTCTACGAAATTATTAAGTAGAATGTTAATATGTGTATAATATACATATATACTCTATATAATTTCGAAAATATAAAACTAAAAGATATTTTATGTACATAGAGTACAAATAATCATCAAACTTATTTAACATGTTATCAAAATGCAATATCAACTTTAGATTGTTTTAATATTGTTGTTAAATTAATAATTTACTGACAGCATGAACATTAACAGTTAACAGTCTAAAGCTAAACCAGAGAAGTTACAGAGGAGTTATAGTTTTCACTAGGATTAAATCAAGTAACAATTTCATCGTAAATTGCATTCAAATTGCTCCTTAATTATCTTTTAAATTTATAGCTGCTGAATAAAGCGTTCTCATTCTTGAGATTGATGTACAACGAGGAGTGAGAGGGGAGAGTCTACATTTAATAATGGGAGATTCTCATCTGTTCGAAATACGATAAGGAAAGTTTGATCTTATTAATTTCGGTAATTTTTGCAGTGAAAAATGATACGATGACGTTACGGTATGGCACAATCTCTCAATATCTATTTTACCATTGGGGGACAGTTCCATCCGTATATATTCCGTGCCTGTACTCACCCTCGTTGTCCTCTGCAGTCCAAATTAAGTTTACCGTACTTTGATGTTCTAGCTTAACAAGGTTCTGGGGTGCTGCTTTTGTTGCTTAGTGTCTGCACGATCGCATTCCTCGGCAGCTTACGCTGTTTGAAAACTTTTCTTTGAACTGCTTCAGCTGACAAAGAGAATTCTGTATGGCGTAGGACGAGAAAAATCAACGGTCGCGATCGACCGATCGCTCACTAATCACTCCGCGTTCGTTGTGATTTCCGTCATGGCAGGCGGAGCACAGGTGTGATAAATTGTTTTCGCTCGAAACGAAAATTAAAGGCAAGATCGACGGCGCGGTGGAAAAAAATTAACATCAGACAAATTTCGCCATGTACACGCTCATAATTTCGAATTTCTTTCTAATCTTTCCCGTACGTCACTATTTTCGCGTGTGCTATCACGATTTTTCGAATTAACGATGTTGAGGGTATAAATGCAAAATGTATCTATAATAAATCATCAATCCAACCTGTCGAAACCTGCAACGTTGCAGCGTGCCAATTCAAGTGTTGCAAATGAACTTAATACACTGTAAACAGAAAACAAAGCGTCCTTCCGTCCTATATTGGTAGTACTTTTTCCCGTTCCTTTTTACCTTTCTAAAATTAAATCGCATTCTTTTCGTCACTTATAATATCATATTTATTCTACACGATGTACTTAAACGATGTTGTACAAAATCGATTCGTGTAAAAAGCACGGTTTATAGTTTTTGTCTTTGTATCGTATTTTTATTAAATTACAATGTAACATGATCGACACTTTTTTTTCTGTTTAACAAATATTTTATAACCAGTTGAGCCTAGTAAATTACAAGAACATTAACATTCAATAATAACATGTTTATTGTGGTAGAAGAGATTAAGGAACTCACAGAATATGAATCCAAGAGGCTTAATGGGTTGTAACCAACAACATGTACATATACATGGACTAAGCATTCTGTCTGCGGGTGTGACTTCATGTCACAGCCTTCCTGTAAGATAGGATGAGAAAGGTACTGACTGAGCCTTCTCCCCGAGGACGGAATACTTGATTTAAGCACGTTGTATGGCTGTACCGCTTTAGTCTACATATGACAGCAAATATCGTTATATCGTTGTAAGCTTATAAATATGATAGCAAACATAAATAACAATTTGTCATGGTTGCCGTCTCTCGTGTCACTTCATAGTACAACATTTCGTAGCGAAATTCCGTGTGAAAATGAAGGAACAAATTTGAAGCAAATATCGTGACGGAAAAGTATAATGTAAACCGCGAGGTAAATTATGAGACCTTCATTCGGCGATTTCTAATTAAAAGAAAATAAGAAAGAAGGAGCGTGTGAGAGAAAGGAGGTGCAAAGAGCGGTTGAAAAATCGCATTTCTACACGCGGAGTACTTCAGCGTCCCACTTTGATCGTATCCCGCGTTTCCCTTTGGCATGATAAGTCCACGGTATTTCTCGTTTCACAGCGTAATAACCATTTGCCCGATCTGCGGGCAACGCGTGTTTCGCTGGGCCAAACCAGCAACAAGGTTTTACAGCCAGTCCCGCGAGACGATGAAATTCCTCCGGCCTGTCTGCGCGTGCTTTTGCGGCCTTCGAAGAGCTGTAAAAAGCCATCCCGGGACCGAGGTGCGATTTCTATTTGCGCCTGCAGCAAACTGCTGCAACACACCGCGAAACAGCGCGAGGAGGAAGGTACTTGTACGCTGCGGCAAGAATAAATTGCAATGACAAGAGAACATTGATTACAATAAAATTTTGCATGTATTAAATTTGTAAATGTCACAGTTATATCTCTAAAAAGTATAAAACAACACAACAAAAACGAACGTGACTTTTATCAATATTTTTCGGAATTGATTTTATCTGCAACAATCTATCAGTTGCAACAATTCGATAACAAATGTCTCTATAATCAAACTGGATTAAATTATTTATTCATTTTTTTTTTCAAAGGATAAAATCTACTCGAATGTAAAATTTACGCTCATAGCAAGAAATTATTAAAGAGATCTAAAGGACTATGTTTGATAAGCAATTACATGTTTTTAAATCTTATCGGATAATTATTGACTGGTCAATTAATCTCAATTTTCTAGTAAATACATTTACAACTAATCGCTTCTATTTGCATGTATTACTTTCTATGCGCATACATTAGCGATTTCGCTACGCGATGGAAACACCGTGTAGCTTCGCAATATGCATCGAAACGCGACTCGTTACGCGCATTTCTTCGCAAACTGCAAAACGCGTAAATGACAAGAGAGCGACGGGCATTAATCTCTCGTCCTTCCCAGCTGATGAAGTGGCAATTTCCTCCTGATAGTAGGAGGAAATAGGGTCTGCAGACCAGTTGATCAAACCCTGAACAGTAGCCTCCTACGCTACGCCCTACTACCGACTCGGTTACCCAATGGCTATACTGCATCCACCAATCGATGCTGCACTGTATGCACCTCGACTACCCTCCGGTTCCCTCCATTCGGTACCAGGAACGTATTGCATGGACCGTGCTCAGAAACGATCTCCGTGATACATTAATTATCGTCGCTTTAAAGTATGCGACTCGAAACACTTAATAATACTGATCCGCAAGAATATACATATTTTTTTCTGGGAATTTCCAAGTAAATGTAAGAAAAAGAACTCATTCGTGCTAAAATCGGAATTAAAAAATAAAAAGTAAATATAATTAATTGATATGAATAATAAAGAAGCAGTAATAATTAATTAAAAATATCGTACATTTTCTGCGACTTCAAAGAAATATGTAAAAATACATAAAATAATGAAAAATAAATCTTTAATTAAAAAATATTTTTATTATATAAAAAATAATACAGAGATAATACATTTGTCTTATTGTTAGCTTGTATTATAGAAAATATAGAGCATAAATCATATTTTTCTCATTTGGAAAAGCAAATGATGTAAATGTAACATAAAATGCAGAATAATACAGCATAACGTTTCTTTGCTGTATTATTCTTTTATTAGCCTAAGTAGTAGACTTTTCGTAAACAGAAAAAATGTTACATATATGTATGTATAAACATATTTATTGAAATAATTCTATCGAGTGATTCATTCACATTGAATTTGTCTCATATACATACACATTAACACTAATAAAAAACGCAACAAAATTTTATTAAAAAATATCAACTAGGGGACTGTCGATCAATTGCCGGTCAATTCACGAAATCGAGAAATCCTGATAAAAAGTATGAAGATTGTATCAACAACCAGTAACTCCCGCGCCTTATCTCTCCAGTTAATGAATATCACGACAACGCGTTCGGGGTGCGGAAATTTGGCTCCAGGGTTGCGGCCAAAAAGTTGCAGCCCAGCGCCGGACTGCACCGCTGGGGCTCGCCTACTGCCCGTCGCCCCGTAGTCAGTGACTACTACTGCGGGGGGATTCATACCACGGGTAGTAAATTACACCGTACACAGAAGTCGTGTGTACGTTCCGGTGCGCGCATTGAGTAACATTTCCCCGGGAGTGCATTTACAACGGATATTACATCGAACTGGCAGAAAAACGGGCGCGTGTGCACCGCGCCTCGAGATTAAAAGCTATCGCTCGTCAGCGCCGATGAACTCGTTTTTTTTTTCGCCGACCGTTCTCTCGCTTTGTCTCTTTTTCTTTCTCCCTTTCTCTCTGCCTCCCCCTTTTCTCCCCCCCCCTCCCTCGCGCCTTCGCATCTCTTACCCCTTTCACCAAACGCATTGCTGCGAGATACACAGCGCGCGGGAATATTGCCTATGTACCGCGCGCCATGCGGCGATTATGTACATGCCTGCCTGCGCCACCTCGAAGGAATGATCCGTCTGTCGATTCCGATTCCTGTTTGGCCGGTGATTCATCGATTCATCGATCGATGTATACAGTGTGCTTTATTAATTTCTCCGTTACTCCCGAGATGCCTGATGCGATTTGCATGATGTTTGCTGCACGGGGATCTTATATTTACATTCGATGTACCGCGGAAATATCGGTTTTTCTTCTAACAGTAACTTTTCTCATAAGCCACAGCATTATAATTTATCATGAATGATGGACGCGTTGTCAGAGAACTTAAAAAAAATTGTAATGAAATATTTAATATTAAAACGCACGTTGGGGTGTTTGCAGAACAGAAATTACGTGTTTATTTTAGAAAGATATCATTTCGGAATATAATGTTAGTATAAACTATTTATCAAATTAGTCTTATCTAAGTATTGAAAGCAAAATAGCAACAAATAATAAGAAATTAATTAAGGATAAAATTATTTTTATATAATTATAAGATTTACAAGTCATTACTTCTTCATCGATTGACGTTTCGAAATATCGACTTTTTTTTAAACATTTGCATTCACTGGAGAGATATTAATCACGAATATGCCATCCAGGAAAAATTATTAATGTCTGAATTTCCATATGATTTATTGCGAGTACTAGTTTTTATTACTTTAACTTAAAATCCTGAAAATATATTATAATATTACAGTTTGCTCACAATTTAGTATGTTGTAAAAAAATTTATTCCTCTGAGAAATATGGTAAAGTTATCATATCAAAAATTTTTAACGGAACTCTATGACGTGTTTTTATCAAAGTTGATATATGAGATGAGAACAAAGTGTGATTAAATTTTATATCGATCCATCGCCATATCGTAGGCATTGAAAGATTCGCAATGCGGAGTAATAATTCATATTTTACACATTTTGAATAATAAATAAAGATTGTTGCGTAATAAACAAATCTTTCTAGCTAGACAAGGCTCCTTCCGCACGCCTTTAACAAGCATACGGACGCATTTACGATTGGAGTGTACGTGCGGAATATCTGACAAGCCACGGTCGTTTTTCTCACGAATGTAACTCTCCGTAACTCTACTTGCCGCGGAAAGACCGACTCTAATACCACCGCTATTTGCCGGCGACAAAAAGTATCAACGTCAGATACGTTGGAGCTCACGGCGAATAAAAAGATCGCAATTAACGAGCGCGTCAGCGGCTGCGAAACCGACACCGCCGCCGCGGCCACGTCGCGAGGTAGAAATTTATCGCCGGTGCGGTTCTCTCCATTGAAAACGGAACGAACGCGGCGCACTCCAAGTCGCCACCGTGCCGCGCCGGTTACAACGGAGGGACGGCTTCGACGCACGCTGCAAATGCTCTCCTCGTTACACAACTGCAAAGACGTTACAGGCTTGAAATTTCTCGACACTCGTACCGCCACATGTAATTTACGATATTCCTCGTTTATATGGCAATTTATCTCTCTCTCTCTCTCTCTCTCTCTCTCTCTCTCTCTCTCTCTCTCTCTCTCTCTCTCTCTCTCTCTCTCTCTCTCTCTTTCTCTACTCAAGCATTTCTCATCATCACTACTCGAGAGGTTTTTCACACAGAGCAGAAAACTCTCGACGAAACATTAAAACTCTGCAGCTTTCCTATTAAATTCCCGGATGTACGAGAGACACCTCAAGTTCCTCTTGAGACTCCTGTCAAGATATTCGAGATTAAAAATTAGAAAACTGCTTAATGAAATTCCTGTCAAGAGTCATTTTAAAATAATGAATTTAGTCCTTTTGAAACGACCAGTATATGTCGAACATCACCGCAGTCCGTAGAACTGGCTATTCACCTCAAACGATTCGTAGTGTTTGAACGTCTGGAAGCCTGACCACACAAGTATATTTACTACTCGGACATTTACCTTTGTTCGGCCGGATACGCACCACAACTCCACGAAAGACTAATTCGCCACTCGATTACACTTGTGTTCTCTGATCACACAAGTACCTCGATTATTTAGATATTCACGAGACTGAGCAAGGATCTCTACCGCTGGAACACTTCCAAAAACTAAACAAAAATAAATTCATTCATTTATATCAATGGAATGTAGTGGTATACTGAACGTAACAGTAAAAGTACTTCAATTGTACTTCATATTGATAAAGTGATTGTAAAACAATATAAAAATCACGGATTTTTAAAGCTGCCAATATATGTACGTCATATATTTTTTTATTTTAAATAAAATTCAGTAAAGTATAATACGACTGAGATATTCAATTGATCTAACAAATTCATCGAATTCTACATACATATAGAACTCTAGATATTAATTTGCGTTGTCGATAATATGTATATTTGTTTATTAATATTGTATGGTCACTATAATGCAGATAACGCAAATTATATTCAATGCAAATGTCTTTTCATGACTGCAAATTGTTTTACGAGCGAGCAAACAAGGTATCAGCTTTATTTCATGATCCACATAACGCATAAGCCTGTTACTCGTCCAAAGAGTGATGAAAGCGTTCGTTGATGAAACCGATAGTATGATTAATAATTTAGCCTGCCATCGATCCAGTATGCTAATACACTAAAGATTTATCGACTGCCGCGCGAATAAATTAAATTCGGACGATCCGGTCACGTTACGTATCGTGAACTTCTCTGCCATCTCGTTTGCATGACACGACTATCTGGATATATATAACAAATGCGATATTTTATAAATATACCACGTCATATATGCGTATTTTCATATCTTTAAATATATTATTTATACATTCCGCACAATTTGTCATAATAACTTTATGAATAACATGGAATTGTTTATAAATATATGTATATAGTTTTTAACTTATAAAATGTCTCCAAATTTGTAGTTTTTTTTCAAGTTAATTTAAAGTTCAACAAATTGTTTCTAAGTTATAAGTTGGAGTTAAAAATATATAAGCCCATTGTCACGCCATTAATGTATATACCAACGGAACATTGGTTTTTAATTAATTTTATATGCATTTATACCAATTTAAAAGTTATCAAAATATTTAACATTATTTAACATTAAAATTTTTCAAACAGGAAATTTTTAATAGGAAAATTTGATATTTTCAAAGAAAAGACAACTCAAAATTAACCAAAACGTTTTACGCTGCATAGAACGCAAGCATATATTTACAGATACCTTATATAAATTTTATGTACATTATAATTAAATGTTTTATATTTATTCATATATAAATGAAAAATGTATCTCTCATTTATTTAATTTTACTGAATTAATTTATAAATAATCTTTATTTAGAAATCAGATTTTTTTATACGTATATCCAGTACATATATTAATCGCACAATTTATAAATATGTAGTTTTCAAAAAAGTTCCTATAGTTTTTTCTCATTTCAATTAGAGTAGAAATTAAAATCTTTATTAGTAATATACAGCTATTATTGTGCACGATATACACATATATTTGATATTATCCAATGTTCTGTAAAATATTTTTGTCTTTCTTAACAATCAATCATTGTTATATTGCACATCCGGTATTATTAATATTCAGAAACGACCTAAGCCAAGGCAGACAGACAACAGTCAAACCACAACTGGACGTTTGTTTTGCATACGAACTTATTGTAACTGAATACTTCTGACAGATCAAACGACGTAATGTTTCCTCTGGAACGACTCCGTCTAGTTATTGTGAAGTTTTGCTTCCTCTGTTGCTGCTTGATTTCTTCCGCGGCTTTCATTAAAAGTAAAGACTGCGAGTAAAAAAAGCGCGCTCACGTCGCTTTTTTATCGCTAATTGCATACAAGATTCATTTACAACAAAGCTGAAAATATTAACAATATCGACACGGAAAAAAATTGTTTAAACGATTGATTTTTATTAATTCGCGATATTTATCTATGAAACTCCTAATTCAAAAATAAAAATGTTTCCCTTTTCTACTTCCTTTAGTTTAATTCTTTTTAATAAATAAATTTTATAAAGAAAATTTTATTAAATTAAAATTTTATAAATAAAGAATTTATTTTCTGATATTATCTTATTTTTATCACTTGGTTCCAGAAAAGTTAGAAAAATTTTAGGGGAAAACAAAAATTGTTTATCTCTTCTCTATGAAATGATTAAGTGCATAAATTAACGCGGTAATCCATCAGATATTATCCTAGATAAAAAAATTATGTTAAGAGATGACGGTTGAATAAACAAGGATTTATATTTTATGCGTTGAAAATATCTAATTATTAATTTATTAAACTTACAAATTTCGGTAAACAATCTTACATTACCGGTATCACCAACTCTCAATAGTAATGTCCATCTTAATTTTTTTTATCAACATGTATGTATATATTCACTGTTACCGCGTTATTAAATCAAATATCTCTAAATATTTTGTCTAAATAGTTAAACCAAAATAGTTCTCCATGTTTTCTCAGAAAAGAAAATTTATTGAGTTAACATTTACACATTAAACTACGTTTCATCATTGTAACATCATTTAGCTACGTTTATGAATCTTTTGCCAAACAATTAATATTACAGTAAAAATATTATCTCTTAAACTACATTTGATCTCGCGAATAATAAATGATAGACAATGTTTCATGTATGCTATGGAAATTGAGAACTGGTAGATAAAGAAGCTACATAACGAGGGCCGTCAGCACTGAACAAAGTTCGCTTTTGACGGTTAACACAAAGGCTCGCTTAATGTAGAATGTTTGACTGGGTTCATCATTGACAGCTTTCGCTAGCGATTAGGCAAATGGTCCAGTCGAGGGCGTCCGATGATTACTCTTTATTGATCTTTCCATATTGATTTAGCCACCTTTTGTACAGTTAAATTAGATGCTGTTAAAATACATCTAACGTAGAACAATGCAACGAAAATAGATCGCCTGTATTATTTATGTTGACTGGTTTTTCTAAAATTTGCATAAAATGATGCATTTTCCTTAGATGTGTGTTTAAATAATATACCTAATATGAAATATATATATATATATATATATATATATATATATATATATATATATATATATATATATATATATATATATAATTGTATATCGATTTTAATATTTTATTTATTGCATACAAAATAAAAACATTTATACATTTATTTGCTTAAATCTAGTTAATTAAATTACAAATTTTTTCTATAGTTTAATTTCTCATATACAAATCTTTCTTTGATATATAGAATTGTCTAAAATACTTTTCTCAAATTCTTTAATTTTAAAAAGTCATGATTTAAACAGATCTAATTATCTTTATCTAAAATTTTTGTCTTATTGCATTTTTCAGTTCTATTAATGTTGTTATTAATATCGATTTTGTACATCCAAAAGTTTTACAATTTGATGTGGCATATTCAAAAAGATGAATTATAATGATTTTATTATTATAATTTTTGTATCATTTGCTTAATTAATGCATTTTAAGTTTTATATATACATCATAAATAGCATGCAAATGAGCGAAGTGTAAATTCGCACTTTTGCATGATCTTTGCAAAAGATTTAATAGCAAGTAGCATTAGTGAAACTGCGCTGACTCTACTAATATTAGTCTCTTTAACTCTAATATTAGAATCAATGATGGAAGCAGTTATAAAGAATGTCCAAGATCTCAAGTATATAAAGTTTAAATCTTCTCAAGATGAAATCCAGCAAATCCGCTGGCATAAGTAGGATTTATGTTAGACAGGAGAAACGATGTCTAACACTGTAGCGAAGACGGAACAACCTAAAGATAGTCTATTAGCGGGACAAGGAATCGTTATCAGTTCATAAAATCGAAATTTTCAATTTTAAAGAAAAAGATTTATTGAAAATAAAAAAATTTCAAAATATTTACTATATTTATAGATAGATAGAGAGACAGAAAGAGAGAGAATATTATTATCGTTTTAAACTTTATCTTACGAGATGCAACATGTGCCAAATAGTACGAAATCGAAGTTGCATTCAATGGACTTTCTGAAATACGTAACATACAATCCAATCGGTGAAGTTTGCACAGATTTTAGAGTTTCTGATAGAAGGGAGAGGTATGAGAAAGGGAGAGGGAGAAGAGAAGAGCCACATTTCTGACTCAGATTTCTCCTTCCCGACTATCCATTAAGCAAACTTCTAATCGATTTCTCGGCTTATCGTTACAGCAGCCCATCACTTTATCACTGCCGTCATCTCGAATAGTGAAACGTTTTTGGTCGTAACGAGATAGTATGACGACTTGGACTGTGAAACAAATGTGATCGTTCCTGAAACTTGATGAGTAGTCCCGATCTTTCATTTTCCATATATGAACGAGTATGACAAAAGAAACTTTCTCGCTTATTTAATTAAGATATTAGAATTAGAAAGCAATTTCGCTCACACGCACACATGTAAGTGTGTAGGGAGTAGTAGAACGATTTATTCGATTTTTAGTGGCGCAGGTGCATCACCATGTCGAGCTCCGACCGACATGGAATTCGACGCGATCGGCACGGAGAGAAATTTATTCAACCACTAAATAACCATGATTAATTCTGATCACGTAAGCCAACTAGCAAGGCTCCAGCTTTACGTCGCGATCATAGTCGCTCTTATATCGTAGCCTAATCGCCATTCTCTCTGGGATCATTACTTAACCCACCTTTATCCATGATCGTAATCAGTTCTGTTTCATACAATTAATTCTCCGTTATATATGTATAACCCGATCAGTTTATCTAATAATCTCAGATTGTCAGAAACACTCGTACTTTCTCTGTATACATATACATATATACTAATGCCATTAATAAATTAATAACAAATCTATATTTTTAATTCCACTTTGAATTATCATATTTTTAAAAAGATAAAAAGCAGTATTATTATATCCTTAAAATTAAATAAGTAAATTTCTCCGTAGTATTTAACATTATTTTATTCGATTTCAATTTTATGTAATAATCAATTTTCCGTCACATTTAATAGTAATTTCTACAACAATCAATGCTATTAATGGTATTTAATGGTGAATAATTATTATTATCTAGTTATTATTATGTATAAATATCGAGAACATGATAAATGAGTTATTCATGGTACAAAGGTCTTACAATTGAATGAGTATTTTTGGATTATTGCATTATTTAAGCAAAAATTAATCTTATATTATATCTTATTAATATAAATAAAAAATGTATCAGTATAACAATTATAATTATTGAAGAATTATTTAAGATATTTATATACATCACTCTACACTTTATTTATACATCGCGTTTTATAGGCAGTGTATTAACAACTATCGACAACAATATTAATTAGCGAGTTTTAGTAATCACTTTTCTGCCTTTGATACATAGAAACAATGTAAACGATAAACAAGTTATTGCTGATGAAAGAGAGAAAGATAAAAGCCAATAAAGGTGGTGTCACGCTCGCTCTAATCGTATCCCGCAACTTTAGCCCCCGGGACGATTCTTTGCCGCGTGAGCGAGACAAAAGGGCGAGGCTGGGCCGCAAAAAAAAGGCGAAACAGATTTATTTTTCTTCCAGCGGTCTCCTCTCCGCCCGCCATAGATCTTTCCCTTTTATCCAACGTAGCATGCGCGACCCCGAAACGCGGCGCGACTTTCCCGCAGCGTGGTATTTATAACTTCGACTCATTTTCCCTCATTGCGCAGAACAGCGGGCTCCGGATAAATAATTGTTTTTGCCGAAAGTTTTATTGCATTTCCCGGCGTGTGCGAGAGTGCCGTGCGGTACACGTATAAAGGAACGAGCGAATAGGATTTATGGCTAAGAAGTTCCTGCGGCTCTCTACATACTCGCACTCGCGCTCGTTGTTGCCCGATTGTTTGAGCTCTCGTCGAAGTAATTGTGCGACAACTCCGCAATCAGGATTCTTTCATAAACACTCACAATCAGAAATGATGGCTCAAAAAAACGTGCACATTTTTTTCTAAACACTGTTTAAAGGCCGATAAATCTCTCAACGCACAAGCGATTGAATTTTTAGCGAGTGTCTTATCTGGACAACTCGTTAAATCGAATAAATATATTTATTTCTAAATTTATTTTTTTTAATATAATTCAGTATGCGAAGCCAGATGTACGCATTGTCTCCGGGATATTGACTTTTTAAAGTATTACGAACCGAACGGCGGTATCAGGATCAGTTCTTTTTATGATTATGAATTCTATTCTTTCTATGATCGCTTCAACCGATTCACATATCGATTTCGAAGACAGTTCTTTTGATGTAACGATTACTTGAACCGTGACTAACAATTTCAAAGTTGAATACTCTTTCGCACAGATCGACTTTATTCAATATTCAATTTATGCAAGTGGCATTTGACTTTCAGTTATCTTTAGTAAAAATTGTTAAATTTAATTAAAATAATTCTTTTAGATTTTTAACTGAATTATTTTTATTAATTTATTGAATTTATCGTTATTATTTTATTTGATAGGCATGAAGCAAAAATGTAAAATTATGTAAGAACTTTATGTCTATACCTTGAAAACACGAATGAATGAAATATATAGAAAAATTTATTCTCGCATTTAGAATTTTATTTAACATTCTTTCTGTGTTATTGTGTCACTCGTATTATATAATATAATACGTTGGCAAACATATTTAAAATAATATTATTAATTTTGTATCTTTACAAGCTAGATTTGTTGTCACAATATCAATGCATTAAATCGTAATAATTATTTATCTTTCCATTAGCTGATACATCAGCGAGTTATAAGCTTAAAAATGCGGCACTCCGCTAATATCAATTATCAAATGCGATGCATTTCCCGCTCGATAGCGGTATAAAGGAATAAGAAACGGGAATGCAGAGAGAATGGGAAATTGAATGCAACGGATAAAACCTTTCGCATTCGGGAGACCTATTCGCGCGCGTTGTTATTCACGTGATATCCAAAAATACAATCGAATGTAATTTAAACGATCTTCGCTCCGTTAATTCCGAAAATTTGTGAATCAGAGGAGCGCGTCCTCGCAAATATCATGAAAGCCAAATATCTATATTTTGACAAAAGCACTAAAATTGCATTGCAATGACAATGATCACGACACAACCGAGATATACGAAAATAGAAATTGACATTTTACCCAAAAATCCCATATTATAATAATTTCTTCTTCTATTATTAGGTGTCACTTTGTTGAGAAAATTTAACAATTTTTAAACGTATATTATAAGCACATTATATTACGTTTGTTCTCACTTAGAAATTCCTTATACGACTTAGATTTTTCTTATTTTCTCAGGCAAAAATTATAATTTTTTAACGTTTAACTTTGAAGAGCTTTGTAATTAACTTTTAAATTACAATCCTATTAAAGTAAAGTTCGCTTGAAGTTAAATGAAGAATAAAGTTCTGTTATTCTGAAACTTAATTCGTTAAAACCACTACATATTTTTAATTACTTTTAACTCAAAAACTGGTTAATATCTCGATATTTATTTAAAAATATGTTCTCTGATTAATTTTTTAAATATATTTTTAATATGTTTTATATACAATATATTTTATGTTTCCTGGATTCAAACGTGAATCTTAATATATGTATGTACATATATAATATATTTATATACATTTTATAATCTGAAAGCAAAATAGAAAATATTTGCAATCAGATAGAACGAGATATTTGTTAGACTGAAAAAATACTCAATATTTGATCGAAAAGTGCATTCATATGTATATTTGTATGTACATTAGCGAGGAAAGCAATTGGTAACAAGAATCAAATAGTATGCAGGAAGTATCTAATGCCGTAATATCGCCGATAATATCTAACAATAAACTCCACATTGCGACTGGCTGGTCAGTCGCAACATGAGACATTTCCAGCATATATTGAAAGTTCCTAGTGTTCCGTCTCTTCTTCGAGTCTCGATTATCTCTGGACCGACAATATTCTCAAAAGCGAAATAAAATCAGTTCGGTTAACGAGAAGATAATGACAAATGACATGCGGACGGAGAGATTGCGCGTAAGAGATTCGCGCGAAAAAGAAGTTACTTGTTTGTATCGTTCGCATTTGGGTGCGTGTTACTGTTAAGGATTATAAATTGTTCGGGCCATTCTTTTCAAAGGATCGTCCATCGGGCGGTGCGCGCCCCGCGCACAACAGCCCTCACAAGCTTCTCTACCCTTGTCCGTGCAGTGGTGCACTCTCGTCCAGATCGCGGTAATGAACGCGTTCTGCAGTTTGCACTCGGCGCGAGTCCACCATTATTGCATTGCTCGAGCTAAATAAATTATTCCGCCCGGGCTTTTGTGTGCGCCCACACGTGCGCGCGAGGTGTTGCGAGTCGGTTGTCCTCGACAGCGGATAGAAGAGCACCGGGGCTCGTCGATCGGTGGAACATTCGCGCCGACTGTGAAAATCGCTAATGTATTGTGCACAAAATAACGCGAGTATGTCGGAATGATTGTTCGTGCTGATCTATTATACGCGCGGAAATGTTTAATCGGAGGATACCCCCGAAAAGTTATAAGCGAGATAGAATTGTAGCGAAATGTGTAATGAAATGACGAGTCGACACAATTTTCGGATTTTCAAAAATCGAGGTACACTGTCCATTCTCGATTCTTTATGTGGAATTTAATAACTATAATAAAATTAAATTAGTTGTTAATTAAAATTTAAAAAGTTATTAATTAAATTATAATTCTTATTATAATTGCATATTACATTATAGTAAATATATTAATTAAACACATATACACAATAAAGTTGCGACGAAATGTATGATAAAATAATAGCCACCTGAATCATCTCGTGAATATTAATTTAAATTATGTGTTTACCGCTGCAGTGTTAATTTTATTTTTATTTGAATTTGTACATATTTTAACATTAAAAAAAAATAATTTAACTCATAAACTTAGGCATCACGGTATGTACATACGCGATATGTCTGTATGAATTTAAGTATACAATAGCAGTATCGCGCACGCTGCATAACTCAGCAAGATATTGGGTATACTCTATTATCATAGTAAACCTCTGTTCCTCAACAGCCCTTATGATGACGTAATTATCTTCAGTAATTAAAGTACACATATACTTTAGGCGGTTATTGGCTCTTTAGAGACAAGCCGCGGAAAATTATGGAAATTATAAGCAAACGAGCTTTTATTTCTCGATCGATGGATTATTATCCATTAACGGTGCCGCATGTTCACGATAGATTATTCTAGATTAATACATTTCATTTCAATGCGGTGCATCGGACCATTAATTATTACTTTTGACGTATTGCGTTGATTCATAAATAAATTCCGCTAAGCACAATTATTGAATCGCTTCTTCTGAGAAATCAGTATTACTTACGGTATCTAATTATTTTATCTGCCGCACATGGTTAAGAGTGCGTATAGCATTTATGATTTCAGTATTTATACATAAAATTATAACATTTCTTTAAACATAAATATTCAGTTTGTTAAGTAAAACGGAACTTGTTTATAAATCAACCCAATATGTATATTTTAACAAACTTTATTATTTATATTAGCTACATTAGTTATACATTAACGATCGATCAACATTCATTTTCTTTTTTTCTGTGCGTTTAATCATTTCGTAGAACCTACATCGGTGAAATCAGTTATTGCATGAAATAAACAATTAATGCTGGTACCTAACGTTAGCAGCAATACTGACGAATTAATTCGCGTCGACCGTCAGAACATTAACATTAAACGTTCTGAATCGCCGGTGATCTGGCAAAATGCAGAAATTATAAAAGCTAACTGAAGTACACGCGATCCATCGATCGCGTCCAGGAGTGTCATTACTCAGAGTGGCAGTGTCCGTTGGTTCGCGATACACGACCGATAGATAAAAGAAACCGTGATGGAATGGCTGGTGGTAGTGGTGGTGATGGTTGGTGGTGGTGCTGCTGCTCCTGCTCCTGCTCCTGCTTCTGTTACGACTACGCTTCCCGTGCGCGACAGAGAAGGGAACAGACAGCGGAGGGTAGTAAGTGGGCTAGTAAGTTTCACGATAACAGTTATAAATGACCCTCTCGAAGCACGGCGCCGCAGGACTCTCAACTACGTGCCAGACACTGGCCCCTGCCTAATACAGGCGACGTCACACACGGATATAGCCGTAAAAGGCACTAAACAAACATACGCTAAGTGCCCCGGCCGGGCGTACGTGTGTGTTTACGTACTCTTGATCGATAATCGCGCCCGTCGATCGCACGTCCCCGCCAAGTCTTCCACCGTCGCGACTTCGGGGAACGTCACTTTTTTGCGACGTCGTTTCATATAAGAGATCTCGGTCGTAAATTTTCTCGATGACCAAATTAATATTTCGCGCATGGCGTCATCCGCTATTTATAGTTAATTTTAACGATTATCTTAATTCTCTTATTAATCTAAAAGTATCAATAGGAGTGGGAAACATCATCCATTTGTCCCTGAGAAATAATTTTTTTATTATATGTGTATATCCATATATTTTTTCTTTTTCTTGTATAATTTCTGTTCATATATATGGATATATATATATATATATATATATATATATATATATATATATATATATATATATATATATATATATATATATATATATATATATATATATGGAAAAAATAATAAAAAGAATTAAGAAATTACTTTTGAAAATTAGAAAAATAACTTTTGCGTTTCTTTTACAAAAATTAAAATTAAATTGAAATAAAAATAAAATTACGATTAGATTATATCATAATCTATACATAATCATATTCATACATCATTGTTTTATAAATGATTATATCGGCAGTTTTTCTCATTCCCTCAAATTTTACTTTTTTTCGTCAAGAAAACAATGTGAAAATGCTTTATTTAGAATTTTAATATGAACAGTTGGAAGTTGGAAAGTGTTGGAATAATAATATTCTATTTCGTATAAAACATTTATATAAAATTCTTCCAAGAAAGATTAAATACCCTCTTTTGTCACTAGAAAAATATCTTCGTAAACTTTAAAGAAATATTACCACAGAAACCATTATTGGTCAAGCACACTTGTTGGATAATGTATTGTTTGTCAATAAATTACGATCAAAGCTGGAGATAATGCAGAAACTAATGAATGTATTACGCGCGCGCACACATTTGCAACATTGTATGCGTGTATTTGTAGAAGCGAGGAAGAACCTTCCTTGCTCGTTTTAACAATGGCATAAGTAGATGAGCAAGTACCTGAAGCATTAAAGTACTTTCATCTTCTATCTCAACATGTATGTCCATCCTCTTCCTCCTTGAAAGCGTACATGCAATTCAAATTTATTATTATCAAAGAATCACGATTTTAATAAATAGATATTACGTGTACGTAATAATATACGAATATTGGGATAAATTAAATTAGTCTTGCATCCTGCAAGAGCCTCTTGTGCTCCGCCCGCGCCGGTAGCGCCAAACATATCCGTTGATCGGTCAGTTTTCGATACACAGAAGACAGCTTTGCCCAGACAGCATGGCGTCCGAGGTCACCACTACATTATGCCACCACTTAAGATAGATGTTGCGCCATAATTGCATCCTCCTTTGGAGGAAATACGGCGCGTTATTCGGCGGTATTATGAACACAAATCTGCGTCGACCCTGCGGAATGTTAAACGAAAGACGCATCTCAACTCGAGGGATCCTCGTTTTCGAGAACGATTTGCCCCGCGGTTCCTCCGAATGGGGACGTTCCCCGACAGGTAGCTTTCAAGGAATTTATCCAGCCGCACATTAAACGGCGCGGATCTTGATAAATCCAAATGGATTTCCCGTGTCCGATTCACTTGGCGTGTGACTTTCGGCGCGATTTGGCAATGTTACCCGATGCCAAAAAGCGATTTATTTTCAGTCTGCGGACGTTTACGTTTTGTGGCATATTTCCATATTAGAGCTTAGTGCGAGTAGTACGATCGAGCGAGAGCGAGAGAGGGATTTAATCGGTATTTCATCATTAAGTTGAATTCATTTGAAAAATCGATATCAACATTACTTCTCTCAGTACCAATTAAATATTTATACAAATTCAATGTTTCACACCTATCAAAATATTTTATCTTTCTTTACATGATGATAAATTTGAAAACAACTTTTTAGCAAAATTGGCCAGTATTAAGTATCTGTATAACTTTAATCTTTAAATATAAAATCTTTTAAATATAAAATTTTAAATATTACAAAGTCTGTAATATTTAAACTGGTTTGCATTTTAATTGTTTGAAATTTAACTGTTTGAAATAAAGAGAAGGCAATCTTAACAATTGTTTTATATCTTTAAAACTTAATTTCTATAAAATTTTTTATTTTCCATTATAAAAATGATTAATATTATTAAATTACGCTGCCAATTGTTATATTTTATTATTAATAACATTATTGCTTAATATTTATTTTTTAATTTTTAAATAGATAAATGATACTTTGAAACATTTAATTAAAATTTCTAATTATATTTAAGTACTTTTCTAAAGCATAGGCAAGTCCTCTGAAAAGATGCTGTCCTCTTTCATTCTGCGAATCAGTGTACGAAATCATATAAAAGATAGATAGAAAATGTAATATTATTTTATATCTTTCCATTACTATAAACACGTCATAAATAAATCCCAATATTTATTTACGGCAATGGAAAAATGGCGATTGATGTAAAATTCTTTTTCGCAAACTCATAACATCGGAAATCGAACTCGAAATTATGCGGGCTTCAATCCTTGGCATAAAAGCTCTCTCTCTTCTCCCTTCTCCTTTCTCCCTTCTCTCTCTCTCTCTCTCTCTCTCTCTCTCTCTCTCTCTCTCTCTCTCTCTCTCTCTCTCTCGCTCTCGCTCTCTCTTTCTCTTTCATTACAATGGCCTGAATGCATTTCAGGCTGGCGATCTCCTCGATTTCCGCGTTTCGTCTTCGTATAAAGCGCGCAGATGCAGGCAGGCGCGAACCACCCCTGCACGCCAGTGGAACAAGTCGCGCCCTGAACAGACAGCGCGAGTGTCATGGCGGCGAGTTAGGATATCGATCGTGGTCCAGTGGGATGCTGGCCGCCCAGCGTTTCGCCGATCGCGCGCCACCATTCAGCACGCCAAGTGTTTTGTTATCCTGCCTTCTTGGCTTTTTTTACATCTCTTACTTAATTAAAATTATCGCCAAGGTACATGTGCCTGGGAGTGAGAATCTACGGCAGAGAGTACTCGCGAGTGTTTCACCTTTTCTCGCATTCGTAAACAACGCCGAAAATGCGGACGACGGTGCTCACAGTTTTGCTCAATGTCTTCAGCATCGCTTACGGTAAACTTATTCGGTTAACAGATGAAATGATCCATCGAATTTATCAGTAGAATGAATAATTGTCGAAAAATATCAAGAACAATCTTTGTCCTGTTAATTATGGCAATGATTATTGAAGTGTCTTCATGTAAAAATTATGTTAATTTTTTATATATCTTTATATTGTCATATTGTAGATTTATGAAATTTTGTTAGTGAAAAAGAAATCGATGTGTTTAAATAAATATTTTAAACATATTTTGTTAAATTATTAAAGAAAAAGAATATTAATAAATTTTAACTAAAACCAGCATAGGGGAGGGGGATTTTAAAGGGAATATTAAACTCCAAAATTAATTTTTCTTAATAAAACATTCAATAACGTGTTAATTTGGGAAAGTAATTATTTGGGAAAAAAGCATTCTATTATCATTTTTTTACTACTTTTTCTATTGCTGTATGCTTTTACTCTATATTTTTAGCATCCTTTTTATTTTTATTATGTAAATGTAAAAAAGAATTTTAAAGTAAAAATTCTCTTCCATTTACAAATTTGAGAGAAAAAAAATATACATATGATTAGAATAAATTTCTTATATTTATAAAATTTTTAAATTGACCGGGTTAATTATCAAAACAATTATAAATGTGAAATAATTTAGGTCACTTCACATTATTTTGCAATCAAACATAATTATGAAATAGTCTGTATATTTGTGTGTTTATAGACACGATAATATACAACTCTACGATTTGTTAACTCTAATTGTAAGATTTAATCTCTTAATTAATGTCGAATTTTATTTTTTACATAATTATAATACAATTTATTATTTTAATATATTTAAATATTATTTAAAAAAAGAAATGGATGTTAAAATGATTCAAAATATGTATCAATAAATATTCTTTTATGCAGGAAACAAAGGTTATTTCGAAGCGAATCCTGATTCGAAGAGACTCTACGACGATTTACTGTCCAATTATAATAGATTGATTCGTCCTGTTATTAATAATACTGAGACTCTAACGGTTTGGTTGGGATTAAAGCTGTCGCAATTAATAGAAATGGTATAAATTAATGTAACTACTGTGCCAGTTTCTTTAAATTCAAAATTATATTTTGCAATTTGATTCGCTTTACTATTTGTACATTATATTTATATAAACTTATATATATGTATACTATACATATAATTTTTATATTATATTTTACATAATATAAAATTATATATTATATACATATTTCTCTATATTATATTTAAGAAGTTAAATAAAAGTAAATAAACGCTTGACTTTACAGAACCTAAAGAACCAAGTGATGACGACCAACGTCTGGGTAGAGCAGGTCGGTTATATATTAGCTTATTTCACTTTCACAGTAGTAAGCGAGTGTTACAGTCAGACAATCAGCAAACTAATATCTGTTCATTTCTTGCAGAAATGGTTTGACTATAAATTAACGTGGGATCCACAAGAGTATGGTGGTATAGATATGTTATACGTGCCTTCCGAGAACATTTGGCTTCCGGATATCGTTCTGTACAACAAGTAAATTGCAAAAGATTAATTTATAAAATTCAATCAAATAATTAAAATCTCTGTGCCGTAAGGTTTTTGAATAAAAGTAGAAAAACTTACTCGAAATTCTATGAAAAATCGTGAAATAGTTATTTATTCGATACGTTAAAAAAATGAGACAAAAAAATTGTTATAAAAAACAATTCAAATTAATTTTCTATGTTTTATTGTATACAGTGCAGATGGGAATTATGAGGTAACGTTAATGACAAAGGCTACTTTGAAATACACTGGTGAAGTATCCTGGAGACCACCGGCCATTTATAAGTCGTCCTGTGAGATCAATGTGGAATACTTTCCGTTCGATGAACAATCGTGTCTTATGAAATTTGGCTCGTGGACTTACAATGGCGCTCAGGTTATAACAATGTATATATTCGTATATAAAAGCAAAGCTTGCAGAATATCCTAGAATAACCGAATCTTCCCAATCAAACATCTTTTGATCAGTTAAAAATTTTTCTTAAAATGAAACTTTAGATTATGTAACTTTTCGATCTGACGTTTTTCGAAACATTTGATAAGATCTTCTTTCCGCAGGTAGATCTGAAGCACATGAAGCAGGAGCCTGGTAGTAATCTTGTTGCGATTGGCATAGATCTTACTGATTTTTATCTATCTGTAGAATGGGATATCCTGGAAGTTCCAGCAGCGCGCAACGAAGAATATTATCCATGTTGTGAGGAACCTTATTCAGGTAAGAATAATAATTTTTAATAAAATTTTAAACTTTTTTTATAAAATAAAAATATGTGCACTCATTCTGATTGTTTGTTATTAGTGGAGCAATTTAAAATTATTTTGTTTTTAAGCTAATTTAGTTCGCGTGGATAATCATAGTTATCGATTAATTTCAGATATTACATTCAATATTACGATGAGAAGAAAAACTCTATTTTATACAGTCAATCTTATTATCCCCTGCGTTGGCATCACATTTTTAACGGTGCTGGTTTTTTATCTACCCAGTGATTCCGGTGAAAAAGTAGGTACATTATTTAAAAAGTCATTAAAGTTTATATATACATATACATTTTGTTTTACGGGAAATTTATACATATTCTCAATTATAATATTTGTACATTTTGATCTGTATACCAATATAGATACAGAAATATAACATCGTCATTTCAATAAAATAAATTCGGCAGTAAAGATTTAATTTTATATTTTAATCATTACAAAATATATTTGTTATTGCTTTGCATTTTTTGTGCAGGTATCACTGTGCTCTTCCATCCTTCTGTCATTGACGGTGTTCTTCTTGCTCTTAGCCGAGATTATTCCGCCAACATCATTAGCTATACCTTTGCTTGGAAAATATCTATTATTCACCATGATTTTAGTTACTCTGTCCATTTGGATTACCGTCTGCGTCTTAAACGTACACTTTCGGTAGGTCATAATATATCATAAGTACGTATTTTAGAAGAATCAACTGATTTGTGTCTCTATTTCATATCAAATACGAATCTATACGTGATCTGACTTGGAAATAAAAAATTCTAACCAGAATTAAGCTTTCTAATTCGAATTTATAGTCTAATGATTTTGCTATCGAAGAAACAACAATTGAGCAAATTAATTACAATTTATTATATTATAGCCTTTAAAGAATAAATCAAATAATTGATTATTCTCATCGTAGATCTCCTTCTACGCATAATATGTCGCCATGGGTAAGACAAGTATTTCTGAACTGGATGCCGAGAGTATTGATGATGCGTCGCACGCCGTATTCTACACCAGAATACGATGACACTTATATGGATAGTGCATACACTAATGAAATAGATTACAGGTAATGTCAGTTTTTTCCCTGTTAAAGATATTTAATGTTTCAACGCTTGAAATTTTTCATGACAGTGTGAGTGACTATCCTTTGGAACTGAAAGGAAGCCCAGATGCATTCGAAAGTGTTACTTCAACGTATAAAAGTATTAGAGATGACGATGCACGACACGTACCGCATGCATCAGGTAATACTTCTATTAGTTATCAAAAACTGTTTCTATTTCTTAATTCCTGAACGTATTCTTTCTTTGGCAATAAATAATTATCGATAATTGTTGGAATAAGAAATTTCATTTAGAAAAAAATTCACTTAATTCATTTATTATTATACATAATTATTATTGAATATATTCGTTTAATAAAACTCATCTAATATTATATTATTAATGTATAATAATTCGCATTAATTAAAACGATGTTGAGTACATTATTGACTAAGAAAAAGAATTAAAATTAATCTTAATGAAATATATATGGCACTAAGTATCTTATAAAATCTTATAAAAATATATTAACGCTAAGTATCACTTCAGTTACTGACAGCGAAAATACGATGCCAAAACATTTATCTCCAGACGTCATATCAGCTCTCAAAGGTGTGCGTTTCATTGCTCAACATATAAAAGATGCAGATAGAGATAACGAGGTAAATGATTCATCTTTTAACACTCATTTTTATATTTTTCTACACATTTTCTCGTATCATAATGATTATCTGTTAAATACTTTAATAATATTCAATTGTATCGCTTATATTAGAAATATTCATCCGTTCTCATAGGTCATAGAAGATTGGAAATTTGTAGCTATGGTTTTGGACAGATTCTTTCTTTGGATATTTACAATCGCGTGTTTCGGTGGCACGCTAGGCATAATAGGTCAAGCACCTAGTCTGTACGACACGCGGGTACCCGTGGACCAACGACTTTCTGGTATATCATTGCGTAATTACATGTTTCCACCGACGAATGGAACTCTTGATGAAGAATAACTACCATAGTATATATAAAATAATTCGCGTGTAAAGAGTAATAGCATGTTATGTCGTATGTTCCATTAAACATGTTCGACATCTTCCCTTTACTCCCTTTCTCCCCCTCCTTCCCTTCCTAAAGAATTCATCTACTTTTTATATAATTTATCCAGGAAAATTTTTCATTTTATAATTTCATAAAACACTTGCTTTCGCTGAGTAAACATGATTATTTATTAATATCTTATCAGATATCAGGGTATTTACTGGATTATCACAAAAAAATAATAATTGCCAAATCGATTAAAACATGCAGGAATTTTCCGATGCAATTACTCAATAATGCATTCCTTTTAAAATCTTAAATAACATATAAAAATTATTAGATTTCGCCATAGTTTACACAATTAGATCTGTTCTTTGTATCTGCATTATGTTACTTTTTCTATACTTAAAATAATAGATATATAATTAAACGTTGAAAATTAAAAGATAAACAACAATATAGAAAGTTCAGCGACAAAGAACAGATCTATTTATTAAAGCTACAATTCCTTAATAGTATGTTGTAATAACATACTAAAATCATGTGAATTTTTCTTCGCATTATAACGTCAATTTTTTCGAATATTTAAAATATCTAAGCAGTTATAGATTTTGATTAATTATAATTTATTTATAAGACATAAAATTATTTATGTTTATTTAATAGCGTAGAATAAAAAAGATTTTCTATATATTTTACTAGATACTATTGCTCTTGATGACACGTAAAAAAAATTTATTTTGACATATAATGTAAAAAAAAAATCACGTGATTTTTTGCTTCTGAAGCCATAATTCAATATAACTGCAATGAGACCAAGTAATTTTAACCGTCATTAATAAAATAAATATTGTTAAATGCATCTTCCATCGAACTTATGTAACGAACATAGTGAAAATGAAATGAAAAATAAAGTGTGAATTTCGTAGTTTATATACGCAATCTCATGTCAAAATTAATGAAACGGTTGTGCTGTAAAAAAACGAAGGTAACTTTATTTTCATTTACATGATTATTCCATAGCGATCACATTATACATGATCGAGTAAGATAAAAATTTTATTCGCTTATCGCAGTTTCATCAGACTCAACTTTGGCACTACATTATGTTTGCCAATTGAGATTAAATAAAATATATGAAATGTATTTGTATATGGGAATGCAACGTTATTAAAGTTACAATAAATAAAAAGTTTCGTTTATTTTAGACTTCCTCGAAGTAATTAATATTATGTAAAATGGAGCTTTTGATTGTTTCTAAACAAGAGGAAAAGATTATTAAGAATTCTTTATAGGAAGCAATAATTTTTACAAAAAATCTGTAGTATGTTTAATATCAAATAATCCTTTATTCTAAATCGATTATCATCAATTCTGGCGATTCGCTTGTACTACTGATGGAGCTGGTCTGTGATTTCTTTGGCGATGAAATGCCACTAGCTGGTTTCTTTGTACTTTGAGTCGGCGTGTTATCTTCATCGTCATCATCACTATCCGATATCAAATCGATAATAACAGCCCGTTTCTTCTCCTTTGGTGCTGGAGGATTAGTTTCATCTGAATAAATAAATGAAAAATTATATTATTTGTAGCACTTATAGATATAAAATAAATTAAAAGTAATTCAATCGTTAGATCCATTATTCAATCACCAAAGAAACTTTTGAAAAAGATTTTAAGAAAAATCAAATAGAATCTATAGAATTAATATTACTTGGATCAATTTTAAAAATAAAATTTATTTTTATTTTATAGAAACTTATTTTTTCTTTCATGCATATTCTAAAAAATTTATTGTTTTCTATATTAATAATTCCAAGTCATAAATCTTGAATGAAATTTATAAAAACTTCAAAACTTTATTCTTTCATTGAGTATTATTGGAGTACTGTAGAGTACTACAAAGCTGAATCTTAAGTTTTTTGCAATATTATATTTTCAAGTATTTTCCGCTCACCTAAATCTACTGTATCCACATCAATTTTATTATCCCTCGATTCAGTCGGAGTCTTTGTTTCAGTTTTTTCTTTGTCTTTGTCTTTTTCTTTTTTCAATACTAAATTTTCCCACGAACCGTCTTGAAGCAACTGAATTTCATTCACATCTGGCAATAACTTATTTGAATTAAGAACTTCTTGAAAATATCCATCAATCACGAGATTATCATAAAGCGCTGGTTTGTCACAGACTGGACAATTCCACGTAGGTTTTCGCTCATTCATTTGAAGGAACAAGGAAGCATCGAAGCATTGCAAATGAGAGCATGTAGATGCGCGGCACGGCGTGCACATCCTCATCTTTCCTAAAGGACAGGCTAACGACACCCTCAGTGACGTAGTAGCTATTTCACTATCCGCATCTTCGTTCAATTTTTCTTTAACTATAAATTAATTCATATTTTACGGCAAAAATTCTTTTGTTATTCTAATACTGTTTACAATGAAGAATTACTTACTTAATCCTCTAGTGTAGTCCGAGTGTCTTACGCCTCTATTTTTTAATCTATTGAGTAATTCCGCACTAGATAACTTTCTGACAAGATATACTGCGATTGCGTATCGTCTACCATAATCAGCAGACCATGTAACACGAATCTCATTTCCCACAGTAGGTGACAATTTCACCAAAGGACTAATATTAATAGGCCGTGGTGGTCTCTTCGGCTCTACACTTGGTTTATTAGTGGGTATAGGATTCTGAAAAAACGCTTTCACTACAATTCCTAACATAAATTATTTTCTACAAAGATTTGCGAGATTATTTACAAATAGATAAAAAAAATTCGTTGAGCAAAGAATTGAAAACTTTGATTTATATCTTAATAATCAAAATTATCTTATTATTTCAATTCAAATAAAATTTATGTTTACATGTACAATGTGGAAAAAATGGGAAAAGTATGTACAAAGTGGAAAAAATTTACATCTGAATTGACTTACCGGTAAAGGACACAACTTCCCATTAACTTTTACTGCAATGTTTGGAGGAAAATAATCTTCCTGCTCGCATGACGTTTCTTGTAAACAAAATCTCATTTGTACCTAGTTATAAATTAAACACGAACGTGATGAATACATTAGTAACTTTAGATATTTTTTTATCATTTTTCTTTACATGTTCTATCATTTAAAATTGACATTACATAAGATTTTACATACTTGTACAACAAAGTCCATTTTACTACCCGCTCGACAGTCACGTGAACTGGCGATGTCTGTCGCCTGCTGTGGCGTCAAATGGAACAAGAATGTGTTCTCCTGCAATCTTATCGAGCCTTGTGGCATTAAACTAGAAGGTTTCAATAATTCACCTAATAAATCGAAAAACGGAAGTTTTTTCAATCTAACATCTGGATGAACTGGATATTGGCTTGTAGGTTGTATTTGTAATGGACTTGGTAGAACTTTGGTTGGATATACAGACTGCGGATATGGATTATACGCTGCATTTGTGGTACGCTGAAAAAAAGGGATTTAAAATGATATTTCTCTAATATAATTTACAACGAACGAAGAATAATCATAGATTATTAAACTTGTCATTATTATCTATAGATTATGGAAGGAGTATATCCCTCTGTAATATTAAATTTCTGTAATATTAAATAACAGACTTTTGCTCACCTGTGGCGCTACACTAGTGTAACCAGTTGATTGATATACCGACGTGGTCCTAGGTGCCTGAGGTAAAGATGCTTGATGCGCCGGAGTCAATTCTTTCCCAGCAGAAACCGATGCCTGCTGTTGTTGCTGTTGGCTAATTGATTGTCTTCAAATGTATATTTGCATTAGACACAATCCCCGTTCTAAATACACACATCTAAATAAGAGCATGCCAAGAAAAAGGAAACGACAAGTACCTTGTTGGATAGTAATTTCTATTATGCATATTTTGGTCAATTTGTGGCTCGGAGGAATTACCAGTTTGTCCATACATTTGATGCGTTGACATTTGATCTGCCCTGGAAAAAGATTTTCCTTTACACTTGGAGCAATAAAAAGGATCTTACTAGAGCGTGCTCTCTCAATATGGCCCGTGATTCCACTTGTTGCCAATTTTGGAAACTTTGGAGTAATCACAAATTACGTGTGTAAATTGGAAAGAAGCATTTTTGTTTTTCCTATAGATTATTTTATTACGAGGTTTTTGCACGTTTCAACTTTGTCACTTACTGTATCGTCTTGTATAATTCACGTATTTTCAGCCGGATAGCTGGATGTGATCTTAAGCGCAATAATTCCAATGCACGCGCTTGCAACTCGTTCTTTCTGCCGGACTTATTTCTACCAGCGAAACCAAGAAGCATCTGAAGCTCAGACACTCGAAAACTTAATACCATATTCTGTAATCAGAACGTTCCATTTCCCCTTAGTTACCTTAGTATAACATCTCGACAAACGACCGTAAACAAATTATGTTGCACGCGTTGAAAAAAATTATCATTACGAGCCAACACGTGGTTTTTCCCCGACAACAATCGCCACAGGGTATACACTACATAAATTTTCCCCTTAAAATCCCAATCACATGGGAGCGTCACAGCGCTTTAAATGCACGTCCAATTTACTTCCGTATTTACAGAGATAATGGGAGTATAACAAAATATTTTTCGCGACCAACGGGATCCAAAGTGGCAACGTTCACGTCGCGGGGGAAAGGGCGAGAGGCAACACGCCATGCGGCAACAGAGTCGGAGGTGAAGGTGAGAGGTTACCCATGATATCTCCGCGCGTGGACGCGTCGTGAACAGCCGCGAATCCGCATTCTCAGGACAGGATACTCAGGACTCCGCGCGATCTAGCCTGGCAGTAACGTCCGTCGTCCGCAGCACGTGGCGAGTCCGTGACTCCTGGGGCACCGCGTTCAAAATCGTCAATAGACGCCAGCCGTGCGGCAACGCGAAGTGAAATAAGCGCGTTGACGAAATGGACTCGATCGGAGCCGACCTCGACACGCATCGGGGGGGGAATGTGCAAACGCAGCGAAAAGGGATTCGGCCGGGGAGGGAAAAAAATGACCTGAAACGCAGGACACGAAACCGATCCTCTCGGCGACGCGTATGGACGCGTACACGCGGCGACCGGCGTATCACGCCGCCCGGAAATCGACGCAGCGCGACGCGGCACGACGCGACGCGACCTGACGCGGCGCGACGGGATTCCGGCGACGGGAAAGAGTCGCGCGACGTGCACCTGCTCCCTTACAAGGCGCACCCACTCACCTCCAGTTCCTCGGTATCCGCCATCTTCTTGGCCGACTTTTTACCCGCAGCCGTTTTGCCGACGTTTATTTCGAAATTCGCGACCACGGAAAAAAGGCGCGCGCGAGACCGCCGCCGTATTTGCTGTCACACCCGCCGGTCCCTCCTCTCCTCGCGCCCGGTCATGCACTCTCTCGCTCTCGCTCTCGCTCTCTCTCGCACGTCGCTCTTTCTACCGCTTTCCTCTCGTGCACTTCTCTTTTGAATCGCGGAACATTTCTCGTCCCGACGAGAATATACAACGCGGCAACGCGAGCGGCGTGATTCCTCAGTCACTCGCCGGTGGATCTTGTTAGAAACAGAGATAGAGAAAGGGAAAAAACGACGAGACGTTCCAAGCGATCAGCGCGCGCGATATGCGAGTATTGACATTTTGACACTTGCCCGTTCGAAAAACGGATCTTCCAAAATGGCGTCGACCGTGACCCGATATGAATATGCCCCGTAAGAAGAGAAAAAAAATGTATAATTGTTCTATGTAAAGAAAAAGTCTCGTCTTTCTTTTCTCATAATGAATACATTAGAAAAGTATGCACGATGTCATCCAGTTCAATCCAGAGAAGTTTCGTATCAATATATTCATCACATAGAGGTAAGAATATCAGGAGGGAGCTTAAATAAATGCGCGGGGGTGGAAATAGAGACGTGGGACGAAGGTTGACCGCTCAAGATGGCGGCCGTATTGGAAGAAGAAAGATAACTCTGAAATTCAGAGGTTATTTTTCTCCTTCCAATATGGTCGCCATCTTGAGCGGTCAATTTTCGTCTCTGTTTCCCTCGTCTAGAAAAGTATCTTATGCTCCCTCCAGATATTCCTACCTCCATGGCCTCATCAGTGAAAGTTGCATGTTGATTGGCTACATATTTCTCGGATCGAGATCTCGAATCGAGTTAGCATCATGGACGCGAAGCTTAAGGTTTGTTCGTGTCGTATGCGCCAACATGCTTCTGGGTGCGGTCCAAAGCACGCTCAGGGTGCTGTCCCATGGAGTGTGTTTCGCGGAAGCGGAATCAGCGGATCGCCAATCATGAGATCGTTCTGCTCGAACCTTTATTGAACCTTGTCGAAACGGCTGCTGTGATTGGCGATCCGCTGATTCCGCTTCCGCGAAATACGCTCCATGGGACAGCATCCTCACAGTTGCCATTAGCGCGTTTACGAGTGATCTGATTGGTTTAGAACATGTTAATAGCTCTGTGAACGTGTTCTAGACCGCAGCCCTATTTGCTCCAACGCGCTCTAATACAGCACATGCATTAGATAAAGGCCCTTGCAGAATATCAAACAACAGGCAATAAGAACAGGAAATAGATTTTTCAACCTATTGGAAAGATAAGTTGAATACCTACCTATACCTATCGTATCGATACACGCTTTCCTATATAAGTTGAAAAATATATTCTACAAAGGCCTTAACAGTTTTTATTTTACAATATTCCACAGAATCAGTGAAAGGATATTCATTCAGTGTTCAAATATTTCTACCTCCCCAGATCCAGACTCTTATGTCAGTGACTCTAATGTATTTGTATTTTCTCTGTAACTCTTTGTATTTTTGATATAATACATTTTCGTAATACGTGTATCAACATAATATCTACCATAATACCTATCATTTATATTATCAAACTGATTTCTAAAACTGATTTCAAGTCAAGTAGTCAAAAATATAAGTACTTGATGTGTATCAAACGATCGGCTTGAACAAGGTCAATCGGTCCTTATCTATATCTTATTATGATAACGTGATTATAAAAGCCGACACGCTTTAATTAAATCAGTCACATATTCAATTGACTAATTAGGGAGGTGTTGATAGAATATTTTTTTTATATATTTTATATACACAATATAGAATTTTTATTCTCTTTAAGAACAAATAAAATAGGTGATAAGTGATGAAGGGTGAGTGACACATTTTTATTACTATAATAAAATTATGGCGAAAGATATTTATATTATGACAAGATCATTTCGTACTCAAGCAAAATAGGGGACCATGATGATGTCAAAGTGACGTTGAAATAAAGTTCAGTAATCATTTTGACGCTATTTTGATGTCTTTGTACTTCTTTATTCTACTTGAGTAAATTTATACATATATAGAAAGTTGACATTGTATCACTAATTGTTGGCCAAATTTTGATCGAGCTATTTTCTGTATTTCTGTTTCGATATAGGAAAATATCTAATTATCGCCTTCCTGGCATCTTGGACGGTAATCACCGCGAGTAAATTACCGGATATCTTTGAAGAGCAATGTCCGTCAGGGACTCCTTGCCCGCCAGTATTAATATCTCACGAGGATTGTGATAAATTTTATGAATGCCGAAACGGTCAGAAAGTAACGATCACTTGTGCACCTGGTCTGTACTTTAGTAAACAATGGCGTGGTTGTGTCGATCTGGAAAGTTCGGATTGCGAAATTCCCGATCTCTCTAAGTGCAAATTCGAAGGCGAACTTTTACCTCATGAGTGCAAATGCGCAAAATATTACTTGTGCAAAGAAGAAGGACGGAAAGCCCTGCGACACTGCGATCCAGGAACGCACTTTGATACTGTGACGCGGAAAGGATGCGTTTCGGGCGAGTGCGTTGATCCATCTTTTTAGTTAGTCCAATGGAAAAATTCCAAGCACTGTTTGCTATGAGTAATTATAGTCAATCGCAATGTAGCAAACGAGACGTTCTCAATGAAATATTTCTATTTTGAATGAACATTTACAGCTCATGTTTTGTATGCTATACATTTTTAACATTGTCAATATATTTTGGAATGCATTCTAGATAATGATATTAGATATATTCGAAAGAAATGTCGAAATAGTGAAAGGACGTACGTTATCTTTTTTCATTATTTTCTCCATTTCATTAATTCTTGTTCATATAAACAAATAAAAAATTCTTCACAATATATATATATATATGTATATACAAAATATTTTTCAGCTTAAATTAGGAAAAATGATAAAGAAATTCGAATTAGTATTGCCAGATTTGATAGACGAATATGATAATGATGAAAAAGAAATGTACATGATAAATATATACAATTGCATAAATATATACAAATGTAATATACAAATACAATATGTAAAATAATTATTTTTAATTCTTGTTTTTCTCTTTTTATATATCCTAGATACTGTATAAGTTTTTAGACTTGTAAAGTTTATCTGTGGTCCTCTAAGATCATTGTGAAATTATTGTTTTTTATTGTATCCCATTTGTATCTCTCCGATCTGTATCTTGTTTTCCGTATTATCTCCGTATTTATTTCCCATTTTAAACGTCAGAGTTTTATTCAATGGAAATATTTTACGTTCCAATATGATAAAATATCATATGTAAAGTTGCTAATTCTCATTAAGAATTTGCTAGTGGTCGATAAATTTAAGCAATAAATTGTAAGGACAATAAATAACCTGTGTATTACGTTGGAAAGAAACATTGTGTCGAAAACATTTTAAGCGAAAAAGAAAATTCCTACATTATGGTAGGAATCAACATGCATTGATGTAAATATCATTGTAATCAAATACAGAAATGACTTTAGTGCCATGCCTGGTGATAACTGTCAGAAATTGTGAGAAGAGAGCAGTTTATTGTAGAGATTTACATTCCTCGTACTCGTTCCATTTACGAAAACCACTCACCGAATGGCGTTGTTTCTTCTGATAAATTTTGATTTTAAATTACTATGTCACTGATCCTTTAAACATTTTTTCAACTCAAGTTTTTCTTACGCAGACAATTGCACATATATTGTGAAATATATCTCATGAACCATGACAAATGTGTTTAAGGATGAGTGACAAGATTCGTGACCGTGAGAGAAGTTGGGAGAGAGGAAATTTTTTTATTGATAATTTTCGTTACTTATTTCTTAAAACATGCGATTTAATCGGGTGATAATAGAATGCTCTGTAATTCGCTGATATTGAGATTATTACGGAGAAAATGACGCATTTTTACTTATGTATGTGAAGAGAGAGAAAGAGAGAGAGATCTTATCATCTTCATAAGACTTTTATTTGAATTGGAAGTAACAAATCATGTATTCGTGTGTAGTATACGCTATCAGAGGATCAAAACAAGTTTCAATAATCTTAGATTATCAGATTTATTAAAATATCTTAACAAAATTATCTACTCCTACAAATACAATGGCATCGTTTTTGCAAGTATATAAATGGTCCTCGTTATTCTCTTTTTTTATGCTTTCTTCAAAATCGATGATTATCTACGCCCAATTATTTTTATACAGTCATTTACGTTTGTTAAGATTTCGCAATTCTGTTTGACCTTATCGAAGTATTTTCCCCAATCACACGAGTATAATTTCTTCACGTTATTCTCACACTTGTAATATAATCTACAGTCGCACTCGTGATTGTTTAGTGGGGGATTTTCTGGCTCACAGTAACCAGGAGGTTTGATCTTTGGATCGCAGCCAGCAATTTCTTTAGCCATGCATGTTTTCGTTTTATTGTTGAAATGTTGATCATCTTTGCAATATTGGGGGTACCAGTCGTTATTACTGCACTCATAATACTGTGTGCAGTTACAGTCGTGCTTCATCCTATCGCCATCCAGGCAGATAAGTGGGTCGCATTTCTCACCGTCAATGCACCCACTCCGCGTCACATTATCGAAGTGCTTTCCTGGAGGGCAGTCACGCAGGGCTTTCCGTCCGCCTTTACACAAGTAATATTTTGTGCATTTGCATTCATGAGGTATAAGTTCGCCTTCCCTGCAATAGGGTTGAGACGTCGTGGTCGTCGGGGGCAGAGTCGTGTTCGTCGGGGGCGGAATCGTGGTCTCACAAGGACCTGGTACGCAATCCGATATTGAAGGATCAAAATGATGATCGGCTGGACAGTCACGTAGAGCTTTGCGACCGTTTATGCATTCGTAGAATTTCTCACATCTGCATTCGTGTTTTATCCGATCGCCGTCGTGTCTGCATTGGTCAGGATCCGGGGTTGGGTCTGGGGTTGGTGTCGGGGTAACTGGGCAATCCGAGCTTTGCCGATCAACACAGCCACGCCAGTATTTACTAAAGTACAGACCAGCTTCACAAGTAATCGTTACTTTCTGACCGTTTTGACATTCGTAAAATTTATTACAATCCTGATGAGATATTAATACTGGCGGGCAAGGAGTCCCTGGTGGACATTGCTCTTCAAAGATATCCGGTAATTTACTCGCGATGATTACCGTCCAAGATGCCAGGAAGGCGATGGCGATTAGGTATTTTCCTGTATCAAATAGAAAACAGCCCAATTAATATTTCATCAATTTTTAATGCAATTGATGTGTCAATTATTTGTGTATATATTTTTATTTATCTAAACAAAACAAAAAGTCAAAGTAGCTCCAAAATGATTATTAAACGTTACTTTAACGTCTCTTTGACAACATCATGACTTCTAATTTGCTTTGATACAAAATATAATAATATACAGAATGTTTCAGATCTACCTGCATCACTTGCAGATAGCAGATTTCTGAAGTTATTATATAGAGACAAAAATTTTAATAAGAAAATGTTAAGGCTACAGTAATTTTTAAATGGAAAACACTTATTCGCGCATTCAGATTCATTATAGTGAAGATGTCCTTATGACATACATATGACAAGTTTGACAGTGTGCGATACATTTTAAGATTATATTTGATGAAATAATATTTTATTATAAATATTAGCATATATGGCAAATTAATTAAATAAGAAAAATTAGAAAGAAATAAATTTAAAAACTGCTAGCCTGAATATTTTGATATTAAGGATTTTTGTCTCTAAATAATGTCAAGAATCTGTTATTCGCAGGTGATAAGTCTGAGACACTCTATATGTGTAATATAAGTATCTCTCGGTTGTTTTATTATTAAAGTTTATGTCATAAAAATGTTTCACTTACCCTCCATCGCCTATTTTATTTGTTCTTAAAAGAATTTCGTATTTTTGTATATTTTAAATTTATATAAACACCTCACCTAATTAGTCAGTTGAATACATGACTGACTGAATTAAAATGCGGCGGCTTTTATAATCACGTTATCATAAGACACAAGGACAGATTATCATATCTTTTAAACAGAGTCGCCTTTATTTCTTTTGGGACTCTAGATAATATTCTCACAGTATATAAATTTGTACAAATTTAGAGAAAACAAAAAGAGAAACAAAAAGTTTAATAGATATATGTATAATTTATTACCAAGTTGTATAATAATTAACGTAACACATACATACATACACATGACGCAAATAAGTAATATTTCAGTTAGTATTTCATAAATATCTTATAAAAAATATAAATATGTATAAAAATATATGTATATTTATAACATTTATAAATTCTTTTTTTTTGTTTTAATTTCGCAAAGTTAATTATTTCGTCAATAATAAAAGCATTAAGAAACATAAAGATACTTTAATATTTTATTATATTGATCATGTTTCAAATTACACAATTTACTATAATTTTTTGTGCTAAAAGCTCTTGAATTTGCAGGACTTTCAGATAGCATCCAAAATGTCTATATAACTGAAAAACTACTGTATGACTACAGTCTTGAAAACAAATATATATTCTTTTCTAAAGTCTGAAGAGAGAATTATAAGAATTATCAGACAATGTCTATATCAGATTTGGGCCATAAATAATGAAAAATTTTTGTGAATGTGTGTGTAATTAGTATAATTCAGTGAGGGATGATAGTAGTTTAAAAGGATGTCAAAAGAAACATCTACCAACATCTTTTCAATATATTATATTGAACTCATTACATTACGAATGATAAGTTTTACGAATTATAGAAATTGGAATTAAATTTGATATCGAAGATTTAATGTTTGTTAAATGAAATTTTGTCAAGAGTATAACTTGTTATAGATAAAAAGAAACAATTTATGAATGTGGGAATAAAATAGATTAGTTAAGATGTCAAGGCAATTCTTGATTAGATAACGATTACAAAAAATGAAATTTTATCATTAACCTTTTCGTAGAAGGACCATAGCATGATTCGAAGTTTAATTGCATGATGCACCGAAATATTCTCTAGGACAAAAAGAGAATAGCAGCAAGAAGCTTAAAATTATACACTGATTCTAATCATTAATCTACATCAATAATTCAACACACATATAGTATTATAGCATGAATATACTCATTATTCTTATCAAGAAAAGATAAATTTTTTAAAAATTAAATTAAATTAAACTTAATTTAATTTTTTTAACTATTTTTTATTCTTATAGCGGAAGAAGAGTTGTGAAGTTTGTTTCAAAATATTACGATTTTATTACTTAAATTACAAAAATGAAACCATTATCATAAATAAAAACTAAAAATTTTTTTATCTAAGTCATGAACACCTGTTGTCAAGTCCATTGAATGTAATCTTTCATTATCGAAACCTTGAAATTTTGAGAGAATGATGATATCTCAATTGGCCAATATATCAAAGTAAAAAAATATGTAAGTATGTATCGTGATACTATCAAAATATGTAATCTGCATTGATACAATACGCGATATCGAATAAATTAAAAAAATCAATTCCTTATGAATTAGTTAAGAAAATAAAATACCTTCCCTATTTTAAAACTGTTATTGCACTACAGTGTTCGACAAGATCATTTTCTATTACATTCGATTTTATATCCCCACAAATTTTTACAGCAATTATCATTGTTCAGTTATACTACTACAATTATTATTACAATATTATCATTTAATTTATTAAATCTATATTTTAACATTTGAAACAACTGTAAAAAGATTTTGAACCATATTGATAATTCGTCACTACGTGGCCTCTCATTCTCTTAAGTATTCTCTTAAGCATTCTGAGAATTATATTTTTTTTTGCTTACGATTGAAAGTTTTCTGACAGATCGAAATGACAGTTGGATGGCATATCGAAAACTCTCAGAATCTTGAACTTATTATGGTAATTCATATTTAGCATGCATACTTTATGCAAAAGATCTCTGTTCTTGGTTAATTTTTTTTCTTTCTTCAAAGAAATTCTTCTGAAACCAAAAATTCTATTTATATCCTAACACAGGACTGTGTTAAATGTAATAAAAAAACTATTTAATAAGCTTAATTATATTTATATAATAATGCAATTTTAATACTACTGATATCGCAAGATAGACCGGAAGTGGTATTAAGAATTCTTGGACACACGATAAACAAGAATAGATAAATATTTCGGTCATCATTATAAATAACTGTGTTGTACACATATCAAATGCAATTTACTTATCAAAATTATAAACGAAAGATATCGAAAACGTCACGCATGCATTCACTTATACAATAAATCACTTATTAATATGAAAATTGCTTACACATAAATACACATGCACTCATCGATAGCCCACATCTTTCTTTCGCAAGAGAAAATTTCCTACTCAGATAATATTTCTCAAATATACCCATTACGCGTCCAATTATCAATTCGTTTTATCAAGTCCCTTTTCAAACTGTTTATCTTTTGTATCTTTTAATATAAGGTTAGGAGTACGAAACTCCTTATCCATAAATCGCTGCTGATGTGCACATTTTCCGTATCTCGCAACCGGCATTTCACTAGTCTTATTGGCACGAAGTCCAATTTCTACCGATTATATGTTACTAATCAATCAAATGACACAACTGCGTTCTTTGACCGAGCTACAACAGGTCAAAGTTACATGTATGACATTGGTTATATTGGTTGCAAGATATTTCGAATCTGACATTAGCATGAAGAATACAAATTCTATGTGCAAAAAGAAAAAACGAAATATATTCATATAAAGATTCATTTTTTTAAAAAGTGAAAAATTGCGAGATTAACGATGTTTATAATTTTTTTTAATTTGAATGATCTTTAACAACCCTATAACACGAGTCATGAAATAATCGTATACAAAATACGATTATACACATGCAATATAAAATATTGTGTAATCTAATCGCAATTTTATTCTTTGTAAAAAAAATGCATAAGATATTTAATTATATGGATATATCAATTATACGAATATATATGCAAGATGAGGGACAGAATCGAACCCAGAACAAAATTAATAAGTCGCGTTAGCACGGGGCATTATCTCTTATAAATTTATATTTTTATAATATACAATTTTATAAATGTTCTTTTTAAATTTAATATTTTTCAAATATTTTATTAATCCATTTAAATCGTACTGTGAGTCACGTAATTTATTATATCTTAATGACTAACCAAGATATCGAAAAATCTCTTGATAACGATAAGGAAGAAATATTTGTAACATAAAATACTTTTAAAGTTAGTTTTCTAGACTCCAAAGTTTTTATCTCTAGTTTTTTATCAAGTATAAATGTATTCTTTTTAAAAAATTGTCAAGAAGAGATCGAAATGCGCTCTTATATCAAACGATTTAAAAATATTTTTTATTGCACATTTGACATCAGATATGTATATGTATTAATATGTTTATGTATTTCACACATTGCGTTTAAATATTTAATATATGTTGTATTAGCTTTAATAGTTATGTTATCCTAATATAAATAACAAATAAAAATTTATAATAAACAAAGTTTTTAAAATTGAGATATTCAACAAATTTGAATTCTCAAAAATTGGTAAAAATTGAAACTATATATCCAAAACAAGTCATGATGATGTCAAAATGACTCCAAAATGATTATTAAAAATCACTTTAACGCCATTTCAATCACTTTAATGTCATAATGATCTCTCATTCTGCATATACATACAGAGGTAATGAAAAGATAATAAAATTATAATTAAAAAAATTTTCATAGCTTTTAAATTTTATTCCTTTTCGCTGTATTAACATGAATAAATGAAAAAATAAAATTATGAGTTAACATACGATAATTATTAATTATGAATTTTAATCGCAATATCTAATTAATACATTTAAAAAATTTGTTCTCTGATGAATGAAATAATAACCTTAGATCGCATCATATATGCATCATTAGCTTTATATCCAATAAGAAAACGCAATGTCTAGGGATAAAATTAATCTCTATATCCAAGCATGCTTTTTTCTATTGGCCACAGGAATGCTGAAACGTTAAACGGCGTACGTGCAAATTAATCACGTAATGTTAAATACTTTCACGATTTTTCACGAGAGGTCTCTGTGGTATCTCTTATTGGTTTCCATGACGAGATGTGAGTGCGACCATCTTGTATCTCGAGCGCTCAGCACATCCGCGTAGATCTTGGAATTTCCCGTATACATCATCTGTATCTATGACAATTTAAAAACATGGCTACCATGTGAAAATAAATTGGTTGGTTCGCACACTGTAAACAAGTTTCTATCTCCAATTTGTCATATGAAAGTCTTGTTTTGCATTGTCAATCGTCGATCGACAGAATCGTGCCCCGTATCCTGAGGTTAGATCGAGACTCCACCGAGAGCGCCAAACAACTTTTGGGAGTGAAAGCCCCTACGCGAACTGACAGTAACACAGATTGTGTTTTCCACGATATCTGTTGCCTTCGTTCCATTATCTGGAAACATATTCATCTTCCTGCGAAATCGAAGTGCGTTGCAAATTCGTGTGAGAACTCTTTTAAAAATAATAGCATTATTAGTTGTTAATCAAAATACTCCAAAATCACTCTTTAACTGTACACACACACA
>JAJVSH010000006.1:2243178-2266899 GCA_021460005.1 Tetramorium alpestre
AGACAATCATAAAGTTTTAATGCCACTTCTTAATACGGCACATGGTGATTATTATATATGTATATGTATATGCGCATATATACATGTACGCGCGCACACACAGCATTAAATGTATATTAATATATGTTGGATGTATATATATATTTCGTGATACATATATATTTAGGATGTCCCATTTTAATTGCCTAATTTTAATAATATCTTGAAAAATATGGAAAATATAAAAAGACAGATATCTTACAACTTTTGTGTGAAACATTTTTCCGCATCTTCCATATTTTTTTCAAAATATTTACCTAGAGCAATTAAATTAATAGAACATCTTCTTTATACATGTATATCACGAAAACGCACCATCCATTGTTGACTGTGTGACATGGAACATCCATACGAGAGTTACGATTTTACTTTTTACAGATACTTAAAGGACATTTGTCGCATACAGACAAGAGAGTCCGCAGGTGATAAAGTGAAACAATGTAGCTTTTGTATTTGCGAAACACAGAATATTCATTAAGATTGCTTACATTGTTTAAGAGAAGAAGGAGAGAGAAGCGATCCAACGTAATATCCAACTCCCGATAAAGGCTCTGTTCTGAGCTTTTCTATTTTTATTTATTTTTATCATTACAACATAAGCAAAATGGTGTTGTCTTTATTTTTAATTTCTGGTTGTGAGTATTTATAGTTGCATATTTTATACAGACTTCGTTTAAACAGGAATACGCGGTATTGCGAAATGACTGCGTGCAAGTCAACGTCGAGGTCGAGATCAAACGTAGAACTATGCGCTTGGAATAACAATACGTCGGATATCAGCACGAGAGTGCTTCAGTTACGCGCGACGTGAACGTCTTTGACCTTTTTGACAATGCAATGCTGCAACTTGCATTACTTCCGATTTATTTCAATAAAAGATAAAAACTGAAATACAACATTACTGCGTTTGTTAATTCTACAACCCATTTTTTTATCAATAACTCTTATAAATTAAATATATTCTTCAAAATTTTTCAAAAAATAACTCTAACAAATTTCATGTTATGTCAAGGTTTTCTTTTATATTTTATAATGAGTGAAAATAAATATACATAATCTAAATGTGTGTATCATATATTTTTTAAATAAATTAGTTATATTTTTATCACAATTATGATTGTATTTCTATATTTATTTTTTATATCGTTAATTATATAATCATATTTTGCTCTAAGTCGAGTTTTAAATATATCTGAAAATAATAGAAAAATTTAGCATGTAAAAATATTTTTTAAATAAAATAATTTTTAATACAAATAAGTTTGAATGCAATCGCAATGCTAATACATAAGTATATACGAAGAGAATATATGTTATAGAATATATGAATATATGCAAATGTTTTTTTCTTATCATTTTATTTTTAAACGTAAAGATGAAGATAAAATGTATCTGCAAACAAATTTTCCAAGTAAATTTTAATAATTCAATGTATTTAGATTTCATTATCATTAATTATTATCCATCTCTATCACGCTTAAGTACCCTAAATGGCAACTTGATATTTCAGCAGTTCGTTCTTTTCTACAATTGATAGCAACTATATCCGGCCATAAATTTTCGTAGCGGTGTATCTACCTACCTATCACATCGCGCGTGAGATACATCCGGGCCATGTATTTTCTTTTTATGGCCAGTATCTGACCTAAATTTAAATGTCCAACGTTTCCTTAATTGTCATCATTTACTGTATATATAAGAGCCCGTGGTGGACAAGCACGAAAATTGGCATTAAACCATCAAACGTTGTGGAAAATAAATCCGTAAAGAGTGTGCTGATTAATATCATTATTTACGCAAAATGTTGTCGATAATCTGCATCTTAGGCATTGCAGTAATACATGGATTGTCAGGTAAGAGTTCTTCTCTTGTTTTTTTACACTGCAATTTTTTTCGTATACTGGCACGCATGTTCAATAAATGTGAATTGATAAAGTATAAGGACCTTCGTTTTATTTCCTAAAATTAATAAATATATAGTTGTAAATTTTGATCAATTGTTGTTGATCCGTTTTCATCGAAAATATTTCCATTAAATATATATTTAATGGATAATATATATGTATAAACTAAATTGTACATGCACTTATTAATAATAANTTAATAATAAATAATAATAATAAAATAGCTTGTAAAGAGAAAATTGAAATGTATTCATTTTTTATTTTCTTATTTTATATTAGCTGCTGCGATCTATTATAATTTAAATTTATTAACTTATTACATTATATGCAACATAATTTATACATACATATATTAGAATAATCTTTTAGTTTTACTGAACTAAATGATATTAAGCATTCGGAAGATTCAATTTTAGACAAGTTTAGTCTGAAGTGAGACAATGCTGAACATAATTATTTTTATAATTACATAGCCGAGTCAATCGAACAAATCCCGAAAATCGTGGGCGGCAGTGCTGCCAGTGAAGGACAATATCCTTATCAAGCATCTCTTCGTTTAAACGGCCGTCATTTCTGTGGAGGTTCTGTGTTAAATAAAAGATGGATCCTTACAGCTTCTCATTGCTTGTCCGGGTATGTACCTACCAGCGAATCAAATTATTCCGATTTTCTAACAAACTTGTAATTGATTGTTTAATTTTATTTTATATTAAAAGCAATTTGTAACTTAATAATAATTTTGATCAATAATATTATATCTTATTAAAACTATTAAAAAACAACACGAATTTCGAAATTGTTTACTATAAGTCTAACGTAACGATATGAATTTGAGATAGATAATTATTAGCCGTTTTAATAATTTCGTAATCTTTATTTAAGTTTTAACGACACGGCCATTGCTGTTGTATTGGGCACAAACACTTTGGACAAAGGTGGCGATGAGTATTTCTCAATCAAGAAATGGGTTCATCCTTATTACAATTCCGCCTTCATCTTAAATGACATCGGATTAATTAAAGTGAGCAAGGATATCATTTTTGGAGACAAAGTGAAACCGATTGCCCTGCCCACCAAACACTTCGACAAATACAATTATCCAGCGACATTGTCCGGCTGGGGCACTACCAATGTAAGTACAAAAACTTTGTCAAGATTCATGTGCTGAAATATGTAAAAATTTCGTCGCTACATATTTATAAATTAACAGGTATAGATATGTAATAATGCATATAAGTAATATAGTAAAACTATTTATCCGTTTTCCACGAATCCGAGATTCCTTGTTAATTGTCGGATTTAAATGAACATTTCGGTAATTTAAATAATTATTCAAATCGATGGATTAATTTGAACGACCATTAATTTAAACAATCATTTCGCGTGGATTATTTTGCAGTATCCCGGGAACGCGCCGAATGAATTGCAACACATCCAGCTCACGGTCATCAATCAAAAGCAATGCTTAAGCGCCAGCTTTCGCATCACCAACAATAATATCTGCACATTGAATAAACGGGGCGAGGGTGCCTGTCACGTAAGTACATTCTAGTTTGATTGAGTATCCAGGAAGAGAGTCCTTTCGCGAGATGTACACTTGTTATCGACAACACACAGCGTTTATTTTAGCATCGATAGCATTTATCAAGATTAAAATTCCAAAGATATTAAATGCTTAATTGGAAAACTTATCTACGAACTATTTTAGATCCACTTCTAAAATTGTTGTAATCACATTACGAAAATATGCAAAGCTAAAGAAGGAATTTATAGAAATAATGTAACATTACATTTCTTTAGATATATTTTAAATACATTAAATGTATATCGAATAAATTTAATTGTACACAACACATTAAACTCAAGTAAATTCGATAATATGAATCTGCAACACAAATTGTAATTATCGTTAATGTTCCAGAGAAATATTTAGAAGAGAGAATTTATTATTTATATATGTACAGGGTGACTCTGGCGGTCCTCTGGTAGCCGACGGTGAGCAGATCGGCGTGGTGTCCTGGGGTGTTCCTTGTGCTAAAGGACGTCCGGATGTATTCACGCGAGTTTATCCCTATACGGATTGGATTAACAAGCACATCCAACAGGATAATTCTGTATAAACGATTATGAGCCATTCGGCTCAGAAATACTCCTTGTACAATTATAAAATTTATGGAACAATAATGATAAATAAATTGTTCCAATTAAGAATTAATCCTCATTCCACAATAAAAAATTAAATGAGTAAATGGTAATTTTATTTCAAATCGCGAGTTTACTCCCAATACAACGTTTACGATATTTCTAAAGTAACTCCGTCTAAAGTAATTCCGTTTGCGTCACATGTAATAAATGAAAGCATATTTCTTCACGTCATATAAATCTTATAGCTAGCTCGTTTCCAACGAAAATAAAATTGCGAAATAAACGGCTCAATGCAAATAATCGAAATAATAAGTAATATAAGTGAATAACAAATAGAATTTTTTATTGTAAATGAGAATTAGCTCATTCTAAACTAAATATTCATTTAAATAAGTAACTCACTCGGCTGAGGCAAGATTTTCAAGCGAGAGTGATTTAAACTCTGCAGCTGCCTGCCGAGACTAAACAAACGCATTGACCTGTGTTTCGTTAAATCATTTCTTTTAAGTTTCTTAACTCGAAACCGCCGTGATTGCTCGGCCGACAGTTGAAAATTCAACAATCGATAGTGAAGGAAATTGTATACAGTTATATGAGTTTTTTTCAACGATTAAATTATGAAATCTGTATAATATTAATAATGTGTGAAATATAGTAATATTTTTGTGTTGGTGTATTTTATTAATTAAAAGCAAAATGAAGTATAAAATTAGAAAAATCGTAATATATAAAAAACACTACAATATGTTATTCATAAATTATTGCTGAATTGTTTTTCCTTTTCTATATCATGCGAACGCGATGATAACGTTAATGACATATGCACGAAAACGGGACACGCGTGATGCGTGTTTCACAAATACGATAGCCTGTAACGCGGTCAGTAACATGATCTAGATTAATTGAATAATTGGCATTAGCATAATTTCAACAACGATAGACGTTATGTCGCGTCAAGCAGAATGAATCTCTTGGTTGTGAACATTGTACGTATACTGGGGCTCATAAATATCTTAATACACGAGGTTGCATTATATCGGGTCATGGTGTTATATCGAGGCGCGCGATCTTGGTTTAAATAAGTATTGTACTATAAAATATTTAATCATTATTTAGAATTCATCCTTGATAAAAAAGACTAGGCGTTGCCAAATGTTATTTTAACGAAAATGTATATAAATTATACAAAAAAAGATTTTTTTCTCAGTCGTTATTTATTAAATTCGTAAGATCAAATTATACTCAATTTCAGTATAATTTGTAATTAAATATAAACTTAATTTGAGTCATTTTTAATAATTTCTTAGATCGCCACACACACTTAATATGTCATTAATTTAACTAAAACCATGGCTTTAAATAACAATATGTTAACTGCAAGTTTTGCGTTAAAATAATAATTTTAACAAATATGATAATTAAAAATAACAAAATATTATTGACTTTTATTTAACTCAAGGACTGATTTAAACTTGATTCTTTAATATTTAACAGTATAGAGTAGATACGAAAGCGACTTTAAGTTATTCTTTCATTTCATCTGACAAAAAAGATCGCGAGGACCGTCTGCCGACATTGTGCAAGTCACGCGCCGCTTCTCACCGATTAACGATTTAAGGAACTAGCGCGAAATCCTGGCCGAAGATTTCGGTCAAGCTCCTAATGACCCACTTCCATGCGGCGCATGCTCGAGCGTGTATTCAACCCTTGCTTTAAGGGTAAAAACGTCGCGGCACGTAGCCGCGCCGGCAGGTGGTGGCTTTCGCGCGCGGATAAAGTTGAGGGTGGAGAGAGTGATCGCGGTGTGATGTCATGGACAGTGGAGAAGATCGACGCGCGATCAGACTCTCGCGTTATCTCTTCGAGATCTCTCGAGGATCTAGGCCAAGGATGCGTTTCACAGTAACTTGAGCGCCATCCGTTTCGTAGTTGGTTGTAATCGATGCGCTTCCGACGCTAAAGATGATCGGTCTAAGAAGTGTCGATACTCGTCCTCGAAATTCAGAAGAGGTTCCGTTATGGGATTCCTTTCGGAGAACTGAGGTAGTCTCGGCAAGTGTTTTGTATTTGAAGATCAAATTTAAGACGATTTTAAATATAAGATCGGAGTTATAAATACTGTCATTAAAGCTTGAAAGTTTCTCAAAAGACTTTGCTCGACAATTTTTTTTTCTTAAAAACTTCAACAAAATATTCTTTTCCCTGTATAAACTTTCAGGCTCCATTACATTCATTTGCAAGCAGGATTTTGGAAAACTAATCACATAATTTTTCTCCAAAGGCGGAAATGTGAAAAGTGAAAGATTTCTCGATGTGAGACCTCAATGTTTATAATTCTTTAATACACTCATTGCCGATAGCATTTTCGATAGCGTCACTAATAAATTTAAAACAACTACAATTAAAAACAATCAAAAGGCTACAATTTTAATATATTTCAATAGCGTCAAAGTCGAAACCAACGAAATGACGAAGAGCTCGACGTAACATTATATAATGACAGCGTCAACGATGGACCTCTTACAACGGTGGACCAGCGACAGTTACGTCATCGGCGCTGAAAGCATCACGCGATCCATCATCGCTCCGTGACCAGCAGACAGAAACGGGATCCGAATGAGCGGGAAATGAGAAGCTCCCCTCAAAGTAAGATCCAGGACGCGGAAGTGTCCGCACGACGGCTGGACCGTCGTCCGAACGACGGCGGAGTCGAATAAATCGCGCGTCGCGCCCGCGCGCCGCGTGACCCAGATCACCCAGATAGCGTGAGGTGCGCGCGTGCGCGCGTTCCCCGCGCTCCCGAGGGTGTGTTTTCATCCCCGCTTCGTTTCCCCCGTGTGCGCGGCGAACCCCTCTCTCTCTCTCCCTCTCGCGCGCGCGTCGTCATCATCACCGTGGTCGCCGCCTCGCAGTTCGCGAGACACGGGACGACAGCTGGGTGCCGTGACACCTGCTGCAACCGCTCGAGAATCGATATATTCGGCTTCGTCCTCGGCGCCGAGAGGAACGCGAAGGGCATGTCCCCGTGACTGGCACCCTCGCCGCGCCGTCCCGTCCTCTGTCCCGTCGCGGGTCCTGTCGATGTAGCCAGCGGGAAGTTAACGTCCTTGGCACCCAGTGAGTATCCGCCGCCGGCTTCTCGCGCGCGTCGTGCGATCATCGTTTCGTCGCTCGATGGAAGGATATCTGGAAGAATCTAGTGGGTGACTCTGAGGAACGCGTACGCGAGAGAACGTTGATCTCTCTTGGTTCCCACGTTTCCGTCTCTTCCCCCTTCCCCCTCCTGCGACGCGAGGAAACGGCAAATGTACACCTTTTCGCGCGTTTCACGTGAAGCGGAGATCCCGTCGAGCCAACCCAAGTAGAACAAAAATTATAATAACATCAAAATAACGCTAAAGCAGTGGTAAAACAACATAATGACATTTTAGAGTCATTTTGACATCTTTATGATCTCTTGTTCTATCTGGAAAGCGCGTGGATGGAAAAGCAAAAGGGTGTTTACGAAATTCGAGGGGAGGCGTGTCGGGTGTCGCTTTGCCAAACAATATTCGCGGATTTCCGCTGGTCATCGATTCCGCGCGAGGATTCCTCCGGGGGTTAACGGACCGGCGTGTCTATCTATCTGGTGATAGACAGATTTTCCCTCGCGAGAAACGATATCACGGTTCCGTCAGTCGGCGACACGACGACGGCGGCTCCGACAATCTCGCCGTGTTTATCCGCGCTCGTGCGACACTGTTTACGTTTCTTCTGCGCACGTGAGCGCAGGGTATGCGCGGTATCGATCTCGCACGGACGGGGCCTTCGCGAGGAGCGAGAGAAATCCTTTTAATGAATCAACGGACGCGTCCCGCGCTCAAACGCGCGGAAAATTATTATCAGTCGACGCGCAAATTCCGCGTTGCGCGTTGCGTTCTATTAAAGCGCGACGACTTGACAGCGCGACCGCGACTCGTCGAAAACGATAAAAGCGCGGTAAAAATACTGCGAGTTATTTTTACGGGCTCTTATCGGCGGTACCTATAGACACGGATGTGTAAAAACGTAATGTCACGTAGCCCCTGATTGACGCAGGCAACGCGTGCCGTTTTGACAAGTGCGACACAAATTTTATCTTGTGCATCAGACAGGTGGCCGGCGTCGTTTTGAAGTACCGAGGGAAGGGGATCGCTATGGTGTGAGCTTTATTCATGGAAAGGAGATGAAAGGAAACGTTGTGGTCGCGTGAGGTTGTTCCTTTGGCTGACGACAACTTGGATTCGTACCTGCGGAAGTAATTAGAGATTTGCTACTATCAAAGAAAGCTTCATGAGCTGCTGCCCTTTCATGTGAGTATCATGCCTGTTATTATTTATATGAATGTATGATATAATTATATCTCTTATATTTACATATTAAAACTTTGCATTGTATGTATGCGGATTTTTTTGCTATATTTTTAAAAAGTATTGATTCAATTGATTGAAGATGGCTTGAATTTGAATTGAAACGTTCATCTTTTTATTTTTAAGTGAATGAAATAATAATTAAATATATATTTTTCAAATTACGCATTAATATCTGCGTTGACTCTCACTGCCTGTTTTTCTTTTCCTTGCTTTAATTTTAATATAATCGAGAATCCCTTTATATTTTTATTTCTTTCATTCAGTTTAAAAAGTATTACTTTTAATTTAAAAAATTTATCATACGTGTATATACATTAGATATATCCCTTTTATACATTTATTTATATTTCTTTTTTTAACAAGGCAAAAAATAAATATTGAGTCGCAAAAAACGATACTGTCAACATAAAAATTGTCAAAGGTTCTAGAAAAAAAAAGAAATAATTTTAAACTATCCCTACGTTAATCTAATGTTCGATTGAAGAGAGTTCGTTTGCATGCGACTCCACGCAGCACGTACACACGCACGTACATTATACATATACGCACCACAAGTGCAAGGCACAAACACGCCGGTCGCTGCACCTTTCGGAACGACTGCGCAGTGAAGAGTCTGCTCACGAGAGAGGGTTTGCACGGCCGTGCATACGCGTGTTTCTTTATGCCGTCGCGATACACGGCGCGTTGCCTTATCTCTCCCACGCTCTCCACGATTCAACCTCGCGCTCTCCGCTATCCCTCTTGGATAGCCATCGGCGCCGCGCGGTATCACGACTGATCTCCAGGACCGTAGGTCGCCACCAAGGAATCTATTCCAAACTCTTCGAATTCGTATTTTTAAAGAGCTATTGAATTGAAATTATATGTATAAAAATTTATCAAAATCGAATCAAGACGATATCTACAAAAATCCATTAAATTCTAATTGAAATTATATGTATTAAAATCTAATTGAAATTATGGGAATGTGCAAAAATATTTCCATGTGATTGTTTGTATCCTGTCAAAATACATATACTTTCACAGTTAAAACTTTTCAGGTAATCTTTTATAATGTCATGTAACTTTGAAGTCACATAGTATATCTGTGATTATCTATTTAAATATTATTTAATTTTTTTCGTCATATCTTAGCATTTTATTTCAAGTTACATACCATTGTCTTATAATAAAGTGTTAAAAAATTGTAAATTAATTGTTAATTTTAACCAAAGATTAATGTAAAAATTTGCTGAAAAAAGGTTTAGAATTAATGACACAAAAGCAAATTCCTTTTAAAGTCTTAAAAATATTTTTAGAATAGAAATGCAATGTAAGAGAAATTATTTAATAATTCAGGAATTTGAAAAGATTTTTTTGGGGATTTTCTGTCTAGGATACAAACATGAAAAAATATTTTCGGCTTTTAATAACCTTTTCACAGTAAAAATAAAATCCATTTTTTATATTAAAACGGAGCTACTTGGGATTCTTGCATCCATGTCCATTTCTATTCTTCAATTAAATCATCCGTTAAAGCACCCTCGCGTGCCACGGCGGTGCCGCGATGTCCAGCCGCGGGCGACGAACGCGCGGCGCGCAGCTGTGGCAGGCGAACGTGAGTCGCTGCTCGCTGCGTTCTGCAGCTGATGCGGCTCGCTGCGCCATCCGCCGTCGACGTCCCGCCGCGCGCGCGTCCATCCGTGTTTTGTTTACGAAAAATGCGTCGCGCCGCGATCCGACGATTCCGACGCCGTTGATCTCGGGCGCCGGGCGGTCGTGTCGCCGGCGGATGTGCGACGTGCGTACGTGCGGCGGGTGAGACTCGGAGATTCCGTCCGTGGCCGGGAGTCCCGGAGGAAAACTCGTCAGACCGTCCCCTTGCCTCCCTTCTGCCTCGTCGAGGAGAAATACCCGTCGCCGAGATCCGCGGCGCGATGCGGCGCGCAGAATTTGATGTGGCGTGACGTGAATTCGCTTCCTCCGCTCGTCCGGACGATGGCCCGGAGGTAGACAAAGGGTGCGCGCGCGCGGGTCGCTCCTCGCGGCCGCCGCGGACGGCCGTGGTCGCCGAGCGTCCCGGCGCATTTATTTATACATGCGTCCGCGAGACATGCGGCCGTAGGAGACGCGTCTCGCTCGGACGATCCGCACTCTCCGAGGCTCTTCCTCGCGTCCGCGAGGTATTCGGAATCGATTCGCCGGGGTCCGGGGTTGTCCGACGCAATTCCGCGACATGGTTGCGTTTTTCTTCGCGAAACTTCTCGTCCGTCTCGTCTTCTCCTCCTTGTCTGCTCAGCGGCGGCGAGGGTGACGTGCTTGACGCGACATGCACCGTGATCGTTGGATTCTTCTGAATTTTCAAGCAAGCTCGAGTGAGAGGCTCGCGTGCATTGACACGGATGGTGGAGCGTGCTTTACATAGAGCGGTGATCAGAATATAATCGTTATGGAGGCGTTGCGTTTAGCTATACAGTGAGTGCCCCTTTTTCGGCAGATGCACCCCATTTTAAAGTGTATTGGTCACGCTTACGCGAAACGCGATTGATCGTTGACGAACATTGAGAGAAACGATCTGTACATGTAGTTAAAATAATTTTTGTTTTGTTTCCAACAAAAAAATTTTTTAGTAATAGAATGTAATTTTTTTGTGTATTATTTATCTTGATGATTAATTGTGAATTGATGTGTTAAATCTTTCACGGAAGTTTTTATCTTGGTGCAAATATATTTTAAAATTTTAGACACAAAAAAGAAGTAAATAAATTATTTTATATATGAATTATATCTTTTAATTAATTTTTTTATTTTTTAATTTTATATTCCATTTGTATGTTGTATACATATTTAATTTTATTTTTATTAATGTTAATATAATAGTTAATATTTATTTACTTTGCTGTAATGCTTGGATTATGTTGTCTTTAATTAGCAATTTTTCTTGTTTGTTTTAGGACGCGGCTTGGGGAGAGGATGGTCAGCATGAGCTCCATGCTCGTAGAGACAGTCAGTATAAATTATGAAGACTTTAATGAGAGTTTTTTAACATGTGGCACCTGTCTCTGTGTTTACGATGGCAGCGAGCATACACCTAAATTACTACCATGTTCACACACGGTATATAAATTTTTGCATAAAATATTTACATGTACATACTTTGCATATATTAACGTTATATCTATTATAGGTATGTTTACATTGCTTAACAAGGATTGCTGCGTCTCAAACACGAGAGACAGGAGCGTTTAGATGTCCCATTTGTAGAGAATTAATAACTATTCCTCGTGGAGGGGTACCTGCACTGCCTCCGAGTTTTCTCGTAAATCAACTGCTGGATCTCATGTCTCGACAAAGACGAGAGGTATGTTTGAGTAGAATTGTCACTTAATGCGGATAAATTTTTTCTTGAATAATCTCTCAATATCATTGTATCAATTTACTTGCAGGTCATCCCAAAGTGTTCAGTTCATATAAATCAGGAATTATTATTTTGTGAAACATGTGATACAGTGTTCTGTACAGTGTGTACTGGTGGCACACATGCAGGAACGTCACCTGGATGTACAGAACATACAATCATCCCCTTTAGTATTGCAATAAAAAGAATGTCCGAAATATTGCTTTATAAAGCTAACGAGTGTATATCCAAGGTGAAAACTTTTATCTTTTAAGTACTGTGTTTTTTGTTTTATGTTAACAAGCCATTATGTTTTTTAATATGCTTAATTTTTATTTTTTTATTATATATTTAATTTTATTTTATATTACTATGTCTACTGATGCAAATGTATTAAATATGTTTAATAATTTAGTTATATCCAAAAGGCTATTTATATATCTCACATTTTAAAATTTTTTTATAAAGAATTATAAAATTAATTTAAAACTGTTACACACTCGTATATACCAAAAATGCTTAAATTAAGCAGTGAGAATTATCAACAATTTATGATATGAGATATAACTCGATCCTTACTGAGTTAAGAGTTACGATTTTTAGTTAACACAGGCACAGGATTCTGTAAGCACGGAACTACAACGTTTGGAAGCATCCACGCAAAAATGTTTAAGCGCAGTGGATACGGAGTTTGCGGAAATCATCGCAAAAATAGAGAAACGTCGAACGGAATTGCAAGCTGCCGTAACTGCTGCTGCTCGTGATAAGAAACACGTACTTGAGGAACAACATTCTCTTATTGAGGCGGAGAAAACCAAAGTGGAGAGAGAATGTGAAGGATTACAATATCAGGTAAAGGGTAATAAAGAATATATTGATATAATGTTACTTCTCGCGCGTATCATTTTACATATTGAGATTTAATCTGACAGGTTGAGGTCCGGAATATTACTCAACGTATTAACAGCTTGTCAGATCAGCTCGATGCAGCGACCGCTCTCAGTGAACCCAAGGAGAATGCTTTTATTACATTCGAATTTAATCATAATGACGCTCTCTCCCAATTAGAGCAAGCATTGAATAATTTGGGACGAATACGTTCTAGTACAACATTACCAGGTATCTTAAGGATTGATAATACAGTATTGACTTACTTCTGATGTAAGATTTATAAGATTTATAATCTAACGCGTCATATATGAATCAAATGCTTTAAAAGCATTTGCAATGTGACGCACGTTTTCTATATTTATGCCTCTTACATCAGGTTTGTGCCGAGCCAGACTGAAAGACCTGGCGATAGTGAAGCTACAAACAATCGTCATAGTCGAAACGGTAGATTATCACGGTCATCCCCGAAACGTCGGCGGTGATCTTATTAGCGCCGAATTGACGCTCGCAGATAACATGCATGCAGAAAATCAGAACGCTTCCATTGAGACAGAAGTGAAAGATCTGGAGAACGGAACTTATGAAATTTACTTTCGACCACCGACTGCAAGTCGATACGTTTTGAAAGTGTCGGTATTCGAACGACCTGTAAAAGATTATCCGCTATTTTTCGACGCGACCGAGCATAATGAACCTATTAAAATATATGGAAGACGTGGTAATGGAAAAGATGAGTTCCACCAGCCAGTTTCGGTTGCAGTGGATGATGAAGGGATGATCTATATTTTAGATACTGGAAATTCTCGTATTAAGGTTTGTTTGGAATAATATAGAGAATAATATTTTACAATATTTCATGCAAAATATTTGAATGTTTTCGTATTGTTTTAGGTACTCAATTGTGATTTGGAATTTCAAAGGCATATAAACAATGAAGGTTTGGAAGGCCGCAGTTGTACGGGAATCGATATTTCTCAACAAGGTCTCGTAGTCGTAAATTGGCGAACACGAAAGATTACGGAAATGACCTTGTTGGGCGATACAATCCGATCTTTCACGCATAATGCATTTCAAGTTAGTAATTTTTATCGCAAAAAAATTCACATACGTATTTCTTAATTAAAACATTGTTTTTGCGTTCTAGGAACCCATAGACATTGCAGTGGATAAGAGTTATGGGCACATACTTGTCGCTGATAACGGTCAAAGCTGTGTATTTGTATTTGATTCAGATGGCAAGATATTATTCCAGGTTAATTTTTGTTTACATAAATATATGATTTTTTACTGCAAGTTATTATGGTCCTCGTATAGTCATCACGAAACGTTAACAGGTTGGTAAGAGAAGCACGTTCAAGCTAATCAGTTCTGTAACTGTCGGTCCGGCCGGTGAGATTTTAGTTGCCGATAGCAGAATTCAAGTGTTTTCCGCGAAGGGAGATTTCTCCGAGGAAATATATCCTGAAGGCAGAGGTAAATTTCAACACATAGCTATATATCGGTTTAAAATATATTAACTGAAAATAATAGATGTATTACTATAATACTATTATATATAATTACTTATATATAATATATAAATGAAAAATTTTCTCATGATAAAGATAAAGATTTTATCTGATTTAAAGATNATCTGATTTTATCTTTGTACAATAGGAAAAGGTATCTACGGAGGAATAGCTGTAGATGCGGACGGCAAAATAATTGGTACTCGTACGGACAAGGGTCGAAGCATAATACAAGTACTACAGTTAGGCGGAGGTAATGTCTTAACCGAAATCGACTCGCACAGCTCGAAATTGCGACGTCCTTCGGGCATAGCCGTGCTGCCAGATAATTACCTAGTGGTAGTGGACTTGGGCAATGATTGTATAAAAAAATACAGGTATTGGTAAAAAATCGTTGTTTAAGCATCAAAATTCAAATTTGCAAGCAGGAGGAAAGCTCATTATAAAGGTACCAAAAGTCAATCTAATTTAGAATTATTTATTCAGGTTTTTGTGGAATTTGTAACATCACATATTATTACCAATGTAATGCCTATGTTTTTATAAATTTTTATATATAGTTTATAAATTAGTATAAGACGTGAGATAAAATAGTTATGTCAAAAATAAACTTGACATTACTATTCGTAACTTCGGTTTGCAATATATAGCATTACACGTACTTCAATTTATGTTTTGCCTATAAAATGTATTTAATTTTTTTTTTGTGTTCAGTGTTGCTTTCGTTTTCTGCATATCTAGGAGAATGCAAAAGTTCTCATCGTTTCAAACAAAGTCACTCAAAATGCTCAGTACTTATTGTATGTATACTTTTTATATTTGATAATTTTTTTAAGTTATTACGATAATATTTAATCGTTTGAAAGCATAAAACAAGTCTTTTGTTGCTAAATAATTTAAATACATCGGTCGATGATAATTCTTTCCTGATTTTGCCAAATTAAGTTTATGAAAGTTGTTTATTTTGTTTTGCATGTCAAATATGCATTTACATGTGACAGTGGTAATCATCATTGATCATACATTAAATCATAAGAAATAATATATGCAAATAAATTTGTATAAGCAAACTTATCTAATTGTAAGACAAAATTGAATTGAAGTCCTATGTAAATGTTTATCTTGTGAAACATGAAACACCTTAAAATTTTAATTGATAAAAATAAAATTAAAAAAGTAAACCTATTAGTTTTAGATAAAACTTTTAATTAACATTGAACAATTAATCGATTTAATGTTTAGAGACTTCTCGACTGGATATTTTATGTTTTCACGATAGGATTAATTTTTTTCTTAATTTAATCCAACGTATTATAAACTTTTGCATTAATTAATGCAAAAGAAGTTACATTATAGCATTAGACTATCAAGATAATCTGAACAACTTCTAGTCTTGATTTGATTCAATAAGGGAAGTATCATTATTCGCAAGTGTATAATGTTATATAGAAATATTATACACACACACACACACACATACACTGCCGTTCTATGTTATTTTACAGTACATCCCTTTCATAATAGAATACAGAGCTTTGCATTACATAAAATCAACCATATGAATAGATTGCTTTGGATACCATATTGCTGAGATGAAAAAATTTTTTTTAACTACGAGCATTTTCATTAACCAAAGTTGTGAAAACATTCTTTTTGAATTTAAAATTATTAATGTTTTTCAATCATTTCATACCTATTATCCTATATGTTTCTTGTCATTATATTTATTAATTTATATTCTTTATATAATATGGAAAACGTAATGTTCAATTTTTTTGCCCTTTTATTTTACTTTCAAACTTTGCAGCATTTATTACCCGTGAAAGTTTCTTGTGTTCCTAACAAACAAGAAATTTGGGTCACTCCCTTCGGCGCTACGTGATTTTTTAATTAACTAAAAATATATAATGTAAGATATCTATGCAAATAATTATTAGGTATATGCAAAGTTTAGTCCTTTTTTTCAGTGTTCTAGTATCATTATTTAAATTTCAAAGAAATTTCTGCTTTTTTAGTTTTTGAAGAGTTAGCAGAATGGAGCTTGTAAATTGTCATAATTATCATTTATTCTGATTGATGCAATATTCTTTAGTTTTCGAGATATGATTGAAATATAAAACTGAATTGATTTTATTGTCTCCAAATCGATGCTTTTTTTGGCGAAGAAATCTGAAACTTGCTCAAGAAAATTATAGAAAACAAAGGCAAATATTTTGATAATTGAATTGATTCTTTCATATAATATTTCATAGTGTTCCTGTATTTCCATTCTCCGAAAGGATGGTAATCCTTTGTACAGATCTGTGATTCAGATATATGGGACTTGCCGGTTCTGAATGGCTAGACTTTATTGTATGGTTAAAATTGTATTATTATGCGAAAACATGCAAAAAAAGAGACTAAAACTTTTACATATATCTAATAGAAATATAATAAGAATTATACATATATTTTTTCAGTATTATTATACATTTTGATAGAATTGGCGAAATAATTTATTTATCTACAGATATTTTCTAAATTTCATAAAACATATGAAATCATGATACTCTCATATATGATTCTCTGGATAATGATGCACTTTTCGAAGGCCTATAGTATCATTCATCATAATGGAATTTGTTAAAAAGACTATCCAGATTTTATATCCGATTTTTATAAATTTCACCCAAATGTGCAAATGATTCCATTGTTGAGACATGTTTTATAACATGACTTATACATTGCTTAAGTTTGCTTTGGATAAATTACGAGGGCCTGGCATGAAAATTTAAACAGCAGCATTTATTGCATCACGAGATAACTTTTTCATACATCCCGAAATAACTTAATGCCCGTTTAAAGATTATGGTTATAATCGTGAAGTGTTAGTTAAATATCATCATGATGCATATCTACTTATTCTTCGATACTTACTTCTTAATACTGAGAGTGATAAACTTACATGCATATGGCTTACAGTTTCTATTTCTTTAAAGCAGGAAAATATTTTTTCACGTAACATACTTATATCTCCATATAGAATAAATTCTTAAAATAATTAGCCTTAATACATTTTTATGCCATTTTATCTTATACGAGTTGCATTTTTTTTTTTTAGAGTCATCTGCCATGTTAAGAAACCCTTGTTGTGTCGTAAAAATCTTTCCTAGAACGTGCAAAGCTAGATTGAATATACATATATGACATGAAGTTTAAATTTAATGAAAATAAATAATGAGGTTTGCAGTTTGTATTTTTGTGGTGAACGCAATATCTTTCAGTAACTTTCTATTTTTCGGACTGTATCGTAGAGATACGACATTCCTTACGAACTGCTTTGCAGAGTGATCTATCATAGGCTACATTTAATATAAACTGTCGCATATTGCTTACATGTATGTACGAATATGACGAGTTACTATATAAAACGCATTATCACGTTAGTCCTTAGCGAAAAGCATAACAGTGCCTTTATTAAGAAGATGCCGTACCGGTTTATATTTCACGACGATTAATTGATATATATATATATTTTTTTTTTTTTTGTTTCTATCGATGTACCGTATCGATGTGCTTAACACTTTGACCGTCACTCGTAATTATACATGAATTGTACATTTTCTTAAGAATTGTGACATTTGGATAAAAAACGTACTCTTAACCATTATTTACATATAAAAGAAAACTAAATCAAGTTATCGTCAGTTTACAAATTTCATAACGAATTTCCAATGAAATATGTGTTCATGTACACAACGTGTCAAAGTGTTAAAATGGAAAGGAATTGCGACACAGATCGAGAATCAAATCAGAATTTCCATTGCGGTGATCTGTATCGATTACTATAGACCTATCTTCCCGAAATTTCTGGTCTTATTTGTTATTCAACGTATCTAGACTCATCGAGAACATAATGCATTGATTGTAAAGACGTGTCATTTTGTTCAAAGTCTTAAAAGCTAAGCCTGATTTATTGTACTCAACATCCTATCGTCGCCTAAGTGTCTATCATAAGTAGCGTATCAATTGATTTGATATCTGTTCTTTTTTTTTTTTAACTTCTGAATCGTTCAGCCACTCATCGCGAACACCATGCAAATTCAGACTGATATATATTCGTATTTTTTGATATTGTTTAATCTAGTCATACGTCAGCTATAACTGTAACACTTATATATCATGACTCTATCGCGCTGTAACATAAAATACATTGTAAATAAATATGTAAGCTTGATTCACCGAGTTATTTTAATTAACGCGCGGTACACTCGAAGGCAGCACTTATTTCCCTCCCGAGCGCGCTTATTGTTGAATAAATCGATTAATTAAGCACATTATATTTGAAAGAATCAAATCTTAGGAAAAATACTTAAGAAAATAATTATTTTATTCAACATGATACTTTATATCGCGTATTTTTAATTACAAATCCCTTTTCCTAAATAATCCTAGAAATAACTTCCTAAAAATAACAACCCAATAAATAAAGTAACAGTAATATAGCGTTAAAATTAAAATTTCCTATTCAACAATATAACTGTTGCATATAAGACATGTAGTTATACTGTAGTTACATATAGTTACATTGTTGAGTAAGAAATTGTAACATTGCGACGTTATGTTATTGTTACTTAGTGTTTACTGGGAATGACTCCAATTTAATTAGCAGTTAATTAAAGTAGTACTGTCTTCTTTTGTTAGCATGGATAGAATTATAAATCAGTGTAGGAATTTCGCTATGGCCAAGTCAAGTCAGATGAATTATATTCATTTCTATCATTGCAGATTAACTTTGATCTCAATGTAATCTTCTCCAGCTTTAAAAATTGAAAAAAGATAAGCAAATTAATCCAAGGTTACACTTTTTATTTAAAATAGATAAAAATGAACTTAAATCGTTTGAAGCTAATCGCAGTTCGGTCCAAGTCGGTCCGCGCGACAGTCGCACCGTCCCGCTACGCCGTCTCGAGAAGACTGCCAGCGTCTGTGTCACGCGGAACGGACGCAAGGTGCCCGGCCGTAGCGCGTAGGAGTTGACGTCCCTGAGCGCGAGCGCGCGCGCACTCGCGCGAGGGAGAAGGAGAGCGAGACGGTGTGGGCGCGCGCGAGCGAGACGCCGATAGGACGCTAGCTAGCACACTCGGCACGGTGCTGGCTGCTACGGTGGTAGTGAATGGAACGCGGTGTGCCGCACGTCCTCGCGTAGTACAACGCTCCGCGGGTGCCGCGCCACCAATGGCCAGCGAGTACGGGCGGTCACGTGACGCGCGTGCCGAGCCAGCAGTAGAACATTGCAAATGACAAGACGCGTAGGGCATTGTCGTCGCGCCGCCGCCGCTGCCGCCGCCGCCGCCGTGTCGACCTGTCGCTCGGTAGACTGTAGAGTCGGTAGTACGCTCCGACCGTCGCGCGGAAAATCGCCCTTTCGGTGGCTAGTCGCTCGTTAGCGTAGGTGCCTCGACGCGAGGGACGCCAGGCGTCCCCGAACATCCCCGAAGCAGCCCGTGGTCGTAGTCGGTTGCGCGCGCGACTCGTCAAGGAGCTCCCGCGCCCTGAGAGAGAGAAAGAGCGGCCGCCAGCCGCGAGAAGGAAGCCGCCAGGTGCGCGTCCGCTTCGGTCCGCGCGCGCGGACCCACGAATCGTCGTCGTCGTCGCCGTCGCCGCCGCCGCCGCGAAAGTGAGAGGAACATGTCGAGCTCGCAGCGTATGCGAAAGTCCTCGCCATGCTCGAAGCAGGGCCCGATGCGCGCCACCCTGCCCGTGACGCTGATGAGGCAGGGCCGGCAGAGCAGCAGCCTCCGCAACAGCAACAGTCCCACCGTCTCGCCGACGAACGCGGCCGCCTGGCGGGCGCGCATCTCGCCGGAGACGTCGTCTTCCTCGGGACAGCGGAGCCCCGGGTCCCTGTCCTACAAAGGTACGTCGATCCTCCCTCCCTCTCTCTCTCCTTCATTCTCATTCTCTTGCTCTCTCTCTCTCTCTCCCGTTCCTTCCCCTCCCCTTCGAGCCGCGGGCTCGTTCTTTGTGCTCGTGGAGTTTTCATCGTGAAGTACGTACTCGCGCGCGTGACCCTTTGGCCACCGGAGTCGTCCTCGCGAAGGTCCGTCCTGCTGACGATGACTCCGCGGCTCGAGGGTACCGCCGGTACTGTCACTTGTCCTTCGGAAAGCACGTAATCCCGGGAGATTCTGGTCCAGTTGAGAGGTGCGTAAATTGCGGAGTGTTTTGTGCAAAGTTAATATTTATCGAAGCACTTTTTTTCATAGCACGTCTTGCGTTACTAAGTATTCGATTCAGGTAAGATAAGTTTCTTGCGTTTATCCGCAAATGTTGTGTTTAATCGAAAGACTTTTTTAAATCTTCATAATTGTTTGCAATTTGACCCAAGATTCTTCTTCTTTTTGTTATTTGTAATGAAAATTGAAAGAAAGTAGGAGGGAAGAGAGTGGCTTGTAAGCTGTTCACTGTCTTTGACTTTAGTATCAAAAGTTTTCCATATTTATTATTATTCAACCAAGTTTATATAATGAGAAATGTAAATCTAATTATTTACATAATTGGAAAATGTTCTTTTTTTGACACAATCAAACCGATCATTTCAAATTTGTTTTTTTTTTTGTATTGTCTGGTAAGTATCTTATTTTTATTTTTATTAATATGTTTGCCATATTGTAATATGTTTATGAAATTTTGTTTCCATTTATAATTCTAATTCATAAATTGTGTTTTACTCCGGTTACTCAAAATCACTACACATTTTTCAATTGTTTCAAGGAATAAAAATTATTTTTGAGAAGAGCCCCAAGTGATTAATTTTTATTCCTGTATTGCTACATGCATCACAACTATAGTTAACCGAAGAGACATTTTTAGTTCGGTTACACTATGTACTTGTTATTTTTATATCTATATTTTCTTATTATTTTATTTCACAGATACACTCTTTAGTTGTTCCAGCAACCGAAAACAATGCTTATAGTTCGGTCTGGTGCATGTACATATTTTTGCACTTTAATATTGCAATTTACTAATTTCAGTTTGAAACATTTTTTCACGTTATTTTCTTGCTCAATTGAATATTATTATTTTGCAGCCAAATCAAAAACATTGAGCGGCCGCTGTAGCGATAGCTTGAGTGGAAGTCAGAGTATTCGACGGACAGCATCTTTGGATACAATCTATCTGAAAGGACAATGGCCACGTGACTCTTATTATATGCATTCCAGTCTTTTGGTAGACAAATCTACTCAGGTGAGTAGATTTTGTTTCTTCCAAAAAATATTTACACAAGAACTTAAGTGATGTTACGTTTGCATCATACAACACTTACTTGGCATTCGTTTAAGTTGATTTGTATCTCTTATCCTTATTATAGACGGAAGAATGTTCCAATGAGCCAAGAAAGATGCATACTCGCCATCCTTCAGAACAAACTGTCGCAGATGAGAAATTGGAGAAGAATTACTTCAGGCATCGGTATGTGTTCATGTCGTTGACAATATCTTTTTTTTTGTTCTGTATATTTATTGGAAAATGTATACCACATTGTTTTATATACTTTTTTATCGTTTACATTACAGATTACAACGTACAAATAAGGAAGGAACTAGCAGTAGAGAGCGGACAGCGGCATTCGGACTAATAATGCCAGGTGGCCCACCACTTCCTGGAGATCATTCAGTAATTTTGCCCAGTATTGCTTCACAGACATCCATGCGTGAGTAACCTTCTGAAAACTCTTTGTTCTGTTTGCAAGATCAATTAAACGTATGTTTAATATTCGTTATTTGTGCAGACAATCAATTTAGCTTGAGTACAAAAGCAAGTCCCATGAATATCCCAGTGAAACCAATAAGGCCTCCAATGCGTTCGTCTATCGAAGGACTCAATCAAGAAATTGAAGGACTCGTGCTCAAAAATACAGCCAATAACAGTGATGCAGATCATCCAGTAGAAGACAAGGTAATGTATAAAATTCCCAGTATTATTATTCTATTAAGAATTTAACAGAATTCAAATAAGATAAAATAAGAATTTGCCATTTATGTTTGGCGGAATCATGTGGGATGCATTCTGTATATGTAACAAGGAAAGCCTCATTGAGATGTGGCTTGCCTTTTGTCGGTTCAGAGATAGTGCGCAGCAGGACCCGCGAATGTGACAAACCACGGAGGCTACGAAACTGAGCCTACCGAGGTGGTATCTTTTGAGGGTCGTTGCTGTCCCGACACTGAATTATGTAGTGTAGCATTGTTGGCATAGACCAAATGGAGGCCTGGCGGTTCGCTCGCAATCTGATATATACCGATATGCTGTCTGGGCCCATATTCTGTACATGGTTATCAGTAATCAATAGAGACTGTAAAGCTTGTAGAGTTCATAGAGTTCAAACCCGAGAAATATTTACTGGGGATGAGCTTATAAATTTGTTTACATCGAATACTTGCGCGTTCTGTTCGTGGTACGGCTAATGGCGATCAGGTTGTTTGACAGGGATGCATCCGGTCGCCACTATATTTTTCACAAAATAAAATTTTTGCTTATGTATTCTTTTTTAATCTTTGCTTTATATGGAATTTTGATAAAAAGTTTAACATTTTTTTTCTTTAGTATGCACGATATCGCGAGCAAATCACACCCGAAGGACATCGCGCCCCTCTAGCAGACTTATTGCGGGCCACTCGGAGTGTCAACACACAAACACCGGCTACTGACCTTCCCTCCAGTTCTTATTCTTCAGGTAAATTATGTGATATATTTGTGCTTAACTGATTTCCAGGTATATACTGTGACTATATAATTGGTGACTATATAATATAATTATGATTATGATGATTGTTACAAATATGCAAAAAAATGTGTGCCTAATAGTACAATGAACCCTTCAAAAGATAGCTGGGTAATAGTTAAGAAACTCAAGCTATGTTAAGATTATATTTACTCTATATATGGAGTGAATCTTAATGATAATTGGAAAAGTAATGATTCTACATAAAAAGATAAGTGGAACATGTAGAATAAAATTTCTTATACGAAAATTTGTTTTTTAAAAAAGCATGAAATCAAATTCGTATTAAAAAAAAATTTATTCTATATTTTAATTTATTTATTTTTGTGTATGATGATACTCTTCCGATTATCACCAATCAAGCAGTTATAGCCAGCTTGTATATGCACGTACATATATTCTTTCTGGCTAAATGCAACAATATAAATAACACACTAACTAAAGGTGTGTGCCTGTTGAGACAGGCCCTCCATCTAGGAATTCTGAGTCTCCGCTGATTCCTGGTGTTATGGATGCGTCCCGTCCGCCTAGCGATCTCTTACAAGGTTGGAGCACATTTGCGGAAAGATTTGATTGTTCGTTTTCACAGATCTCATTTAACAAATTTGTTTGTCTTTAATCCCTCGATTTGTTCTTATTGATCTTACATATTGATTGACTTATACGTATCTACATACACATATATATATATATATAT
>JAJVSH010000006.1:2267429-2391897 GCA_021460005.1 Tetramorium alpestre
GTGCGTGTGTTGTGTGTATATATATGTGTATATATGCATAAATATAAGTAAAATCATATTTTTGCTAAAACTCACTAAGATGTTTTTTTTATATGCATGGTATTATTATCGATTTCTAAAGAAAATGCCGTCAAGATATATATAAAACTTGAACTACTATAAAACTTCTATTAAACTTGATCTTGTAAAAGAATATCATATTTTGTTTACAGACAAATTTGTGATCATGATTTTTACAATCATATTTTCGATTACGATCGAATTTCTATTCAAGATCTTATCAATTTTTTTACCATCAATAACATGCATATCATTAGATGATACAACCTGTATAATAATACACGATAGGTAAAAAAACCAGATATTCTTAAACAAATTCATATACATATACCTGAATTAGTTGCATGATTTGCTACTATCTATGAATGTTTTTGTACAGTTATTTATTCTTTAGAATCAGTATTCCTTTTGTAGTTGTAAATTTTGCTGTCAATATATTATGCACTATATATATATATATATTTTTTTATAAAATATTTATAAAAATTCGAACAATAACATTACAAGTGCATGATAATTGCGACTTTAATTCAATATATTTCATAAATCATACTAATATTATTTTTAGCACTATAAGAAAAAGCAAAAAAGTATAAAGTTTAATATATCTTATAAAGACTTCTCTATATTTTTAATATTATTATAATATAAATGTAGTATGTAAAAAGAGATAATTTGTTTACACATTTATTTGTGTATAAAATAAACGTGCAAAGACGCTCTGTTTTGCATAAATTTATATCTATTTTTTATATACATATACATATACGAACAAGCAANCATTGTGAAAATAGTGAGTGGCATGAATTCCTATTACATATTTTCGATTGACATAAAGAACAACACGCTCCACGAGTTACATCTTCTTCAATGACATTACTTTAATACTCTTCTTTGATTTGTAGGTGGAAGCCGTGGTTCAACACCTGAACAAGACAGAGAAGGACGTCTCGGCACTTCTCCTCACATTAACAGGTTCCTCGCGAGGGAACCGCCCGATGGCTGTGAGAAAGTCAACCTCAAATTTGTGGAAGATGCGAGGTAAAAGATAATTTTCTCCTACGATAGTATTTCCTACGATTTAAATAACAATTCTTTTTCACACTTCCGTGTGCATAGGCGGCCCATGATAGATTTGAGCAAACTAGACTATTGCCCAAAGCCGTGCGTTCCAGCATTCCAGTTGAAACCCAGCTTGGGATCAGCGTTCCTGCCATTGCAACAGCCGGCCAGTCCGACAATGGTCGCCAGTGCATCACCCTCCGCGCATACAACACCGACCACACCTCCTCCAAATCCATAGTCCCACTCTTTACCTTGCGGTGTTACACTTATAAGCTCGATTAGTATATATACATATATATATTTTTTTTTAACGACCTTGTGGGTAGAAAGTGATTTACTTCGAGATAAAAGCATATAACGACAAAGAAAAGTTACCGAACAAAAAGAAAAGAACAGCCTGTTCCCAGTGCGTCTCGTGCGAACATCGTGCGAGCATCGTGGATTGTGTAATTAAAAAGAAGTTGCAATTGCATCGATAAAAGAAAAAAAAAGTATTGGAAGGCATTTGAGCTCCGTTATAATGATCGAAACAATAATAAATACGAGGAACAATAATTTGTGATAACTAAAAGAAAAAATAACAAAAAGAAAAGAAAACGACAAAAGGTTTAGGAATGAACATTGTGTTCTACAGGGAAAAAAGACTAATGAAATTGTGTATTCTAAATTTAGTGCTAAAATGTGCTAAACGATTTTAGTTTTGTATATACGGATAAATATTCAAGATGAGAAAAAGGTATTAAATTTCATTGTTGGAATAAACAAAATTCTACGGATACAGAGAAGAGAGCACGTGTTTACAATATATATATGCATATGTACGCATATGTATATATACATTGCTACTTGTCTCTATAATGTTTTATTAATTCTTCATTACTTAAAGTAACTCAATTACATAGTGACAGAGATAAATCACTTGTTAGAATTTTGTATCGTTTTGTATTATTACTTGTATGCTAAAAATATTCTCAAACTATTATTGTACAAGGAGCTAAAAAATGTATCCCTCTGTGTGTATGTATGCGTGGGTGCGCGTGTCTCTGTTTTACAGAAGTGGCTTTACGAGAACGTTGTTTTGGATGTGAGACAGATACGGGCGATCAGTTGTCGTGAAAATTTGTTTGGAGCTGCACAGAAACATATTTTAATCGATTTATTTTTGATAAATGGAATTAAGTAAATTATCAATTTTGAAGTCGAAAATGAATTTGATATTTTGAAGTATTTCATACTTTATTCGCGAAAATAATAACGTCTCGTTTTTACATTCTGTCTTGCGACAATATCGTAGGATTACAATATTTTTGATTTATGTTATATTAAATTGCAATCTGAACATGTACAACCAATACAGCATACAGTGACAGATTAATGAATGTATGATGAAATGAGTCTAACGAGACATGGATATGTATTGAGCAGAAACAATGAGTGATAATACTAAATATTGATTGACGACATATGCTTTCACTAGTATGGTATCAGATGTGAATAAAAACGGTTCCCTAATAACGGAAGAAGGGTGTGCGTGTACTTGTATAGGCGTGGATAATTATGCTGAAAACATATAATCTGCGTCTTAACAAGCAAAAGTGTGCATGTGTTGTAATATCAGAATCCTGATTAAGCCATTCACACGAATAACTTGGAAAGGACTCGACTAACAAAGCAAAATCAATTTCAGCATGTAAATATTTGCTCAAACGCTGTACGATTATCAATCTTATGTTACATTAGATTAAATAATTAGCAATCCAGGTAGAAAAGTCGTTTTAATTTTTATTGAAGATTTTATCGTGTTATTAACAGAAATTTAAAAATTGATAAATTGTTATAAGGTACGAAGTACGTGAGAAACAAGAGAAGTTGAAAGTTATTCGTGGGATGGGTTAAATTATTCTTTAGTATACGCAGACATAGCCACTCAAGAAGTTCAAGTTTATTTTTTGCTTTCTAATACGAAAAGTTTTTGCAAACGGTTTTTATAGTTACTGTCTGTGTGTGGAAAATAAGAATCTTGATAGAGAGTAAAGTCAAGAGCAGAGGAACGGTTTTTTAAATACGATAGTAATATACTTTCTAATAATGTAATGTATATCTAGCTGCAACAGTGAAGGAAAAGAAAGGAATGTTAACACATAAGTACCTGGCACACTGGTCTATGCTCTCTCTTATCCAGCTCACTAGGAAGTTCATGCCTTAGAATGCGTGGTAAGGTGTGCTAACATAGACAGGAAGGTTAATCAGAGAGTCAGGATACACACAAAAAAATGCACTGGCTAGTTAAAGTGTATACAATACAAAGATACTGTAGTATTTACTAGTACTAAGAGAACTTCGTTTTTATTTATTTTGCTACAGATCTAACAACACCTCGTACCACCACTTTGTCGTATTATCTGGTGTGTGAAGCAGCTTTTGAAGGAAAAAAAAAAAGCGTATTCAACTACTTCAGTCTGTTTGTGCTTTGCACCTCGAATGGAGAATGATTCCGACGACAATGTATAATTAACGTTAATGAATAAAATGAAAGAACAGGTTTTCGTACATTTAATAATGAGCAGTAGATGAAAAATAACTGATTTCAGCGAACGCTAGCCTCGTTATTTTCACCGCACTTTGTCAAAAGGCTCCACTTTTTAACCTTCATGTACTTGCATAATGTGTTATCATTATTGTTAGCTTTTGTTGTCAATTTCATAAGCAGAGTAATGCGTATGAAGACTGCTGGAACTGAGAATATTACCTGTTATTCGGATATACCTAAAAGAAAAAAAAGAATCTAAAGTTAAAGTAAATTAGGCTCAAATCATACCGATTACCTATGAACGAGTATAAACATACTCGTGTAATTTATTAAATAATCTCTTTACGTCACTATTGTTCGGTACATTCTCTCTACATATCTAAATCTGAGCAGGCTTCAGAAACGGCAAAATGATTATGTCAATTAAAAATTCATTTAACCCTAGGACAGTCTAGATGTATTGTTGCAGTATCTTGCACAAAAAAAACGAAAAATAATTGTTGACCGTATATTGTAATTTGTAAGATGCTCAGAATTATACAAACTTTTCAGTACATAAAACATGTATGTTGTATAAAATATCTTAAAAAAAATTTTATATACCTGCTGAAATTAAATGCAACTTTTATTCACTGTTTTATAATAAATATATAAAACATTATTTATTGTTTTTTTTTATTCTATGAGGGCTACTGTCGACCTACTTTCTAGAATTCAGTATTGCTTGTGTGCTTAAATACAATAAAATTCATAAAACTTTCGATGTACCGAGCAATATATGCTGTGTATGTTATTCGAATGATGCATACATATTTGCTAAAATAAATTTCGACATTTTTCATTCAGTTGAAAATAACAAAGCTTATGTAAATAAATGCTTTATTTCATTTTTTAGCATATGTTGTCATATGTGATTTTTATAGATGTAAAATATTCATAAAACAGTTGTTAACTAATTGATATTTACGAAATTGAAAATTCCATAATTCGCTACATGATCATAGGTTTGCCGATTTGGCCTTATAAGTACAGATATAATTCGATTTTTAGAATAACGAATATAATTGTCTTATAATTAATTGTGACATTCTCAATATTCTAGAAGAGTATCTTACAATGCTACTTATATGAGATATTGTTGCTTTGTAGATTAAACGGTTGAAATTTGTTTAGTTTTTAGCTGGTCCTAGGGCTAAATCAAAATTAGTCAGAGAAGAGAAATAGAGCATGTAAATAATAAGTTAACGCTTCTTGTACTAACCATTTCTGATACAGAACATAGCGATGCATATTTTCACAAAATTAAATGAAAGTTTATTGATGAAACAACAACAGCACGTTGGTCAATGTATATATATTAATGTGTACATATACAAAAATAATTTTGTGCTCATATTTTCGCAATAATTACTTATCACTTAGTAAACTTAGTTTTTTCGCTTACAAGATGTTCCAGGATGGGTATATTTTTGAAATGTAGAAATAGATGCTAAATAATTTTATTTCACATTTTCATAAAGAAAATTGAAATTCAATTTGCAACAAGAACTTATGATATATCTTATTCTGGAACAACCTGTATATTCTTATTTGTTATTACGATTTATTGACTTAATAATTTTGCAAATAAATTTCAATATTACGATACTATTTCATTTGATATAATATAATATATAATTACATTAAATGCCTCGTTTCGCAGTTTTAATAATATTTCAATATATTCTCGATTAATTATTACAAATATGTATTCAAGAATTGTATAAAAATATATAAAACAAAGTTAGTATTGAGAATATTAAGATAGATAAAATTTCGTGCTTTTTAATATCTATATTGAATATCTTAACATGTTACACGATTGATTTGAATATGAAATTTGTCCAATTCTGTCATTCTTTATCAATTGTTTGAAAAAATAACATGGTTGATTTAATAATTATACTTACGATGAATATAATTATTATAATACTGCGATTGTGATGTAATTTAAGCTCTCATGATATTTCGTTCGGCCATTGAGATAAACACATCGACTGTTGCATGATGGCTTCATAATTATTACTGATCTTTATTCGATAGGAAAACAAGAGAAACTTTAATAATAATAATAATAATAAGTATATTTGTAACTTGGAGCGTACCATGCCATTAAGGAAGAAAGAACTTCTCTCAATATGGAAAGGTGAGCACAGCCAAAGTGTTGCCTAGTACAAAGATATTGTAAAAAAATGAATTGTTGTTTAAATGAGCCGAAAGTGCTACTTGCGTTTTGCGCAGATTTATTTCGAGATACACTTATCGATATTCTTGATCTCATGAATCCTCTTATTATCTTACCTCTCCATAGTGAGAATATCTTATGTAAGTTATTAAAATTCATGGTTTTTCATGCGCGATTAGCTATACTCTGATTTACCGGCATAATATTATATGTACTTATTCCGATAACAATATGCACCTTTATTTTTGTCATAAAAGATAAATGGAAAAATGTACCTTTTTATATCACTATTAAGACGCCTTACGTAAATAAACTTTTTAGAAAATGAGATATCTTATAATTTACGCATTACATTTTATTATCGTAGGTAATACTTCACTTAATTCAATTATACAAATAACTTGTTGATAATATATTATTTATTTTAGTGGGTTCCTTCATTCTTATTAAGAAAAAGATTATGATATATATCTGAATAAATTCATATTTCATTCAGCCAACTGGTATACATTTGTACTTATTAATTGCTTTTATAATGTTTTTTTTTTATATGTATCCAAATTTATATTTGAGCAAACACAATTTATATTTTATTGCTATTACTTTACAATATTTAATTATACATTCAGTTATATATATTGGGTTTTATAGCTCAATAACAAATATACTACTAATATTGCGTAATTTAATAAAAATAGTATAATTTATTATTTTTAAACTTTCTTTTGTAATCAAATTGATAGGATTTCAGACTGGGATAATATCTTTTGGTAATAAAACATTAAAAAATATAAATCTCATTTGCATAGAAAAGACCAGCTTTTAATCATTTTCTTGCTACATATTAATTTTATACACATGCTGGCATCATATATATAGTCACGTGTGCATAGATATATTCTTATTTACATAAATACATGTAACGATATTCATTTGCTTAATTATCAACAGTGTATATTGTATATAACAAGATACTTGTCTGACGCAATTAAATTAAAATTTCTTTTTCATTATGTACAAATTGTCTATAAAAATTGTCATGATTATAAACCCATATATTGAGGGGAGGAAGAAAAAGTATTTCTTGCAGAATTATTTTTCCTCGATTCCTCAGCATTAGGACTATCACTGAAAATAAAAAACTAATGATGATATTTTGCCAAAAATATCAAAAATATATTTTTAAATCATTATTTTTTAAAAACAGAATTTTTTGATCATTCAAATCTGTTGATACGTCTTTGCGTATTAAAACTTAGTGAAAGAGGTAAAAATTCTGATATATATCATTCTTCAAATACGCAAAAATTATATACTTAATTATATACTTATTGTTTAGTGCTAAATATAATTATTTATATTTAGCGCTAAATTCGAGTGGATAAGTATCTATAGTTGTATAAATAATTTCTTAATTTTATAGCAATGTTGTCCAATAGTAAAATTATTTGTCACTATTGGACAATGCTGATTTATCGAAAAAGATTCTTATAAACTCTTATAAATAAATTACCCAAAGAAAGGCATCAGAGACACAAGTGTTTGCCTGCTCGGCCTACACGCAAATACTGGTGAACACTGTGCTACGCGCCCGACGACTCGTCGTAACCATTGCTGCAGCTTCTGCCGTCGTTCTTCCACAAATTTCGCATCCTAAAAGTCATTAATAATTACTTGGTGCATCGAAATATATCTGCTATTACTTTACAAATTTATGTTTCAATATATCTATGACTTACCTTATTTCCTATCGTTTTCTTCGGTGGAAATTCAAAAGTTGTAACGATAGTATCGTGTTTCTTTAGCTCTCTATAAAGTGCATAAAATTGAGCATACCGCCGGTAAATGTTCCACTCTATGTCTCTTATGCGTACATAAATCTGTGTTTAACACAATGAATATGTAAATTAAACAAGAATCACCTTGATAAAAAAAGATTTTAATACGAAAGATGATCGTACTTGATAAACATGATGGATGTCAGATGATTGTCCCGTAAGAAATGCTGATGGAATCCATATGTGAATAAGACATGGTGGTTCTGCAGGTAAATCGTCCTCGTTCAATGGTCCTCGGAGGCACTCCAATTCTGTTTGTAGCATCTTTACTAATCTATCCCTGTATAAAATTTGAACAATATAGAGAAATGAAGTTACTCGTAATTTTGCTTTAATACATACCTATTTGTCAACTGCATTGTTAATCTAGCATTAAATTCCATTAATTCAGCATGCATATCTGCAACTTGTATTAATTTTTCTTCATATTGTCTCGCCTCGTTGTGATAATCTAACGATGGATCTTCCTCAGATACCGTCGTGGAATTGGAATCTCGTCTTAACATCTGAACAGCAGTAACATACTTACGCAATTGCTGTCGTAAGAGTTCATTCTCTCTGCATAATTAGAAGCGAGTCAAACCAATACAAATTATACTATTTGACATATCTCTACAATTACTATTAAATATATCCGTATTTATTAATAAGTCTATAAAAAGACTTCTAATCTTTTTTGCGATTAAATTCAATTTAAATCAATTCATAAATAAATTCAATTTAATTCAATTTAAATAAATCAACAAAGTATGTTTTCATTAATCGTTTTTTCTTTGTAAAAAAAATATCATTTTTGTATATATCTACAAAGTTATTGTTTATAAATTAATCATAAATAATCTTGATTACCTGTTCAACGTTTGCAATTGTAATTCATGTTTCTCCAAATAATGTTGATGTTGCCTTTGGAAACGAGCTAATTGTAATCTGCTTGTTATAGCATCTTCTCTAGCTTGTTCCAGCACTTCCGTCATAGCTAAAAGCCTTACGCGTAATGTATCTACATCTAAAGTCTCTGGATCTACATGAAAATCTAAACCAACTAATGGTTCTGTTGCTTCTAGCGCAGGTTCTGTTACTTCTGATGAATCCTAAATAGAAATAAAATTTTTAATTTTTGTTCTTAACATAAACTTTGAAAAATATTAATATTTAAATATATTAATAAATCTATGTTAAATTTTAAACATTTGTGAGAACAAGAAAATATATGTTAAATTCTTTTATTAAAATTAATTAAAATGTAAACTTACGTCTAAGTAATTTGGCAGAGTGACTAACATATCATCTAATGTTTGATCAAGTGATGAAATAGGTACAAGGCCGCCTAAATTTCCAGTATCCATTACAGGAGTTAATATTTTCTCTTCTTCAAAAGACTCACTGTAAATATTAGAGAAAATTTTATTAAAAAATCTTGAATTTATTATTTATTTATTTGTTATTAATAGGTATCTATTGTTATCTATTATGAGATATTACGTAAAAGACATTTACCATTGTTCCCACTCTGGAAGTTTTGTATTGATCGCTGTACTGTCATTGGAATCTACTTGAGGTTGACAATCTGATAAACATGGGGAAGAATCTTTAGTCGGCATTACTACAGGAGAACTGGGGCACGTTGGTGGAGCACTAATAGAAGTTGCAGTTTCTCTGCGTTCTTCATCCTCATTGTCATCAAAAGAAATTATTCGAGTTTGTACTTTCTTTTTCCGCTTTTCTTGTTCAGATGGAAGAGATTCTATTTAATAACAATTAGCATAATAATTAATAATTCAGTACTATAGCTTGAAATTTTTTTCCATTATAGTGTAAAAAGTTAAATTTTCACTTAAGTTCTGTTTTAAATAAAATATTACAAATTTAAATTTCTTAAACAAAAATTTTGAGATTAGAAAATTTTCTTTTAAATAGGAAGTGACATGAGTAGTGACAATTTTAATTCATAAAAATTACATTTAAAATGTTATAAAATTCAATTTTGTAACTTTATGAATTTTGTAATTTTTAACAGATATGAAAAAATATTCTACTTTAATATTTAATATCTATATCTAATTTATATTTAATACGATATAGCTATATTTAGTATAGTACAGAAATACAGTAATACCTGGTATTACTGTAGAAATAATTGGCTCTGATTGCGCGTATCTATTATTGTCCATCCCTTTTCCATTTAGATCATCAAGTTCCTCATTGTCTGTTCTTACCGCAAATAAAATTGTACCAAGACCTAATATGTATACATGTATATAAGATTAATTGAATATTTTTTTTATAGGGAGCCAATAAAGCAATCATTAAAAAATAAGTACCTGCAGCTACATTAGGTAACACAGAACTTTTTTCTTGATCAAGTAAAAAGGCCCATTCTTCGTAAAAAGGTGACAATGTGCTAGGATTTATGATAGCATGTAAGTGCCGTTCGAGAGATCTTTCGTTTAGGACAGCTCTCAGCCATGCTCTGCCTCGACCATAATCTGTTTGAACCTTTCTTAACATACTAAAACGTTCCTGTTCATGCCAAATGAGTTGATCCTTTATGCATGGCCAAAATGCTATATCTGCTCCATTGCCAGGTTTTGTACCGCCAGAAACCAAATCAGATACATGTCTATGAAACAAAGATAAACAAAAAATTTTTAATACAACATACTTTTATCATAAATAAAAGTAAGCACGAACATTTGTGCTTAAATTATTTATGCTAGAAATTTATCAGCAGAGAAATGTCATCCGTATAACGTATTGTTGAGTCATATTGTAGATAAAGCATGTGATCTGTTTTATGGCCTTGTATGTTCCATGTAGGATATGACAGAGAGAAGATAAGTATATGTACATAAACCGCATTACAATCTGAAAGATTACCTGAACGCTGAATTGATTTTTTCTATATAATTTGTCTTTAATCCATGACTAAAAATCAATTCGAATATATGGCAGAGCTTTGCTACACACGCTTCTGATTCTGTGGCCAATTCTGCACGTCCGCCAAACCTGACATGACATTCTTTTGCAGATACTAATAGATCATCCAATAATTTCTCCTTTTCAGCTGCATGATCTATTACATTATGTGTATTCGGCACTATGGCTGACATAATACGCAAAGCCTAGGATAAATAACATTATATAAGAAGCACATAAAAATCAATAGGAAAAATCTTAATATTTTTCTTGAGGTGCATTTTTCATTAATAATATAGATGCTTATATAAAATTATAGGAAGATTGTATCATTATTACATAAGATTTATATTAGAATTATTTTTTAGTAATTATTGGATTATCAACTAATTAACAATGTATATAATTTATATTATATATATATATATAAATATACATATATGTGTGTGTCAGATATAAATATCAGAGATTTAATTATTTAAAAATCTTCCAGTTTCATTAAAATTCTCCATAAAATTTATTTTAAATTTGATTCAACATTACCAATAACAGAATTTATATTTTTTACACAAATAATAAATATCATACATTCTGCATTTAAATATGCAGTGGTGATTACTTGACAGAAATTTATTGACTACTTAAATATCAGAAGTAATACCTCAAAATTTACTTCTATTATAATTTTACTCAAAAAACATATTTTTACGTTTACAAATTCTGTTTTTAAAAAATTACATTTTGTGAATACACATAAAGATCCAATTATATAGTTGTGAAAAAAAAAATTAAAAAATGAATTTAAAAGGAATTATAATAATATAATTTATATGTATTTCTAGACATTATTAAACACAACTATCAAACTCATTCGCATAACAGCGATTTGAGAAAATCTTGCGTCTTGACACAAGGAAAGATATCGTCGGCGATTATATTGCGTTCCTTATAAATCATTACGCTTTCAGAGAATCCATACATATTCCTGGCGATTTGACAATCGGATCTGCGTGCAACGTACCCACACAAAACAATCTGCCATGAGAAATTTGTAGCTCGGTAACGGAATAAACAAACGCGAGGGTATCAGGACCGATCGCGAATTTCTCCAAATTTCTCCCGGATACTCCGATACGTCGCGTCGTCTCGACGCACATTGTTATCGAATGCGATAATCGTCCCGCGATTACTCACAGCCCTGGCTGCGGACGCTGATCTTCCGATATCACGAACACATGACTCGTGGAGGAAAACAAAGGGGGACTGGCTTACCATTTAAGCGACCCAGTGAGGGATCACCGCCTCGATTTCACGAGCGAGGATCAGCAGCGTTCATCGAGGAACTCTCGCGCGACGGCCGTGTACGTACGCGGGACACCCGCGGTGGATGAGGGTAGTCGTCACTCCGGGGACACGACCAAGTCGGTGCGTCGTCGCCGTCGCGTCATGACATCTCACGCGTCAAATGTCCGCTCGCTGGTTGCACGAAATGATCGCGAGAACTCACGATGTCGCCAGGGCCGGAACACTGACACTGGCCCGCGCACCCAGCGCTGCCAATCGCAGCGCGATATTCCGCATCGAGCGTAGACGCATGGATAGATATAGATGCGCCATGATCATTGAAAACTCTGCTACAGTCTAGAATCTAGATATATTATTGTCTATGCTCTTACTAGAAATACTCGAGCCTCGACGATGTTGATTGGTCGAAAATCCGAGTGCATAAAGTGCAAATAGCAACGGACAGATCTATGGCTCCATATATTGGGCTTCAAACCGAGCGATGTCGCGACGCGTTTAGTTGGTAATTTACAGTTGTTGTTCCGTTTTTAACCGTATTCGATTATTTGTTCGTCGCCTTTGACAATAACATCGATTCAGCGTTCATGTCAAAGGTGGTATCGATAATTTGTTTAAATTCGTTTTTGTTTGATCTGTTTTCACGAAAAATCGACTAAATAACCGTCAATCACAGTTTTCCGATACTATGTTTCGTGAACATTTATTTTTTCACCCTTATCTGTACATTATATTCGTCTGTGTTACAATATGAGATGGCATTTCATCTAAAATGCGTGTATATTATTCATTATTCGTTCGACGATCGTCACAAAAAGCGAATAAAAGTGCTAGGAGCAACAAGTGACGCGGCGCGGCGATAGTCGCCCCTACGGCGTGAAGTCGGCCGCGTAATTGTCAAACTCCTTCCGCCATCCGATGTATTCGCGCTGGATTCGCGTTGCGAGTGTCGAGTGAGATCTCAAGTAACTTTTGCGCGTCGTACTTTTCGCGCGTTATTCTTCCGTGGAAACGCGACGACGAGGTGTTCGAGTCGGGAGTGTTGTGCAAAGTGCCGCGCATTCGTAATCAACAATTCTCAGTGTATGTGTGTTTGTGTGTGAGAGTGTCATGAAGAAGCAGCAACGGAAGCAAGAGAGGAGGTGGAGGTCTAGGAGGCGTCAGGCGACGGCGGAGCAACCGTAGAGTAATTACGATTCATTTATTGCTTGTTACTTAGCGGCGATCGATTATCGCTACTTTAATATTTTTAAGCGCAAATTGATTCATTTTTATAATACTGAGACTAGTATTTCTATGTCTATTACATTTCGCGTATATAGATGTTTATTTTGCTCGGAAAAACCGCCACTGAACACAGTATACTGTGTCGAATGTGTGCGAACGTGTGACAATTTCATCAAGGGAGTTTCGTGCAATCGTAGCGGCAATCGATATAGTATATCGTCTTGATAATGCGACAATTCTCTCAGATGAACTTCGTGCGATCGTATTGTAACCTTTTTAATCGATTAATGAATATTGGACGAATTAATAATAATTAGCAGCAATCGTGATTATTTTCTTTATAAGCGTTTGTTAATTAACTGTCAATCTGTTTAATTAATTGAATTAACTGTTTAAAAGGTGATTGAAAAATTCAATGAGATAATTATTTCCTAAAATATTAATTCTCTTGAGCGCTACTTTAATTTGAATATATTTGTGTGTTACAGAAAGATCAACGTTGTGTTACAATTCCGCTGCTGCGCTGCTACCGGTGAGAGATTATTACGAATATAAAAAATTATATTTGGACAGAATCCTATCATTATATTGCATCACGGCATTCTGTGATAAATAAAAAGAATACGTACGCATGGAGGGGATAGAGAAGTAGGAGAAACGAGAGAATTTGCAACAACGAGAAACATCGCACGGTTTATAAAATCTCTTTGTCTTTTTATTGATGCTTTGACAACATGGGCTGAGACACACACATTTGCTCATAGTTCATATGAATTTAACCACTGCGTGTTCAAACGTATACGTACACAATCCATTAAATAATCGTGCCGCGCCGACCGATGTGCGCCATCGTGTCAACTCAATTTCGGGCTTATGTAAATCACACACGTATAAAATGTCGATGCGAATCGGCCGCACGTAAATGGCACGCGGTTTCCGCAATTTTCCGTCGAATCGCAGAGCCAGGGAGGAGGGGGCTGGTATGCACTAACCGAACACCCTGGAAATAAATCATACGGCGTCGTATCACGCCGTATATCGGGCCGCGTCGAGAAACGTCGACGTTCACGCGCGATAACGCACTTCGGCATACGCAGATTGATAAGGTATCGATTCGGTCGTGCAATTGTTACAGTTTGATATATCATACGAGCAATAACAATCGCTCTGTAGGAAGATTGTTCTATTAATCCTGGACACAGGCCAAAAATACAGAACGATGAAGTTTGCATGTATGTACATATGCGTTATTATCATTAATCACTTGTTTTGTTATATTTTAATATTACAGAACGGAGTTTTGCAGAATTAGTGCGGGAAAGTGATATAACAGCATTTGCAATAATTTTTATAGGGACAAGTAGTCATTTTCGAAAGTCATGTATCAACTATTTGAAAATTCAGCTCTATATCACTATGCAATTCGATATCAATCAATATTTCTGAAATTCCAGCATAAGCATTCTATTATTTTCGTTTTATTAGAAAAACGATTCTCCTATATTTTAATCGTCTTTTCAAAAAATTTCCAAACTGTCTCGTGATAAATTTTCTTACTACAGTGAGCATACAAGCTTTCCCATATAACTAATTTAACCAGAAAGAATTTTAACATTACTGAGGATGCTGTTATTCTACTTTCGCGAATAATTAAGTATTTTAATCCTAACTTTAGTTACTTAGCGATTGTTTGCGCAAATAAAATAACAGCATTTTCCGTAAGTGATTTTTCTTCCCCGTTCATTGTATCATCTGTCCAAGATTAATCCGCAATGCTTCCGCAATTCGTACGCGAGCGTCGACGCACCCATCGACAATGCCAGAGAGGATTGAAGCGAGAAATCGCAAACGATCGCGAACGTAGCGTCCTTATCTTTATTGCCACGAGCGTCTCACGAACATTTAACGATGAAGATCTTACACATTGATCGTCTGAAACGAGGACGGGAGACTCGCGAGGACCGGCTTCGGTCGCTCCGGCGAGTCTCATATACGTGCTCGTACACGCGTATCGTTAAAACGCGCCGACGCGCGATCCCCGTGGGCATGCTTTGAGGGAGAGATCGCCCTCGTCTCGCGATAATTGCACGCTCGTCGATACGCGCGCACGCACACATGTATGTACATAGATATCCGAGGAGATCCACATGGGTCGTAAGAATAGATCGACAGGATAGACTCTTCTAATAGACTTTGCAGACGGACATAATAGAAATAGTTAATATATATATAGCATCATATATTAATATAATATTCAGTAATAATATAATATCTATTATATATTAATATGTATTGATATTTTTTTCCTTTTCAATATAGTGCTTCTTCCCGCTTTTCTCTTCTCTCTGCTCTCTCTCTCTCTCTTTCTCTCTCTCTTTTTGTCTTGAGGTGTGATATCCAGCGATTTGCTTTAGATTAAGTGGATATGGATGTAAAAAGTACATATACGCGTCAGCCTTATTACACGTACTTACTTAATCGTCGAATATCATTCCGTGCTCGCTAAAAATTCTCTCCCTAACGTTTGTGATCGCGCCTCAACCCTTTCGCTAAGTACCTTAGTAGGTGTAAGCGATTATATGCGTGTCCGAATCGATAAGTATTGATGTATAAAATGAAGATGTAGCGAGATTTAAGATCTGTTAAAGTGCTTTGCACAGTTATATAAACAATAGATTGCATTATAGATAATTTGCGAAAATTCGCATTGATTTACCTTCTTCTTTCTAAGATTTTAAAAATCGTCTTAAACTTTTCGTTTTAATTTCCCATTTTATACTCTAAATACAAGTAAATTGTTATTTTGTGCAAACTGCGTAAATTTGCAGTGCATGGAAATTTATTCGTCATCCATTTTTGAATGTCTCCGTTGGCGAAAGGGTTGAAATTCGGTAGAATTTCAGGTAAACTATTTTCGCGCAGGATTACATCGAGGGACGCAGGACGAGTTATTTTACAAGAACGTGGAGAATCCTTATTTCTTTATCAATTAGAGTTTTGAATATATTCTTTTCTTTGAGTTTCAGAGTTTCTTAATTTTCTATTTTGTCTCCATACAATATTTCTATTTGTCCTCCAGATTCTCGTTTAAACAACTTATCCTGTATATATGCAAAATAAAAAGAAACAACTTCGATGTATTGGTGCTTGTACGATGCTCGAAATCAAATGCGCGAACGTCTGATTGCATTTATCTTTTTCTTCTACAATCAAATCGACACAATTAGTAATTTTTGTCGATTGTGACGTTCTAAAAGCGAATTCGAGACTGAATTTTACGTGCCTGTCTTTTCTTTTTATGATAGGTACACCGACTCGAATTAAAATTAAAAAACACGCATAGAAAAACGGCGTATTTTACGTACGTAGATACGCAAATTTTTTGTACAAGAGAGAGCTTGTTTAATTTAAAGAGTCGTCATATTTTGATGTTTTTTTATTACCTTATATATTTTTTTATCGTAGAGTTTATTTAATAAAAAAATTCCAATTAATAAATAAATAGAAAACTATGTTTAAAATAAATTAATAAAATGCAACTTAATTTTGCTTACTTTTGCCAGAAATTTTACCTGCTCTTTTTGAATAATTTATTATTTTAATATCATTGACATCAATTTATTTTAATTATAACTTTTCCACATATTCTTTATGTAAAAAATGGTTAAAGAAATATTAATTAATTTTATTCAAGAACTTTGTTGCATAATGAAAAAAATTTAAACAGAATTTATAAAATAAAAAAATAGAAATTTGATGAAGTAATAATGATTTTCTCTTTAAAAAAAAAAGTTTAATCAGATCAAATCAGATTATCTGATAATCGAGCAAAAATTGCACTATGCTTAATTATCATCAGATAATTTTATCGATAAAAACGCCGTTTTTCTAAGTTTTTTGTCTAAGTTGAATCGATTCTTTGATTCAATCCTTTGATTCAATCCTTTCAATGAAAAAACTCCATATTCTAATAACGATTATTCATGAAATTTTTTTAGAATATTTTAAACTGATGCTGTCACGCCTTTTAAAGTCAGTTGCTTCAACGCAACTGCGTTATACTTTATTAAATAAAGGAAGTAATATATAATTTCTTAGGCAGCGGTAATCATAAGCAATTAGTCTATATTATCAAGAATAATAATATATACTATTTGCTTATTATATTTAAATATAGACGTTTGTAACATCCAATATTCAACATATTGCTTTTGCGTATTTAAAATTAAATATATTTTAAATAGCGTATTTAAATATATTTTAAATAGTCATAAAAGTTTCTGAAAAGATTTAGTTAACTCTTAATTTGACGTATATAAATGACGTAAGTAAATCCGCTTTAAGTTCTTCCGCAGGAACGAAACAATTAAAAGTATTTGATTTATCGATCAATTCCGTCTCTTATTCTGATTCGCAAATGAAACTATTGCAATTTATAAAGTGACAGTTCTCTTTCTTTCTTGTTCGATAAAGGACATTTAAATATTAAAACAAAAAATCCTGATCACAATCGTTTTGTCGTAAGGACTCTCATTCATGCTTTATCGAAGGGTCGCTCATTCCTATATATATACATATATAATGGATATGAAACTTTTCTTTCTTTTTTGATCTTTGAATGAAAAACGTACGATTGAAAGTTCGAAACGGCAAGTGCGAAGGCAAGCGCTAATTAATTAAAGCTTCGGTCTACTATCGTACGTTGGTGTTAGAATCAGATTTGCCATCGAATACTCGAATTCTCGAAATGCATTCGCATAATTACTATTCCATTATCGCTTTATGCGATTGGGATGAATTTCAATATTTATTGTTAAAATAATTATCGAGTATTAAGTCAACTGTCTTAATCTCAATCTGGGAAAACTTAATCGGATATTTAATTATACAAAAATTATAATCGCAATTTGATTTTAGTTCTAATTTGTAATAGCTTTCAAAATTTATACACAGATAATTGATTAGATTACTATAAGAGTTTGCTGGAATAATGGAATTATTATCGATCCGAATATTCGCAATTCAAGCATGCGAATACTCGAGAAATCCCATTTTGGAATAATTACCAGAAGCTGGAATATTATTATTGAATATTCGAATTATACGTTGCACACTTCGAGTAATTCCGACGGTACTGGGTGGAATGCGTCCAGGAACCATATTTCCGAGTTGAATGCGTTGCAATTACAAAATCAGCAGAACATACTTGGACTGCTCGAGAAATTCTCCGCGTCCGTGAATTCCTGTTTACTTGCTAGCTCGAAGAAACAGAGTACACGCTAACGATTTAACGTACGAACACAAAAGCCTCAAGTCACTCAATGCATACTTACGCGAAATATTGTACATTGAATTACGCTAGAAAAAGTGCCTTTAATCCTCCCACGCGTTATATCCCACGCGTAAAAAAATATTTTAAATAAAGGCATTGAGAATATCTGATATAATCATACAATGTGTAATTTGCTTAATTTTTATTTAAAAAAATTGAAATATGTTAAATTTTTTATATTTCAATTAATTCATAATAATAATAAATTACTAAGTCGAATTATTTTATACTTGAAACAATAAATCTTGTTTGAAGGAATCTCTTTTGATAATTAAAAATGCTTTGATTTTTCTTCATGTTTGAACGTGAGAGGATTAATGAGAACAATAATTACTTTGCTAATTCTCGACGTACAATCAGTTAAATCGTATATTATTACATTTTCTACTATCGACTACCACCCATCTTTGATATATTATTATATATTTAGTCCCGAAAATAACATCCGTACAAAATTGACTACAGCCGATTGCTTTTATGATGTGTGTATTTGAGTAGGTCATTTTAAAATCATTTTCGTGCGATGACAAAGTGAAGTTCATCGATTACTCTATACCTTATGTTATTTCACCTCATTTCTTTTTGTTCATTTCTGTCTCACTTTTTTTTCTTCATTCTTTCCTCATTTTGTTAGGAGTAAGATAGGATGTGTATACGTATTGACCTGGAATTTTCCGACCGGTAGTGCTAAATTGTGTTCATAGGATTGAGTGAAACGCTCTATGAAGATAAAAAAATATGCGACGATCTGCATAATAAAGATATTTGTTCTTTTTTTTTATACGTATATATGTAAATGTGTCATTGTTATCCTCTCGTTTCCTTGCTTTTTCGTTGAACAAAATGTTAAATATCATTTAACTTTAAATTAATTATTACTAAAGAGATAAGTGATATTAGTTACATCGCTGTGAATAATATTGCTGTTTAAAGTAATAACTTTTGTTACTTTTACCCCACAAAGTCATGAAATACAAATACTTCGTATACATAGTATTTTTGTAATATTAATTAAACATTATGTGTAGGGATCTTACACTTTTGCTTTTCAAATAATGTCAGAAATTCAATTTAAATACATATTTTCCTCAATATGCGTATATACCAACAATAATTTTAGTTATCTACTTAGTAATGAAAAATTGCCTTATTACTAACATAAAACGGCAAATTTTTCTTGCACAAAGATATTGCTGCAATCATAATCTTAAAATATCTTAAGATATGGCGTTTGTACGGACGAAATGGTTAAATTTAAGATCCATATATTGCACAAATAATTTGCAAAGTTTACCCAACACCGGATGAAATCGTTTATGTAGGACGCGAATCCCGCATTATCATCAGGATATGCACTTTGCATACTGAAGTTGTATTTTACGTATTATACATTCTCGTTGGAATAGATGGTGATACAAGTGTTGGTGTTTGGTCCATGGCATAGCTCTCTCTTATTTTTATTAGTAGTTACTCGTATCGATCACAATATTAACTTCGATATCGTCGTGGAACTAAAACTCGTGCTCGTAGTTGCGCGTGTGACTTAGCTGCTAGAAAAAGATTGTGATAATTCTTAAGAATATTAGAAAAGTTGCGGTATGCAATGATTTGTAGGAGCAGCGAGCACACATTGCCTGGACCGGTGCTAGATAGTTCTTTTTCACGTTGAAATAGTAATGCTATATCGCTTTTATTAGCGAAATTCTGCTAACCAATAGCATTTTCTTTTAAAATTTCATATATTTATTTGAAGATACAATTTTTGAAAAAAATATTGAATAAAATATAACATATAAATATAACATTTTATATAACATTTTTCATGAAAAATATAAATTAATCTTATTAGAGTGTTATTAAAAATTTTAAAAATATATTCAAAAGAGAAATGTAAAAGCAAGAACTACGGAAAGAATTAAAACAGCATACAGCAGTAATGAATGAGTATAGAACATTACGTTATTATTAATTACGTTATTATTATTATTAACGTAATGAACTCAGCGAAACAAAATTTTCAGTTTTCAAGAAATGTTTATCTTTCTCTCCTGCTTTTTTTTAAATTTTACTTCGATTGAGGTTTTATCAAGCGCCGATCCAGACGCGCTCTAATTTTCTTGACAATATTGAATGCTTCGAACTCATAAAGATCGAAAATAACGACACCTCGTGTCGAAGATAACATCCGGTCGGAGGGAATAATCAAAATTGACGCGGAGGGGTTGCTTTGTCTATATACTTTATCTTATTAGGCCGAAAGCCGTCTTTGAGACGCGCTCCGTCAAATTTTATATCCGGCCGGGCATTATCCTGGTGCAACGACTTCCATTTTCTTTCGAATACTATGCGCATTCTCGCAATTCCGATCCTCTCATATCACGCGTTGTTACAGAGTTCAAGATTGACTCCACTATTGTCGTGATAAACATTGTTATTATTATTAAATTTTATTAGAAGCACTAGTCTAATTCGCGTGAATTTAATTACGAAATAATTTTCGAGAGGGACGACTATTAATACGTAGATATGGATAAAATTGAAATTATTAATAGTACGGTGATTTAAATATATGAGTGTCAAATAAGAAAGTTTTTTAGTTTGATTTGCGTTTCACTTTTCCTAGCCTGAGAGAAAATGAAACGTAATTGCTGCCAATTTTAACTTAATCTATTCCATTTTAAATTACCCTTGACTCAATTTAAGAATAGAGATGAGTGAAAGACTATAATTTATCACGGCACGAGTATTGATTTTTCAGAAACCGATTGCAAAAATTGCAACGAATTTTCATTTTAATTTGAATAATCTTCGCTTAACTTGTTTTAAAGACAGTGCATTATCGTTAATTTTACTGTAACTCTCTAAAAATGGAAAATACTGTAAATTTAGCAACAGGAAGTTTCTTTCGCGACTTTCGCGCGTAAAATAGCACAGACGTTGCACAGCAATAATTAATTTCACTTTTATATTAACAATTAATAAATTATATTAAAAATTTTATATAACTGGACGAGCTTCTCTATTCTTTCGTACAATTTATGTTTGCTACCACTGTTCCGTTCAAATTTTATTAACATTTTCAGTATTTAAATCTTAATTAGACAAAAAAATAAATGAAAAAAGTATGACCAACGAGAAGAACTTTTATCTTTTTAACTTAATGGAGAATTACTTAGTAATAATTACTTACGAAGAATGGAAGTAGAAAAGGTGTCTTATTTGTTTAGTGTAATTGTACATCAGCGTATTATTTTACCGATTGCATAAACTTTCTCTCAGTCCTTATTAACAACGACATTTTTGTGAAAAAATGGATATGTTACTTCGATATTCCTATTGTATATTTAATATTTTCCAGTTATATATTTAATTAGTTATGTCTTAATTATTATTTTTTGTATCGAAAAGAATCTTACAAATCATACAAACGGTTGTATTTAAAACCAATTTCTTTCTGAAAATGATCTTAGTTCTCGAGAAGCACGATCAAGTGGAGTAATTGTAACTTTTAAGTAAATAGGACGCTGCAATGAGCTTCAAATGAACGATGAACAATTTCAATCGTTAACGACATTATGAGGAAACGTTCATCATTTCTAATGATTTTTCGCAATATCTCAACTTTGTCGTCAGAAAATCGTTATCGTTATCTATCGCTCTTGATAAAATCTTATTCTAAGACCGGCCGAGCATAAGGCTCGACAGGAAGTCGCAGCGCCAAGGATCAATGCCGTGAGGCAAGTGATAGATATCTCCGCGGTATCTCGGATCGCCCTAATATTTACAGTAAAGCCGCCTACCAGTCGTTGGCCGCGCACGACGACGGTCGGTTGTGCCGACCCACTCGATCTCCATCTTCTCGAGAGTTCCACCTGTGGAAGGATGAGTCTGTACAAAAATGATGGGCCGCGCGTAGGATATTACACGCAGTCGCACGTGGATGCACGAGAGATGCACACAGATGCACTTTCGCGGATGCACTATCTGCCGCGGCTATTTAACCGCGATACGTGATACGTTATCATTAAATTTTCATATCCTAGCTTCGGGATGGACCCGACAACACCTGACGTCGGACGGCACGGATATCTCTCTTTCAGGGGATGCATGAGTGTGTGTTGGTCGCCTGTGCGGGCGAGGACAAAGCGACAGAGAAGTCCGAGTCAAGCACGAGATCGCTGATGCAACCCACGATGCCCTTTGTGTACCTGCCCCCCGTTGTCCTTACGATATCCGGTGCACCGCCTTAAGAACAAATTAAATTCTTCATGAAAAGATTTGTCTTCTTATATATTATCTTTATATGAAGGTTTATTTATATCAAAGTGTGTTTATTCCGGAAAAAGGCAAGCGTAACATTTTATTCTGTTCGTAAAAATATAATTATTAAAGCGAAATTTTACTTAGAATTTTAAAACAATTAGACATTAATTAATTACATTAATATCTTTTCTACTTTCTACGAGGGTGCAAAATGAATTTGAAAAGTCTTTTAGAAATATTGAAGTTCATATTTTAAGATTACGAGTAAATTAATGCCAAGATAATAACAGTATAAAATGCGGATTATTTACCAACGTAAAGACCGGTATCGGTGTTCAGTTGTCTCAGTTGCCCCGGAGAAGATGCTGAGACACCAGTACCGCTATCTACCACGAGAGATGCCCATTGCTCGTTTCTAGAAAAAGTCAATGTTATTCATTGCTCTATGACCCATTTCGAAAATAAACATTTTTCTTTTCTCCTGGTTTTAATAAAAAGTGATTTGCTTTGGAAAGAGGTAGACACAGATATTTTTTTATTCGCTTTTGGCAAAATATACGACGTGCAGATTAATACATGAATGTTTATAAAAATATATTCTTCTTTCATGAAATTTCATGGAAATAGTACCATTTTAAATGGTAGCCTCAAGCTATGTAGGAAAATAGGAAATAGAACAACATTTGCACGCAATATTTTACTTGCATATATAGAAACTATGTATTTCCTGACTAACAATTTTTTAATGGAATTTAGAACCATTTTTATTTAATTAAAGTTGAATGGTTTTAGAGGTTAATGATAAAAATTACAAAACTGGTACAGTTTTGTAATTTTTATTATTAACCTCTTTTTAATAACTATATTCATAATGAAATTAAGTTCATCTAAATACGCGTACATTTCATTCTTTGTTTTGTTTGCGGAACGTCAACTGATCGTAAAAATCATTATTTTTTTATATTTAAAAAGATACATAATACGTCTCTTAATGTCTTCTTGCTTTACGTATTGATCAATATATAAAGGGATATTAAATAAATAAATATAAAAATAGGCGCGCAAGCGGAAGAGAGGGCTGGCTAACGAAGCGTATAAAGCGTTTGTTCTCACCTAACTGCCCTGATACGATGCCATAGATCGTCATCCAATCGCGTAAGATTATACCGCAGCACGGCTTCCCCGGAACCCAAATTATACGCGAGAGTGAGATAACCATGATCCAGGCCGAGGGCTAGGAAGTCGTCGTTCTCATCCCTTTGTTCCTGAGGATCCGACTGGCGACCGCTCCACANCAACAAGCCGCTGCTGCTGCTGGCCCGGAATCTCATATTGATATCTACCCTATAGCTGATTATCCTGCAAACATCGACAATAGTGTTTTAATAATAAAATAAAAAAAGGAATCGTGACGAGCACGACGACGTACATGAAAAAAATCAATGAAGAAGATAAATAATTCAGCTTACAACATTATTAATCAATGAGGCAATTAACAATCATTTTATATTCTAATTTATTCTATGTAATCAGGGCAAGTATTGATAGTCTTTACAAGAGAAAAGAAACGCTATTGGAAAATTATATAATCGTTCCGTAAGAATAATTAGACAATTATTATATTAAATAATAGAGTATTGTGAATTAAGAAGTTGTCTAACGAAATATAAAAATTATTTTTCTCGGACTGCTCAGTTATCACTTATGCGTGGCGTTCGATAAAGTAACGCAGCACTATTAAAACAGGTCAAGGAGCGATTGTGTAGCGCAACGTGTAACGCTGTTTACCGCCCCACTCGTCTTTCAAATGCCGACGACATGTCGCTTTGACATTTACCGAACTTTTGCGTGCTGCCGATTATTTCACGCTTGCATGAATAAAGTGTTAATAGACGAATCGGCAGGATTTTTAAATTAGATGGGATCACCAACATATCATAAAATCATGAGGGTGGAAAATGCTCGTGCAGAAAACGTCATGTATTGAAAATAATTTTAAACATGATGAAACATATCGCAAAAATAAAAAAAATAGGAAGCGACCGGAAAAGAAAGAATTATCTATCCACTTGGGAGTTTATTCGAAATCTCCGGAAATAAAGAATAAATGTAATGTAATTCAAAATCTAAAATTTATCTTATAATTAAATTTAATCGATTAACGTATTCGAAGTGCAAGATTATCACAATTTCTTGTTATTGCCGCTCATTGTTTTTGTATAGAATACCTTTTCATCGTGTCGGCGTCGTTATAATGTAGGTAACTCTCGCTGCCGGTGAAGCTGGGTACAGCCCTCTCGTATCTCGTGGACGTAACGGCATTGCCGTTAGTTTTTGCCGATGGCGGGATTAACGGCGTGTAATCGTCCGGTGCAGGGCAAGGGTGCGGTACCCCTGGACGGCACCGGCAGGTAAATCGCTCGCGAAGAGGCCGGCATTCCGCATCGCCACACGGTCTGGCTTCGCACGCGTGCCCACAATTTCCTACGTTTACCCCGCCTAATGCTTCGGCTAGGATACCCACCTGCGACAAGAATCATAGTTATAAATAACAATAATATAAATGGCAAAATAATATTCAGTCAAATACAAAAACGAATTTGCTTATAACTAAAATATTTCTGTTAAAAAAAGATTCAATCTTTATGCGACTGAAAGAACTGATGATCATAATTATCGATTGCTTCTTTTATTCATTTCTCACATACAACGAGCTAAAGTTAAAGGGATAAAAAATTCAGAAGCCGTGTGCTTTGATTAGTTTTCAACCAATTTTTTTCATATTAGAGATGCTGTAATCTCAATATTTTTTAAAAAAATTTAAAGCTCTTTTTAACTTCAAAGAATTTAATTTAATTTCAAGTGGACTTTATTTTACTTTGAATCTTATATTAACTTGAAACTATTATATGTATATTATTTTGGCTTCCTGTTACTAGTAACTTCACTGTAATTATTATATATTACGTTCACTTTACGTCTATTTCGTCTCAACCTATTTTTATAAAATGCCAGAAATGACGATAGATATTTAAATCCAAGTGATTCAAGTAAGAGTTTCAATATCTTATCTACCACACCAGCGAGGCTCAAATTCCGAGGCATTCCGACAGTAGTATTATCTACCGCGCAACTTCGGAGCAGCCTGTATAATCCCGGTGTTCTTACCTCGCGATTATTCAGCACGATCGTCTGAATGCAGCCGACGAAGCTGGCCGTAGTTTTCATCTTCGGCGAGTACATGTCGGAGGACGGCGCGCCGCCTAAATAGAGGTTCAGTGGTAAGGATAATTGCGTGAACGCTCCGGGCGCCAGGATTTCCTGGGCCGCGTCGTCCTCAACTTCTAAGGATGCCAAACGGCCTGTCCTAGAGACCCGAACTTCAACCCATTCGCCAAGACGAACCGGATTTTCGCTTCTGAAACGATAATGCAGATAATGCAATATCATACACTGAAAATTCAACATTACAGGATTAACTTTTCAAAGGTCGGATGATATTTTGATATGAAAATCCGAAAATTTCATTGGATAGAAAGAAGAAAGTTTCCTAATTAGTGGATATAAAATCTGTATGTACATCTATGTGAGTTATACATTATGTTTCAGTAAAGTTCTCCTATTCCAGTAATAATTTGTTTTTTTGGGTCATTTTGAATGTAGAAATGAATTGAGATAACCATACAATCAAAACGAAATAGCATTAAACAAGGATATAAATGTTAGTTTTTTACTTTAATTGAAAATTATATATAAGATTTTTTAAATATTTTCATATTAAAAATTTTTTTTCTAACGTTTTCCGGAAAGCTACGTTCAACGGGCTCGTACTCTTTTGACAAAGGATATGTGTTTAATATAAAAAAGGAATAATTTAGTTATTTTTTTCAGAATTGAAATTGTAACTGTATCTTTATTTATTTATGTGTATTTTTTGTAAGTGAATTTCCTTGTTACTATTTTTAGAAAGTATTCTAATTTTCTTCTTTTTATTCTAATCTTCATCTATAAGGGCTCTCTGAACAGGAAAATGAAGTATAGCATGAGAGACGATATGATCCTTCTAACTTGGCGAAGTATGACATAAGGTTCTTGAAGAATATCCCAAGTCAGAAGAGAGAGAGATAATATTACTTTTTTACGGGTTTTTCGAACAATTTAATTTTTTTTAAATGAAGCCTACGGGAATAAATTTATACTTCGCATCTTTTATTTATACTCTTACGTAAAAATCAATCTCCCCGTAATTTTACGTCAATTTTATCGGCTATATCTATCGTATTTTTACATTGCGCCTCTTCGGCTGGAAATCTAACGTTGGAAAACATTTCGCCCGGAGCAACTATACTTTCCACGAGATGAAGCTCTCGGAAAAACACGTTAGCGGCAAAAAAGTAGAACGGGACTTCCGCATTGAAAAATTGAAACGGTACTTTTCGTCGCGCTGTCTGTGCGAAGCAATTAACACGGGAGCCGCTCTCCTCGCCACGTCTACAATTATAATCGACGTTAACTCGATATTGACGGACGCTCCATCGATTTGATTTCGCAACGACGGCCCGGGAGGCCGCGCCAGCCAGTCAGCCAGCCAGCCAGGCGGCTCGGAGTTTTCCTCCGAGCGGACACAGGAACGAAAATTCACCCACGTACCACGCGGAAACTTTACGCGCACGGCCACAAAGTCGGATCATTCAATTTGAATTTCGCGAGGAAAGTCGGCGCGTGTTCCGTAGACAATGGATACCCTCTCTTGTAGGCGGGATCCGGTGCGATCCTTTCCCCGAGAGGATTCAACAGAAGAAATTCTTGCATAATTAATGTCGAATCGGGAGGAAAGGACAGGGGCAGGTAACGAAGGGCAGGCGGGAGGAAGTTCGTGGGATCGTAAGCGGAAAGTAAATTGCTAATTAATAAAGGAACGAGATGGAGTCGGAAATTTTCATATTGGACTTTTCGCCCGACGCTATTATGATAAAAGATACGGCGCGCTTGGAACTTCGAGGCTCGCTGGTTAACTGCTTCTTTTTTTCCAGACACGAGGTTAAATATCCTTGTTTAATGGCGCACGTAATAATGCACGTTTTTTTACGTCGGACTCTTCTAATGGTTGCTTTTTATTTAGCGGAAAGAAGATGTATTTTCGCGTAAGATTTATTATCTAGCGGACTGCATTATAAATAGCACATAAATGTTTCTGCTCGGATGGGAACTTGTTATTAGAACATTTGATATTACATTATGAAGATCGTTTATGTACGCGTGTTGTAAATTTGTTCATAATAGGTATACAGTAAAAATAATGAATTATATTAGGTTAATGTAATTATATTACCGATGTAAAAAATATATCTATATTGTCGCAGTAATATTTAACAACATATCTTTAACTCAAAATCAATATTTTTTTAAATTAAAATTTCGAAACATTAATCATTTTTCTCTTTGAAGTGATCTTTTTTTATAATTTAAATCTTCTTGTTTAATTTTCTTATTTAATTTTAAGAAAATTCTACCCTCTTTGGTAGACTTATAATTTGAAACTAAAAGCAAACATGTTGTTAAGATTTAATAAGATGTTGTTAGTTACTAAAATTTAATTTTGAAAATTCAAAACTTGCGATATAACCTCTCTTGATGCTTTTACAAGAGAATCGATTAGAATTTGGTTAAATAATAAAATTAATTATGTAATAATATTCATCCAAATATAACGTACGCGTGTAAAATTTGTTTAATAGCATAAATATATGTAACAAAAAATTTTATACAATATTTGTATCTTTTTTGAATTATCAATTTGTTTAAAATTTTATTCGATAGTGAAGCATAAATGGAGATTATTCCATTATTCAGATTTTATTCAATGGAATTAAAAGCAGTCTATTAATCAAGCAATCAAAATGTGAATGTAAAGTATTTCGGAATTGTATTTTCAAAAGTATTCTTGAATAATTTTATATTAATAATACAAATCATGTTTACATTTTTGTTATGTTTATTGAAATAATTGCATTTATTTTTAAATTAAAATTTGATATAAAAAATATTATGTAATTAAATTTTATAAAATATTAGTTATCTAAATATTTCTTTATATAAAAAAATATTAACAAAATATTTACGTTCAGCTTAGAGATGTTCGCATTCTTATATATATAAGTAATATTTACAATCAATATTAGCCTAAAGCCATTTTTTAACAAGATACATCTTTTTAATTTTGAAAGTATTACAAGTCTTTTCCATGTCTCTTTAATTTTGATGAACATTAAATAATATAATAACTTGATTTAAATTATTAGAAATATTTTTTACATTTCATAATAATTATGCACGAGAATACATATGACTGTTGGTTTTGATCGATTCTACTTAATAATTTTATTCGTTGTTCATTATTATTACGTCGAATTAAAGCAAGCAATCCGATTAACATTAGCGCTTATTAATATTCCACTTATCTCAAAAATGATAATCAATATTAAAAAATTTAATAGCCTGCCAGCGTTTGTTATATATTTTTGACGTTTATCCAAGAGAACAAGCACAGTTATGAAACGATTTTACTTAACAATGATCTCATTTTAATTAATGCAACGAATTAAATTCACTATAATTAAATAACAAGCATTAAAGCAATAATTAGCATTAAAACACGTTAAAAACTCTCTCTTCACTTCACGTAGTAGCGCTAAAAAAAGCCCGTTTCGCGTATGATATCGACACGCGTGTACGTCGGTTTAATTATCTGACGATGGCGATCATACGTAGGCAAACGGTGCAATTAGCGCCCGATTGCCAATGCTGCGCTGCGCGGTGTGAGTAACGTCTATCGCGAAACGAACAGCTCCGAGGGTGGATTGTCACTTCGAGCTAGCTGTTCGTTGCGCACGACGGAACCGTTTTGCAGAAACTTCGTCGAGGGCCATCGGCTTACCTCAAAGTGGCAGGTCCTGTTCCGAGGTCGAAGGTGAACTGCACGTGGCCCGAGGAGAGATAGAGAGCAATAAAGTCACCGGTCGCGTCGCTGTGATGGCCGTTGTAGAGTATCACGCCGTCCGGCGCGGTCGGTTTTAACGTGACGGACAATTCCAGCCACGACAGCGACGTGTCCGCCAATCCCGGATAACGTAGGTAAGAGGATCCGTTGAAGGATGGAACCTGCGGGAATAAAACACCGTTGCGGTCTGAGATTGCATGGAAATGTCGTTACCGGGCAAATGCATTCCCGTTTTTGCCTCCCACCCTTAATCGCCTGCCATTGCTTGGGGAGACTGGCAAACGTGTCGTATGTTACGTTTGTTACGTTTCGTGCCTTTTAAGTGATAGTAGATTGGCGTAAAAAAAATACAGGATATCTTCCCTATGTTTGACAAACTATCTTTAATCAATCTGCACTTCATTCCTTTGTCTCTCTGATAAATCGAGAGATATGATCCATTGTCATAAATTTTCAGCATTTAACATGAAATATCTATGCGGACGTGCGTTACTGAGCTTAATAAATCCAAACTAAGTCCATTACTAAACTTAATAAACCCAAACTAAGTCCATCTACAATTAAATTAGGTTTAAACTTTTCAAGCATATAATTTCTGAAAAGCTCTTTACAATATTGATTACAATCGTGATGCTTTTGTTGGAAAAAATCAAATTATCAAAAATCTAAAAGTATGCTTTAAGATATCTCAGATATCTTATTTTAACGTGAAATTATTAGATCTCAAGTATTTCTTATACATAAATATATAAAAGTATGACCGATTTTTTTCAGAAATTTAAATTTTAAATTGAATTTTCAAAGTCGTTCAAATTTAAAAGCAGAAGAAAGAATGTAAAATATAATGAATATATCATAGATGGAAAATAAAAGATTAAGCCCGTAAAATCTTTCTAATTTTTAATTAAATTTGAAGATATGATGTTAATAGAGATTTCTTGCGATAATGTAACTTTGGATTCAAAATGCTAATATCGTACCAACTCGCGTGTACTTACTGTAAATGATAATGTAAGTTTAAGGAGGAAATTGCCGTGATAATTCACAACTGAGAACGTCTTCTCTTGGAACGTAAGACTTTAACGTTTATCGTATTCCTAAGTGTGATATTCCAAAAGGAACTATTATATTATAATAGCAAAACTCTATCTATTAAAATATCAAAGATCTATTTATAAATATGTGTTATAGAAAACAAGAGAAAACTTTAGAAACTAATTTAGAAAGAACATTTTAATAAATTCAAAATAATTATATTTTAATTTATTATGAATATATGTATATCATATATCATATTGAAGAAATATTTATTTAGATGAGCGAATTAATAAGCATTTCTATTCAAACAAATATCAATAATATGAATAAATATCACATTATAGATACAATTAATTATTGTTGTATCAATTAATTTTCTGTTATATTAATATGTACATGATTTGTTCAATTAATTTGATATATGTATATACACATATGTTTTCTTTCATGAAACTAAATTATTTTCTTTTCACATTTTTCGCTCTATTAATGAAATATATACTTCGTAGGAAAATACAGTTTGAATTATCTCGAAAGTACTTTTTTTTCTTTTGCTGTATCTGAAATCATTTTCCTTGTTTGCAAATATTTATTCCTTCATTCACGAACAATTTTAAAATCATGGTAGATTTGAGCAATATATTTCTTGTTATTACAGACGCATATGTTCGCGCGCACACACACACACATACGTTTCTCTTGCAGCAATTGTAATAACTCTTCTCTCGTCGTCGAGCATAAAGTAGAGAAACTCCCGGAACAGCTGTTGTTATTTAATTTACGGTCGGCGCTGGATTTTGTGCTTTTCGTAAATCGGAATGCAAATACGTTGTATGTCACTGTCTTGGATAATCCTTAATACAGCTACATTCACCAAGTGCCTTAAGAGCAGTAAGAGGTTGAAACAGGCTGCTGCCATCTTAATGAGTCTGGCTGATAATTGTTTGTACGTCAGTTAGGTACCTCTCAAGATAAAATGCCAAACATAAACGCTTGCGCAGGATCCTTCGACGAATTATAGTACCTTGCTGTTTCTGTTTCGCGAAACTCAAAGGGCAAACATCAATATGTACGCCATGAATTTTATGTTTTAATTTTATCTTACAATTTTTTAACCTTTATCTTATCCTTTTTATCTTTAAATATATCATTAAACATGAGCGATATTTTTCATCTTAAAGAAATTTCGCGAACTGTTATCCTAGTTTAATTCTGTATATCTTTTATCTGATCGAAATAAACATATTAAAAATATATTAAACCATGTTTAAAAAAGAAAGAAAATTGGGGAACGTGGATTATTCTTTTGTTTAATTTGAAAATAATAATGATCATTTTCCATCTTTTACTTGACACTTATTTGATTTTTTACTCGGACGCTCAAAGATTCTTTAGTATACCTTTCATCGCGTTGTCTAGGGGAATAGTGAAAAATTTGAAAAATCAAAGGAACGAAAGCACGAACGATCCTTTCAAAGTATGTAAGAGTGGCGTAAATTAATTACAACAAAACGGAAGGAATCCTGACAGCGCCGTTAAGTCGGGCAGGATATGCTCCTTTAAGAAATTCCCAGTCATCCCGTACGACGCCTATACGTTGGCTCGTTGGCCTCCTTTTCCTTTTCCTGCTACGTAAAAGCTACGTCCCGGTGATAAGGAGTTCCCACGAGAAAGCCAGGAGAGAAGTAACCTTGTATTATGCGAAAGACCAGCAACTCGTAAGGTCCCTCGGGGAACACCCTTTTTCGCCGCTTACGACATCGTCCTTCTGTTCGGCTTATGTCCTCCTGATGTTCCCGGCAGTCTGCGGCGCGCAAAGACTGTTGATAGGTTTCACGAATTTTTTACGAGACAATTTTTGAACTTTGAATCGTTCTGCATTATCGAACACGTATGAATCGAATACGTGTCGACTAGTACAAACGCTATTGAAACTAAATATTGTTTTACCATCGAGCGTTTGAGGGTAACGGTTCGCTGATTCTATTGATTTTGTTGCGTAAAATGCTTCCGTGTTACGTTTATATTCAGCACATTAAAATTACGTATTTTTAACTATTTTTAATATATATTTTAGGTTTATTTTATGATAAATAATATATTTTAAATAGAAATAAATGATGTGGTAGCGCGTCTATATTTTATGTGATCTAAACATTGATTACAAATGATAATAATAATTGATTATAATTAATATTTTTAATTTATCACACTTCAAAGGATTTTATGATTTCAATAATTCTATTAAAAATATAATCGAGTGAATATATATTTTGTCACATTGGTACATATTAATATTATTTTTTATATTTATTATTATTAAATTTATTTCTCAATTATCAATTATAAAATATATAAAGTGATATATGTCATTTCATGTTATTATTGGGATATAAATTCAATATAAAATCTCGTATAAAAAAAGTAATAAATAAAGACGTAAAGAGCAACTATAGTTACAAAGTTTCGAAAAATTCATAATATATTTTATGATATTTTTATGGCACATTTTTTAAATATAAAAGTCGTTTATTACTTCTTTTTCCGACCAATATAATTTTACGTCATTTGCTTACGAAATGCAATGTATCCTTCTCCTGAACATGTAATTTCTGGAAAAGCTTTTCAGAACTTTAACACAGAAAGCACTTTGTTCAAATGGAATAGAAAAAAAAGGTTATAATTATATGAATAGAAAAAAGGTTATAGTTTTCAAAAAGTTATATGCTACGAATTCAACTTGTAATTTTTAAACATTTTTAATAACAAATAACAAATACACATTGATGAATCATATTATTTTCACTCGTTAAGTGAAAAAAAATTCAAATAAAATAAAATTGCATAACGAAATTTTTAATATATTACATACCTATCTGTCTAAGATACAATAGATACATTTTACAAAACTCTACAATTTCGATACTACTAAATCTCAATTTATAAAATCTAATAATAGGATACATGCTTAGTTTTATCTTTCACATTTTGGCAAGAAAATTCGTCAGTTATTTAGTTACGCTTGCTTGCAAGGAACACTATCTTTTTCAAATAAATGATCCAATAAAATATGTCACGCGCATTCCTCACGAAAGTGTGCCGTTCGAGCTGTTTAGCTTTATTTCGACATTAGCGTTTTATTCGACATCCTGCGACATCTTTCAACGGATGTTGCAAAAATGGTCGTCGCCGTAAATTACGACGATATTCCGGTGACATTTGGTTATTGCGGCTATATCTCTTCCGCTTGTACGTTAATGGAATTAAACTCGGGAACGGTCGGGCGAGACCAAAGTTCGAGAACGAGTTTCGAGTTTGAAGTGATACTCGTTAACTCGAGCCCTTTATGGTCGTTTCTCGAGCTAGTTTATGCTCTGATTTCGAGATCGGAAACGCGGTAATCCTGCCAAGGATACATCCCACTATCGACTCTTGTAGTTCCTGCACGCAAAACGCAGTTTGCAATACAATAAAAGTGCAGCTTCTAATTTCATTAGTATGAACAAAACATTACCGAACTAATTATTTTAAATCCTTATTATAATTTTAATGTAAGTCGTTGCTTGCAAAATTAGCAGCAATTGATTAAGTAATATATTTAATTTTAAAATATTAAACGCTTTTTACAGTGTCTTTCTATTTGTAAAGTATCCTTGAAATTTGCAGAGGACAGTCCGAATTGGTTCCCAGAAAATTAACTTTAGCACAACTATTACTGATATTGAGGGCAAAGTACTGAGTCGTCACTGATGCATGTGAACGAATCTTTATAACTCGGCACTCGGTGTCATTCCGCTTCGTGCCGGAAGTAATATCGGTCGAACGCCAATACCAATTTCATCATATCGAAGCACGAATATACTACCCCGCTGCTTTCCGCCATTGCCATAATCGATATCGTATATATAACCGCGCATAATCCGCGAGAAACCATGTTCACGCGCGGGCGAACCGCATACGGTGACTTCCGGCGAATGCGGCCGCGCTCGCTCCATTAAGCCAACTGATATAAATCGCGGGAATTTCAATATGCATCGTTTGCCATAAAGTATTTTTATATGCATATCATGTGTATATGTGGATATATATATATATATATATATATATAGTATATTATATTATATATTATTTATATATATATATATATATATATATATATATATATATATATATATCGATGCGCGAATTATATCTTTCTATTCGTTTAAGCCGCCTCGTTAGCGGCGCGGATGTTAATTACTCGGAGCCAACCGTTTATTGCGCGGATAAACGCGTCATTTGCGAAGCGGGTGGACGCGATCGATTTTCGTACGCTGCGTCGCATTTTGCGACAACGCATTAACGCAACGGAATAATGCTTATACAAGGAATGTTGCTTTTTAATACTGAGCGGAATAGAGTGTCCACAATATTTTATGCGAAAATGACGAAATAACTTGAATAAATTATAATAATATAAACTATTCTAATATTGTAAACCGTGTGGCATTGCTATAAATTTTTTATAGAAATTCCCTGTAAATCTCGTAATTTTCAAGCAATTTAAAGTTATATATGCATACCTTTTCAAGCAGAAACAAAGATAGACGAGATCAAAAAGTCAAAAAGAATTGTTTTAAGACATTGTGAAAGAATTGAAAGCTTTTTCTTCATTCCCGATAGATAGAAATTTAATCTAGAAAGAGACAGTTGATGCTTAAGTCAAGCTTATTCGATTCATGCTGTCGATGCAATCGGATCTTAGATTAAAGTAAGCCGCGTATAATCCATCAAATCTCGTAACGTGACGGCATAACAACGTCATGTCTGATATGATGTAAACACTGTTCACTGTCAGTGCACGCGCAAGTGTAGATGCAATACCATTTCCACGTACGGAAGCGATCTATAAATTGCACGTATGCAATTCTTGCGTGCAAACATATTTTCGAAAAACATGGATATCTTAAAAGCCGAAGTTATATTGAATTGCTCCTAATTACAATCGCGCGGGGTCAACACAATTCTAAAAATATATTAATTCTTTATACAATAGATCCGGAAGTAATTTAGAAAAATTAATTTGTCTGCGTATTTAATTATTACACGTATGATCGATGAGCTCCTAAATCCGTGTATCAGAAAACTTTTGTAAGATCACAGATACATACGTACATGAATGGGGATAATGTCGTTTTTGTGTTACAAACTGTTTGGATTCATTGAGAGCTACAATTCATAGCTTGCCGTCTTTTCAAGTGGCTTCAAGAGCTATATTTTTAGAATAATCTAAAAATACTGTTTGTAAACCTCATTTTCCGAACAATTACTTCTCAATCTTTTATCAGATTTTTGCATCATTTTATTATGTCGTAAAAGCTATTTTAAGAAGAATTGGCAGTACCGTGAAGGAAATATACGCGTTAAGTCGCCGAAAACATGAAACGTTAGATGAAAACAACTCTAGCTGACTGGAAATACATTGCAGTGAACGTTATTAGCATGCGAACGGCGCCTTGCAATATTCGTTCAGCGTACCCGAAAGTTGCTAAAATTGGACTTAAGATCACAAACGTCTGTATTTACGACAGTAACAAGTTTAACAGGCGAACCACAGTAATTTATTATGCAATTGCTTTCCATTTGCAAACTGATGAGCAGGAATCCATTTTGTAACTGTCTTATCTGTTTTCTTATCTGGAACTTGTCTTATATAGAAGACACATTTTTAAATTAAGATGTTCATTTATGTTTGGCAATTTTTTTTTTGGCTTTAACATAGATGAAGCTCAATTTAAAATATTAAATATGTTCATAATAAATGCATGCTAAAATATAACTGCTAAGAAAAACGTTACATAAATAAAATTCGTGCAATTTAAATTTTGCAATGTTGCCAAAAAATGCGGAAAAATAATGAAATCAATATAAAAATGTGTTCGATGTGTATATCTTCAGAAATTAAAAAATTGACAGGATAAATTAGAAAGGGACAATACAGTTTACCAATTGTTTGTATCTGTGTTTGATGCTCTTGGCAAGTGATTTTATCGACTAGAGTTGCAGCATAACGCGGAAGAGATATTTTGGAGCTTTGCATTCAGCAGGTTTCATCATTTCCATTTATAAGCTTGATTATTCGCGCTTATAATTCCTGCGAAATTGATTCGGTTACCTGCAGATCCACTCGGGTTTCACAGAGATCGCCCGTATAGCCGAGCGGGCAAAGACAGACAGCCGTGTCGCCTCCGGTTGTCAGGCATTTTCCACCGTGGGAACACGGCACCTTACTGCACCTGTCGGCCGTGCACTCCTCTGGAATGACAATAAATCAGGCGATTTAATAAAAGTTCCGGCGGAGTGCGAAATCAAGAGTTACACGAGTGAGAATCGGATCGAGGCCGACTCGATTCGACTCGACTCGACTCGACACGGGAGATTCGACTGCGCGCGAGATAAAACCAATAAAATCACTCGCGCCTCGACAGGCCGTCGCGTCCGATTTATCGGAGTGGAGAAGTATCAATCTCTTCCGCCTCATCGTATTTTCGACGATATCATTTAGCGTGCGCGCAGCATTGACGGAATTTTTTTGCGCGCGTCCGCGACGTCGACGATCATGATATAACACTCGATGTTGAGCTTTACGACGTGACGGAACAACCGACCGGAAATACACGATCCTCCGCACCCGTTGTGATATATATATTTAACGTTATAGGTTTTTATTCTACTAGTTTTCGCTGAAATTTCCGTGAAATCGCGTATTTGTGGCTGTCACATTTGCAATACAAATTATTACTTATAATCATCACACAACAAAATAGCTTACAAAATTAAATTTAACAAATTTAGAACCAATTTAGTTTTTTTAATTAGCAGATTTAATAAATAATAATTAGAAATTTATTAATTACTTATTATTTATAATTTTAATAATTTTATTTATATATAATATTGGCAAAAAACAGTAAATCTTTTATGCAAATATTTTTTCTGTTTCATTTTTTGCGTTTAAATTATTTACTTACATTTTATATATGAAGATGTATACATATATATATCTTTTTTAATTGAATAAAATAAAATAATTTTTCATTTGAATAAATTTAATATTGTACATAAATTCAATTTTTTAAACTGTGTCTTTTTACTTTTATTTATAGCTATTTATCATATTATCATGAATAATTCTTTTTATATATGTTATTGGTTATTTTATACAGAAAAAAGCTTAGCAAATTAGAAAAAAAATTAACAATGTGGATTAAAATCATTCTTAAAGATAAAGATCCGAATGCCTGAGAAAAGATCGAACCAGTGTCGATCTCACGATAATGAACGACCTCGAACGATTTTCTGCCGGTTATTCGTTTTCGCAAGTACCAAAGTGTTCGAACTCTGCAGGCCGAAGTTTTCCAATCTAAATGGTGTTATCTTTTCATGAGTCTCCCCATACGGCAAACGTAGACCCAATCGGAAAGTAACGCGAAACTTTCGATTTAACCCGTCTCATCTATCTCATTGTAACAAACCGATAGTTGCAGATCGAAAATAGCGGAGCAAAATATTAACGAAATATCGATTTCATTTCATTAATTAAAGTTAAAAAATGTATGTTAGCTTGCATACTTTAAACAGGACTCTAATATTTTTCATATATTCCGATTTATATTCAAATGACAAACTCCTGTTGAAATAATTTTTCAATTCTTGTACAGTTTTTGCAATAGTTTGCAATAGTCGATACCTGCTAATTTTTTCTTATGTTTCAAGATGCAATAAAAATAATAATAAATGATAATAAATAATATCTTATACATATAAATATATACATATAAACTGTATACGCTCATCGAATTAAATATGATCTGTATTAATTATGTACAAAGTTTACACGCATTAACATACGAATTGTAAATAAAAACGGGCTCCAATTCGGCAATTGGTACTTCACAAATTTGCATAATAATGCCTCGATTGATATCGATTAATCTTTGATAATTAATGCTACATGCTGATAAAGACCGTACTCCATGCGTGCGATATATTTGATTAACCATACATAACCGATTATGCTCGCGGATGCGTTTCATCCGATTTTAATGTACTACATCCGTATGGTATTGTGTACATTATGTACGGACGGAAACACTAAATTCTGCTTCAAGGAAGGAAATCTATAATGCCCGTATTAGTATATAGCTTTTACACAGGCAAAGTATGAAATACAAATGCTTCGTATGTACATTATAAGATTAAACGAGATTATTCATGCGAAATATAAAATGCGCTTTTGCCTTACTCTTTCACTATAAAATAAAAATGTGCTTTTGCTTGTATCTCGATCCTGTTAAGAGCATTTTCGCTTCGTCGTTATTTATATTCTGTTATCGCAAATGTTTACCGACATTAATATCGTATCTGTCGCACGATTGGGTTAGTTCGGATATGTCCGACTGCATGTATCTAAATTATGTTCCGTACATATTACGCGAATAATAGCGTGTTCGATATTACAAAATAGAGATAACATTTGGCTGGCTGCGTCGTGATATAAATACCAGCCAGATGTCCATTACTCAGAGGTAATTAATGTGACATACAAAGCAGCTGTTGCATAGTCAGACCTACACGACTTCCCACTCCCCCAAATGTTGACAATTAATTACCGACACTCAGGCGATGATAATAATAATTACTTACGATAATCATAGTCTTGGCTGACACAGCGATTTCTCCTTCACTAACGGAAGATATCGTTCCACGATCGTGTCAATTTCGATGTAATTAAACAGGACGCGCCTATTACTCAAACATCACAGTTTTCGAGGTTTTTTTTAACAAGAAAAATTCGATATATATAAATCCAGAAAAAAAAAGAAACTACGCGGATGCAAAGGTAGTTTAGTCTATCCGGGAATTATTTTTCACTGCGGATATATAAAAAACGATACAATCATTCAAATATAGAACAATTGTTTAAATTTGTTATCTTGGAGTTGTTAAAGATATTAAAAAGAATTAAATAAATAAATAGTATTATTTTTTTATAGCTTGTAAAACAATATCTATAATAACTATTTGAAAAAGATAAATTTTTTATTTTTTTGTAGATAAAACAATAATAGTATTTATTTCAATTTTTTTGTCTTTTCTTAGCGATATATATTTTTTTATCTTTGAAATTTTTAAGATGTTTCAAAATCGTTTATTTAATTAAAAATTTGTTAAAGTTAAACGGTTTTATATTTGTGAAAGTATCAAATTTCAATTTACGGGTTTGTAATGAATTTTGTTTCACTTGTTATCTCTTTTAATTAACTTTTCGTTTTTACTGCCTCTTTTTTAGCCAACTTGCTACTATATTTTCTATCTACTTTATCGCCCTCGTGAAATTTTATTATTGTGTAAAGTAAGAAATTCGAGTTTTTGAACTATTTAGATCTGAACAGACATTTATATAATGTTGTTTTTGATAAAATAAAATATTATCGATAAAGTCCCAACCATTGATACAACGAGTGTGCTATTCAACCATCATGTATTGAATCCGTTTTAATTGAATATATAATCATCTTTGTGGACTGGAAAAGCTTGTTCATGCATTTCTCATAAACCATTGACATAAGCAAACACATAACGTGTATAACAGTACAATGCAAATTTCCTTCTAATAAATCAGTAGTAGTTGTAAAAAAGAGAAAGCGACATTTAATACGAGACTGGTATATCATTTATTATCGTGCAAACAACGAAATAATAAAGGTGGCTTGTGCGCTCCCGTGTGCGGAGATTTATTGTTATTATTATTTATTCTCCGTTGTGCGACAGCTGTAAAGTTGACGTGGAACCAGAGCTAAAATATTTGAAACAATTAATAACTATGAACTCTAATTAGCTGCCTTGCATCTACGACATGATCGGTCGGAATGCAACGGAGCGCTACCGGGTGACCGAATTAACAGCTATATCGACAAACGGACAACAGGTGTCACATGAATTTAGTTGGCAAATCCTCCGACGCCCGCTCGATTTAACTCCGAATATATTCTTTGTGCTTTTTTTCTCGTTGCTGGAAGCAGATTCCAGCAAGTAATTCAAATCTCCGCACGCGTATATCGGCACTTTATTGGTTGAGAAACATAATTATAACCAGTTCAACTATCATATTACACAACGTTGAGTTGTTAGATGCAATATTAAATTTTAAAAAATTATGTATTAATACTAATCTATCGATATACATTTTATTATGCTACTATTTTTATGTTCTTCAAACTTTCAAATACTCTGTGAAAATTATAGAGACCATATAATATGCAATCGGCGTCAGAATATTTAAGTGTTTTAGGCGATATTATAAGTATAAAAATTATTACAGTAACAACAAGAAATTGTCATCGAGACTACTTCAGTCCCAGTTCGAATTCTCTTGATCACCGAGAGAGTTCGACGATTAGGAAACTTTGGCTTAGTGAAATGTCGAAACCGGATGCTACGCCGCGAAACTGTACTCACCGATGTCGAATCCATTCGCGGCGTCGCCCTGCGGGGCCAATGGAAAGCGATAATGGTGCTCATTCGCCTCCAAATGCCGGATGCAGCCCTTAAATCCGGTCCTCACCGGAAGTCGCTCCAAACCGGTCGTGTTTCCGGGCCCGCCGACGAAGAGCGGCTCGCGGAACGTAATTCTCGAGAACAAGCCCTGCAATTGAAGTCGGAATTCTCTAGTTATACATATGTAGTTGCAATGTAACGCACGAACCGGCGCAATTGCACGGTTACCTGATTAATGCATGAAATTATTCCATTCGGCGTACAAGCCCAGTGCTATTTCCCGTTTCTTTGTACACTTCTATGACAATACTGCCAACGGTATAAAAATCATCTTTATGAAACATTTTAATCATATTTAAGTGTATGATAAAATGAAATAACTTTATTAAGATAAAAAAATAATTCGACTATGAATAAATTTCACTTTTAGAGATTTTAAGTTTAAAATTTTATTAATGTGCTGCATAAAATAATAGAAAATTAAAATGTCAAGATGTTTGTAACGAATTTATCTCTTGCAAAAAAGCTTTTAATCAAAGAATTACATCGTGAAACCAAAAGCATTAATTATAAAACGAATAAATTAAAAATTAATTTCGGCAACTACATTGTGGGCAACAATTGCGCAATAATATCAACAAATGACGTAAATAGGGAATTTTTCATCTCTTTGAAATCCGTGTTATTTTTGCATCACACATTTCTCACATTCTTCACCACATATAGGACGACAAACTATGCCCATTGCCATACATGAAGTCGTTCCATCGTGCATTCTGTATTCGAATGCACGTTTCTCGCGCGCGATCGTAGACTATCATCGCTTCTCGAATTCCGTTCTTAAAGGAAATTCCTCAAATCGGATGAAAAGATCACGCGCGCGATCGCTTTGGTAACCAGTTTCGCTTTAGCTTCTTATTTTTTTTTTCCAAAGAGAATGTGACGAGGGGCAAAAAGAAGGAAAGAAGGCGAGGGAAAAAAGAGGCGAGAACAGAAGAAGACAGCGGAGAGGTCAGGGATGGCTTCTCTAATTACGACGCTGTCGTTAGGACACCAAGTGCTTAATGGCACTCTAGGATAAAGTGGGCTTGAAACGCGAAGCCATTTGCCGGCGATGCTGCCCGATTTTAAAGGTAATTAAACCTAGCCTGGGAAAAACAGATGGGTTGAGAACCAACCGATAATTCCTCGTTATCATACCGCTATTCTGAACGCCTGAGAGACTCGTTGAAGAAAGAGGATTGGTAGAAAAAGTAGATGAGACATTTATCGACGGCACTTGCTCTCTTAATATTCAGTGTTCAGGCAATGGTGATTATCGAGCTCGATTAACTCGAATATATTTATCATACTTCGAGGTGTTTACATTTATACTATAATGTTCTGAAGGAACCTTAATGTCTTTCCATAATGTGAAATGTATCAGAAATTATGCAACGATTAGTAATAATATGTAAAAATGTATGATGGTACAAAGATTTATCATCAAATCGTTAAAAAATGTCCATATTAATAAGGACTTTGTACATTTATCCAATGTTATCGCCAACGTGTAAAAACGTTTTGTGAATCTCAGTTACACACTTGATCCTTCGTTCTCGGCGCCGCATCTCATTTGCAAAATAACAAGGCAAATGGGCGACGGAGAAGAAGCGATGCAAACCAAATTAAGAAAAAAAGAGCAAGAAGTGCAAGAGCAACAAGCGCCGAATACAATTAAAGCAAGGAACGGGTTAGTTAACAATAAGATTCGTGTATTCGTTTGCAAAACGACTATGGAAGCCTCATACGTCAAAGAACATTATACGGCGTTTGCATCAGAAAGGAGTTGCATTATTCTGTGGCACGCTGATGCATCGTAAATTAAATCACTGACTCTTAATTAAGCATGATTTTCTGACTTTAAAGATGCGAAAGTTCGTAACCAGAGTAAAATCGATCTATTTTGTTTTGTTAAAACTAATTCAATTATTACAATATATTTGCATATAGTTTAGGAGATTAAATATATTAATCGATGTGATGGTTAAATAATTTTGACATCTGTATACATATACGTATATCTACCGCATACATTTATTAATTCGTCATGTAGTATTATGAAAATATCTTTGACAGAGCTATATAATTTTTTAATATAAGTAGATAAAAAAAAGTTTGTATCGTATTTAAATGTAAATCAACATCGAAATCTTGTGGTTTATGAATTGAGTATGATAATGTGGAATAATTGAATCAATAGTAATTGTTATAAGCATTATTGTTTCTCTCTGTCTCCATAATTATAAAATAATTATTTCTGTTTAATGGGCGATGATATCATTTATATATTAATGCTGTTAATACATAACTAATATAATTGCATCAATTATTACAATTAAAAAATATATAATATAAATCTTTTAATTATTGTATATTGAAACTAAAATTATTAATATTAATAGTACTGATAAATATTTCCTTCATATTTATGAATTAAAATCCATTTTTCTCGAAATAAATAAAACATAAAAATTTACAATAATTTACAATAAACGAAATTATGTTTTTATTTGTTGATCGATTTTAAAATATCTCTATACAAATTTTTTGCTAAACTTCTGTTTTTATCTTTAGTTGACTGTTAGTTATGTAAATTGTTATAATATAGCTATGTAACAATATATTTCTGCAATAGTTATTTTGCAATAGTTATTTTCTTAAATGCATTTCAAATTTGATTTTATTACACGGATTTCTTTTATTACGCGATTTTCGAACTTATGCAATTTTAATGAACTTCGAACGAACGATAATCAACTGAAACGGATTAATATGGGAAAGAGCGAAATCGAAAGACGATTACTTGGCTGGAAGTATCTTATTCAGACATATTTTATGGGCAGTGGCACTTTTTGCTGATTAGATTGATCGAGAAGGTGCGGCCTCGTTCTGGGGTGTGGTTCTACGCTTTTAACCTCCACCATCTATCTCGATATATCTGACTATTTATACTCTTCAGTTTCTTACGTCAGTATTTCTATATCTTTTTTTAATTTTACATTTCCTACTTTTTCACAACTATCTTTATCCTATTATTATTTATATTAATTTTTTTCAATCAAAGATCACAATTTATTTTAACTTTTCAATTTCTAATATTATATACTTAACATACTTATATACACTAAACATAAAATTATATTTGATGAAATTAATTAGAGAATATTATGTCTTCTATGTTTTCTTATGCAAAATATATAACATTTATTATTTTTCTTGCGGTGAGAATTGCGATCTTTTCAAAGTCTGCTGTTCGCATCTTATTTCTTGTGATATCTAGGACAGCGAAAATACTAGGGAACTTCTCATGCGAAGTTTTTCCGGCTTCTATAGCAAAATGAGAATTTTCAAGAAAGCCGAAGTTTTGTTGCTGCAACATTGTATAATGTGTTTTAGCACATATCGATATAACTCGCAACGAAGTTCCAACTTCATGCGCAAAATAAAAAAAAGAGAAAGTCAAAAATTTTGCGCAGCCCACATGGAATACCCCAAGAAAGAAGTTTCGAAATTTAAGAACGTTTCTTCAATTTCCGGACTACATTCTCTCATTAAAGTTTCCGGGAAGTTTCCGTGAGATACAACAGCGTTTAATGTGTCCACCTTGGTGCCATTAAACTTCGCAAGTGGATTTCGTCGAATAGAAATAATTTTATCTTACTATAGCTGACCATGAACACTGATAATGTTTGAGTAGTATAATAAATATTATTGAAATATAATGAACCATTTGCATTTGCATATTCTTTTATTATAATATATAATTCATTTTATTCGTTAATTTGTGCATTTTTTTATCGTTACTTTAGATATCTATTAAAACAAACAAGAGGGAGGGAGAGAGAAAGAGAGAAGCATTTTAACAGTTAATATTTCAAACTAATGTTTACTTAGCGAAATGAAATGCTTATTTACCGCTACGAGCGAAAATGAATTACTGTTATCGCAATCAATTGAGTTTCGTTTCCTCATTCTGTTTTTACATAAAACACGAATGGAAAAGTCCCAAGAGAGGCGATCGAGCGAGTGGTGTGTGGACGTCACCATAAGAATCTCGAGAATTCGAATAAACTCACTGGTAATCCCGATAATACCTCCCGCCTCGCTGCGGAATATCGATTCCCCTCCCGTGAATCCGCGGTGTACGCGGGTAAATAATATCCGGCGTCTGGCCTTGATGGAAATAAAATGAAGTGCCCTTACCTTCGATCGTCCCTCCACCCTCTTCTCCTGATTCAGCTGGATCCAGGCGTCCCATCGATGTCTATAGACACTGAGGGTGTTCCACTCATTCAGCTTCACCGTTTCCGTGCTCCTCACGGTGCCCACACCGCTGCCGCAATCGAACCTTATCGCAGAAAGGTACGAGGGTTAATCGATTGGGAATGTTAGACACGTCGCGGAATATCACACGCGGGCGTTATCAGTTATACGGAATCCATAATAACGTTCTTTTGATATAAAGTCAGAGACGTAAAGTTGGGGCTAAATCTAGTATAAATGAGCACAAATAAAGTTCAATGAGTGCGAACGGCGCCACCAGTATTTGCGATGCTATTTATTAAAGTGTAAATCGTTCACTCGTGTACATTCATGCTCGTTTGCTTAAGCCGGCTTAAGCATAAAGAATTTTTATTTTGTTTCGCAATGAAACAACAAATTCGTATAAATATATGTTATAAACTTTCATAATTTTAATATAAAATAAATATAAAATATACAAATATATTGCAACCTTTATAATCTTGAATCAGTGGCTAAACAAGTTTTTATTAATGATGAGGAAAAAATATGATTAGCATTCAATAATATTTGCGACTGTTTTGGAACATGGCTGATGCTATTTGGCACAATCAATATGGAAATTATCATTGGCGATAATCTATTCGTGTTTATTATGAAAGTAATCCACTAATATGTAAACGTACAATAATATTCTCTGCTTAGTTAATAGAATAATAAATCTATACGGTTAAGCATTTAAACGTTCGACTAATGAAGTGTAGAAACAAATTCGGGAAACAATAGGCAGTCAATGAATAAATTATATACGTGGCACGTTTGATGAATGCATCTATGAATTTGATATCTGATCTATGATTTCAATCCCTTTATGTGATGCGCAATCGCAGTATAAAACCTGAATAGAAATTATCACATCTATTCTCTGAGGGCGTACATTTCTTTCTTGGATAAATCTCTTCTTGTGAAATTTGTCACGTTCTTATTCATCATATTCACATTTTTGTTTTATACTTAGGTAATTTATTNATTTGATAGTACATTATATAATATATTTTCGATATTAATACAAACTGTTTTAATTTAGTAATCTTTATTAAAAAACATAATTGATTTATTTGTGAGAGTTTAAGAATAAATAATTAATAATTATTGACGTTTTCTTATTAAATAAAATAGGTTATAATATCTGATTAAATAAATCAGTTGAAATATCTAACACTAAAATATTTTCTCTTTTTTTTTAATTATATATTCGCGAAACACATTAAAAAAGCTTTAAATGTTGTTCTTGCGCAACTTATAATATTTAATCCTAGAAACAAATAGCTAAACACAGGTCGCAAATTCTATTTAAAAATTTTGAAAACGGGGAAAATAAAGTAGTACAACTAACAATCAATTTTTCCTTATTTTAGATATGATTTATTTTTATTTTATTTAAATATGTACAGAATAAACATGAACATCTTGTTTCAATCTTCATTATCGATGAAATGTAAACACCATGAAGGAAAAATTTAAACAAAAATTATATATTTCAAAAGTGTCAATATTCTATATTTGTCATTTTCTTTTTTTTCTCGTTTTATCTATACAATTTACACAGAAATTGAATGTCTTATAATTTGATATTAAACTATTTTTAAGAAACTAAAATTATTAATATACTATTTCTTCATGATGTTCTAAATTATGATTCTCTTGAAAATCTTACTTATGCTTGACAATCTGTATATAACAAACTGACTACTTATGTACTACTTCCAAATATAAATTTGTGTCACTTTATCCTAGAACACATTTATTCTAAAGTAAAAAGTCTTATGAGATGTTACATTTACTCACCCCATGGTCGCTTCACCATCGTCCGACATTTCCCATTCTTCTCTTCCTCTCATTGTTGGATTTGTTTATTGCACTCACAACACTCACGAAAATACGACTAATTACAACTACACCGATATACAAGTATACCGAATCCATATTACGCATGTGGTAATATTAAAATATGAGCTTTATTACGATTATACTTGATGAAGTATACTTGTATTTTATAAATAATCACCAGAATAAGATTATCTCACAGCACTCTCGTTAATCTCACACGATGCGCACTATGTTATTGCACATCGTAACGAAAAAAAAATGCGAAAAAAGTACAAAGCTTTATAATCCCCTCGACACCCGCAAATCTCATAAGTAAACACGATGAATAAATCTCAAATGGTAGAGATTTTTATCAACTCGAACGATGCGCAATTACCGAATTTATGCTGTCGTAGATGAATATTAAAATATAAATTTGATTACATTCATTAACTGAACTTCATTAAACATTGTTCAATTCAAAGTCTATCCGGCCGTGTACACGCGACGTTCCATTTATGACTGACAAATTCAAAAATGATATTGGTATTTCAATAGTGAATAATTAACAAAGTCGAATTAGTGACTAATTGAAACGCAAAAATATACAATCAAAATTTAGTTAATCGTGAAAATTAATTAATCACGCAGTTTGTTCCTTGTTCGTAAAAAATAATCGCGTTTCGATGCAACGATATACGGAGCAATTCGCTCTGTTACCTGCCGACTTGTGTCTCGTCGTGCGAATGACGATGCGCGGCGATTAGGCCGTAACGATGTATACACAAAAACAAACACCAAGGCCACGCCGTAAACTAATCTCAAGTCAAACTTCTTCGAAATATTTAACGTATATTATGAAATAAATTTTAATCCTTCAATCGTTGGAGTCTTTTACAAGTCAACGTTTAGTACAACGTTTAGTAAAACACATTTTTTTGTAATAAAACAAACTTTATCGTTTGAATTTTGAAAGTCTGAATAAATATTTCCAAAGGATATAAATTAATTTTTTACATTAAATATCTCAAAACCCCTTGCTTCGATGTGTTACAAAAAAGAGAGCAACGATTGAAGGATTAAATATTTTGTTTCTTTAATTTTAATTTATATAATTTTCGGTATATTTCGATAAATCACGGGTTTTCGTTATTTGAATAATTCGATTCGACGATTTGTATATTATTTCACGATATCATCAGTATCGAAATGTTAGACAAATTACATTACAAACCAAAAGTTCAAAGCGCGATACAATATTCGAATCCAAGCGTCGCTGAGAAGATAATGATCGCCTGTACATATCGTGAAACAATAGTTTATAATCCCTATTCTCTCTCGTTTCGCTTTCTACTCCAAACGATATATTTAATTAATAAGTACAGTCGTAATAAAGCTCATATTTTAATATTACCACATGCGTAATATGGATTCGGTATATTTGTATATCGCGTTTATTAAAACGTTTCGTTTAAAGAACTTATTCGTTTTATTTATTTGCGAGATTCGCAGCTTAAAGTCAATAAATCGTGCAAAACATTTACTTTGAAAAGTAATTATCTTTGTTTTGATTTCTCATCAAGGTAAGTTAATAATTGCTTACTGTAATAATTGTGAGCTATGATAACGTTTAGTATCTTTTAATATTTATCGCAATTTTTTCAGTAAATAATGCGACGATAAACAGAATGGCTCTCATTATTACCTCATCATTATTACCCTGGCTCGACTTTATTACACAAATGACATTGCATGTCGGGTTTGTGTTAGTGCTGCAAATTGCTAAAAGATATCAAATCCACACAATATTTTATAAAATAAATGTGCAGCGAATATTCTATTCCTTGCATCTCAATTAATTTTGAACTGATATTTCATATTTTGCGCTTTGTTTTGTGGATTCATTAGCGTTGACTAAAATATGATTTCAGAACAATTTAAAAAATAGATATTAATTTACTTTAAATTCTTAAATAATAAATTCTTAAATTTATTATTTAAATATAATTTATTAACTGGACAGAACTTTTTAATAAAAACGCGATTACAAGTACGGATAATCTTAATGTTTGAGTGGATTATTGTACTGCAATACTGTATGTAATGCAATGTCCAAGAAAGTGTATCGTCGTAATATTATAGGTGTCATGCGGTGATATAACACCTTTGTGAATGTATTTGTACGAAACTTTACGTAGTGCGTTATAAAATAAATCCTACGGTATCGTTTTCACGGCGAAAAAGTTTTCCGTCGATGCTCGACGGGGTGGCGCAAAACGCCGTAAAAGAGGTGGTACGGGATCAGACTATATTGCAAAAGGTAAACTTTTAGTTTTTGTACGGGGCTCATAAATCGTACATGGACTCCATTAAGTCACGGCTTATTAAGCTGTAAACGAAAAATTAGTCCCGGTACGGAATGCTTAATTAATGACCACGTCAAACTCAGAGCAAAGTCTCCGAAATTATGGCGCCGAAGTGTCCTATAAAGTGTCTCGTGTAACTTTATATTCAATACAGCTTGCTTCTCCTTGCGGAGTCAAAAAAAATCGATGAACTCTCTCGTTCTTGATACTGTTTAAGAAGTTTACGTTCTTGCAGAATCTTCATCATGCTTTGACGACATTTACGACGATTTCTTAATTTCTAAATTAATATTCTTATGTTACTTGTCCTCTGTGAACTTAATCCTATTAGAAAGTTTGCTATCCAATGTTTCTTTTACGATAATTTTGTTAATGCTTCTCGTCATTTAATACGTCTCGTAAATTTCATCTGAACGTTTTGCAATGAATGTTTCTTCTAAAGTGTTTCATCTATTTAATTAAACAGTGAGTATAAATTCCTTTACGAATGTACTAATTATAATAATTATTATTATTCAATTAATAATTTAAATATAATGTAAAGTGTGAAATATAAATACCTGAATTCGATAAAACCGTGATGCAGTATCAACGCCATAAAATCGCCCTGAAGATCGTCCCGCTCTCCGGCCAGGAGAAGCACTCCGTCCCATGCTTCTGGCCGAAATTCCAGTTCTAATTGAACGTGTTTGTAAGCGGCTCGCAAAGCGGGGAAAGCTAGCCAGCCTGACCCAGTAAAACGTGGCGATCTCACTTCAGCCTCTGGAACATAACATTACATAAAGTCTGATTTACTCAACGAAATTTGTTTTGTTGATAGATTTCGTTGACAGTCGTTTGCTTTTGAATTATTTTTCATCAGTCACATATCTATATAATAATCCAATATCAGCGTATTAATCAAAAGCAAGAATATTACCTTGATAGAATTTTTTATAAAGAGATTAGGACAATATCTCAATAAATACATTTTTTGAAAGTATCACGTAATAAGGATACGTATCTGTTGCAATTTGCAGCCGTGGTACGTGCGAATGGTTAACATGCTGGTATCGTCGGCCACTTTCGAAGGATACATCGACTGGGAGGGAAAAGAGCGGAAAATCGGGAATTCCGGCCGCACGCGAGGCTTATGGAACGTCCCTTTACCCCCACGATCTACAACCTCGTATCAATCACGTGAGTGTACCGCAGGGTGTACCCGTAGAAAGACCTCGAGCACGTGGAACACGTGAGTGTAAGGGTGACGATAAATCAGGCCGGACCAGAAGAATAGAAAAAGTGCGCCCGTGGGGGCCTGGAAATGGAATTCCAGTTCTTGATAGCGCCGGGAATCCTCGACGCTATCGTGTAACAAAGCGTCGTTCGCCTGGCACAATCGTACGCGCAATTACAACGGGTGATATCGGAAAGACGGGGAGAATTTATACGTGTACTGACACGTTGTGTTAGCGCGAGAAAATATTTTCGATCGATTTTTCTTTATTGCGCGACCGCAAGTTCAATTTTCAAATGTCCTAGACGCATGACTTGCTGTAGCGATACTCGTTTTATCATACAAAAAATTATTGTGTTACAATTTATATAATTATCTCCTTTTTAAGATTAAAGATATATTTAAAGTTTGGTTAATTATTATTGCAAGTGGTGTCAAATTATAATTTGATTTTCATTAACTTCACATGAGTATAATTTGATAATTATCAATAAAATAACCCGGCTGCATATTAATATAAAGTACCAGAGTAATATAAAATTTTGATTAGACAATTTAATAATATATAGTCCATGTCGCTCATTTGCTGCAATAATGACGATATTAAATTTAAAAATAAAGTTTCTCAAACAGAAAATAAGTTCGAATATTTTGAATCATTAAAATTTTGTAATATTATTTTATTTTAAATTGTGATTTTTTTTTATGTAATAATTGATTGTAGAGAAATAAAAATATCTAGCTATATATTACTCTTCACATTCAGTGTGTTGAATTCTCACCATTCTTTTGCAAACGATCTAGAAATAACAACTTTTTAGTTATGTTGTAACAAATTGCAATATATTACAAAACGTCAATACAATCAAAATACTAATATTTTATCAATTTTTTTATCCGTAGTAGAATAACTAAGTTGTACTCAGACCATATATTCTCTCTTTGCAGTGGAACAAGTACATCGCAGGCAGACCATAGATTCAACTCTCACAGTAGAATAAGTAAATTATAGTCGGACCATATATTTCTTCCTCTACCAGTAGAACAAGTACATTATATTCGGACCAATGCAATTCTCTTTTCGATTACATACCCATGTATTTTCAATATGCTTAAAATTAACTGCATTGCAGTTATAGGATTACTTTCTCTTGCTATTCCATTTATATTCAAATAAATATGACAATTTATACTAAAAAAATCAGTAAAGAAAAAGGAGGAACCTGATTCGTGTTGTAACTCTCAATCATATGGAATAAAAATATAACGCTATTCTAAAACTTACTATAAAAAGATGAATTTATGTCAAATTTTAAGATCAAATTTTAATTATAATTTTATATGTGTGCATATATACATATGTTTCAATATATACTTCATACATATATTCGTTAATTTCTTTAAATATCTCCACTTTATTACATGTAAAATTTTAAATAAATAAAATCGTATAGATTTAAATCGTATAGCACCTAATATAAGCTATAATAAAAAAATACTTTTTTTAGTAACACGATTAATATCAAATAAATTAAATTAACAACTAAAAAAAATTACAGCACAAGTATAATAAAAGAAATATAACAATTTCACATTACCAATATTATCTTCATAATTTTTTTGCAAAAAGGTTTAGAATGCATAATAAGTAAATAAATTTCTTCGGTGCCGGAAAAGGGGCAAAAGAGGAAGCGCTCATTGATTAAGATCGAACATTTCAAAGTTATCGTCTGATGTTCGCATTGCGCTTGACTTAATGCGAGAAACGAACTTTCGGAGAAAGCGGGAGAAACAACGTTTCCGCCGCTTGCGGTTTAGTGAAGCGTGTAAACTATCGGACCAATCGAAGCGGCGGCCATTCGAAAAGAACGGCGATAGTAACTCGTTTCCCGCGGCGACTTGATTGATCGTTTCGTCATTCGAGGCGTGCCTTTATGCAAATTAAGCGGATCAAAAGACTCCCGCAGTTTCTATCCGAGCTGGACATAACTGGCATCGGCCTTTTCGACGCGCTATTTTATACAACGCGAATATTAATGAAGATCATTTTTTCGCCATTAAAAACTCTCATCGCCATAGCTAGTGTAGCTAGTGTAACTGTTAAGTATTAGGTACACCTAATATAAATTTACTCATTCAAATTATATAAAAATATTTTCTAGAAATTTAGCGCATTAAAATCTTTATTAGAGGAAAAAAGAGAGTAGTAGAAAAAGAGAGAAAAAAGAAATAATAGAAAACGCATAGTCATTAGCATAGTTTCAAAACATATTTTTCAACGTCGTGTGGATTATACACATTTTTCGAGCTATTACGTAAACCAAAGACTGCCCTTTTTTAAATATCACATCTCCTCTTTTTTATTACAATATTCACTTCTCTCTGAAAATTTTAAAATTTTACTTGTCGATGGTATTACTTATGCCGGGCTAATAAAGTGGAATTCCATCGTCTGACCACTCGCCAAAGCATAATAATCGAGGAATAATTTACATTAAAAAAATGTAAAATCTCTGTATTTTATGTTTATCACTGGGCCAGTCTTTTATGTGAAAATTCTGCATTTCCAGAATATTTCGCTGTATAAATGAAAGTGCATAGAAAAAATGCATTTACAATATAAATAAAGTAATATATGAGTATGTAAAATATGAATATGTGTTTCTATTATATTGTGACTACTTTAAATAAAACAGATAGCTACGATAAAACTCATAAAATATAGGTCCGTATATGTACATAGTCGTATTTCTAGTAAAAAAATTTTCCGAAACTGATCTTGCGAAACTGGTCTTGTTGGGACACCTTGTAGATATATAATGTTAAATATTTCAAAGCGGCGAGATTGGCCGTATATACCTTACTGTTTGTTTTGATGGTGAACACCGTACTGCTGCGTACGTATCCAAGGCTACGGCGCGCCGTGTTATCATTTCCGCGGCGTGGCTCGAACGAGCGAGTAACGGCGCGAATTATTCCGTGTCATGTATTAATCAATGAAATGTGCGATCGCGCATACATGCATACATGTACTAGGGAATATCAAATCATCGTAATTACTACAGTAAACAATTATTAGCTCGCACTAATAAAAATTTATAAATGTAAATCTGTTTCGCAGCAAATTGCTTATCGTAACAGATACTTCGCGCGATTTGAAGCCGTGAATCTTGCAAATAAGGAAAACGGACGAATTCTCAAACGGCACAAAGTTTTCATACATCAACGTGCAAATCTTGAATTTATACTATGTAAGGGACAGTGCTAAAATACAAGCTAATATTTAGTTACTTAATTAATTAATCTGTTAAAATAAGACTCGTAATAATAGAACATGAAGATTATGAACTATTATTGTGCGACATGTATGAACGATAATTATCTATTTGATGACGCTTGGATTTGAATATCACCCTTTGAAATTTCAATTTAAATAATTTATTTAGCATATATTATTCATTGAATCGAGTTGATGTAACAAGAAGCCATGTGATGATGTTTTGATAATTAATCAAAGGTGGAAAAGACAGAATAATTAAAGTTTATCTTGTAATATGTTAAGTATTTCAAAAAAGAGAAGTTATTTAGGTCTTGATGTATATACACATACATTTTTTGTGCATTGTTCACTACAGCGTAAGACCGCCATGCGCCGTTAATTATCATTGTCATGTTATTCGCACGACAAAACAGTAGGTACCGGAGCAAATCGCTCCGTGTATTGTATTGCATTGTCCATCGAAACGCAATTAAGTTTTACGAACAATCAACAATCCGCGCTGTTAATAAACTTTTACGATTGTATATTCCGGTTTAATTGCATCTCAATTAGTCATTAGCACGATTTTATTAATTGCACGAGTTATTAATTGTTGAAATATCAATGTCATTTTCGAACTTTTCGGCCATAACTGGAACGTTCGCGTTACGAAATGAATCGACTTTTAAGTTTAGAAGCGTATTTAACGTATTTCATTAATATTACATTTAATTGTAAGCCTGTATTTGAATATTCATCACCTGCATGTACATGTATAGGTATATATACTCATATGTATACATATACATATAGTATAAATCTGAATTTTTTATGTCGTTCGAGATTTGTTAAAACTTCCTGCCATATAAGATTTTATTTTTTTCTTTAATTCTTGTTTGCGAGATTTGCGATCGTGAGAAGCTTTCTGTATTTTCGTGTTCTTATTCCGTCGCAATATACAATAATAAAATACGTCGCGTGCTTTTTTTACAACATCAGGGGTGCTGTTGCAAAGTGCAGTATGACTATTATATTCTGGATTAGTACACGCGATCGTAATTAGCTATGTTTACGCGAATGTTATATTGTGAGTGCAAAAAGTGAATTTGAAAATGGATGGAGAAGAAACGAAGCGGCCCCGGACGATGGCGGAGCAATCGTCATAGGGTAAGTGATATATTATTTTTTATTTTATTAATAGATCTGCATGAGAATGTTATATTAGATACATATTATATGTATGTACATACATAAATGCGTGTATCAAATTCAGAGAGTAAAAAATATACGTAACATCTTATACATATCTATTACTTTGAAATGAATGAGTTGAATAAATACGAATATTTAATCTGGGACTTGATACGAATATATTGAAGTATGATTACATGTTTTGATTCTCATAATTTGTTTCTCAACTGAATGTAAACTCTCAGGTTGCTCGCTAATCAAACTGTTGAACTGTTTTTGTCACATATGAACCTTTATGTTGGTACACCTTTGATACGAGATTCATGCAACTATTGTAAATACGTATAATATGCAGAAATTTATTGATTACATGACATGCACCCGTGTAATGGCTACATCGCTTACGCCAATTATTACATGTCGATGACGTAAGGTCTGAACATTTCGTATCCGCGAATGTTTCATAATTAGTTTCGTGTGGTTCTGACAATTAACAGACTCGATGGCGGTGACATAGACATCCTGTAATAATCGTGACAGATCAATGGTACGTTACAAACATGTGCCAGCTATTTTCTCCGGAACATTACCGACCAAAATCCGGATCGTATCATCGTTAATGTCCGCGTCCCATTCCCATACTCGCGTTGTTATCAATATGAGACAAAGAGAAATATCGTGTATCGAAGCTTTCATGATTATACAGGAAAATTATGATGCACTGCAATTATAACACCGTGTGCGATGCACACACGGTGTCGATACTGTAATAGATGTCGGTAATCGTGATATTGTCGTAAGTAAAACCGATGGTATTAATTGTTGCAATAATAGGTTGTAACGTTTTAATATTTTTATGTGAAAGGACATTATTTCGCTATATTATATTTTATGGATACGAATGATGTATGTATGTATGTACAAATTCATACATTTTGTGCACTAATATTTATGTTATAGACACAAATAATAACGTTAAAAATTTTTTATATCTTTTATACACCCAAAAAAAATTTTTTTTATTTGACAGAGTAAGTCATTTAAGCTATTCGAAGTAGCGTGAATTTACAATTTCCTCCATTCAGATTTTAAGAACTAAGCAACGAACGTAATACTACTTAAAAGTCAAATACGATCATAAATCCGATAACGCAAGATAAAAAATACTGGAAAGTTACTGGAAATATCCATAATTAAATATTTGACATAAAAGAGACTGTAAGTGCCAGCAAAAATTGCTTATCTTTAGAAAATGATATTTTGCCTTAATATTTATTACGAAATGTAAAGAAAAGTTCTATTCATGCCGAGGGCATCATAAGTTGCTCATAAATAATATTTCGTTCGTGATTCTGATAAAATCCTAATTTATTCTCAATGAAAAAATAATTTTTGAAATCTCTCTTACAATTAGCAGTTATGTTACATTATACTATCTTCATACAGATACATGTTTCTTTTTCCAAGTTAACTACAATTTTTTAAACAGTTGAACTAACATGCTGCCTGATTTCAATAATTTGTCAACACTAACGGTAAAAAGGAAGACAACAAGATTCAACAGTCATGTGATTTTCCATTACGCTTCCCATCTTCGTTGTTCACGTCTGTTTCATCAATTTTCACTTCATCCTCTATTTACACAAGCGTACACTTCAATTTTGTCGACACTGGCGAACAAATATCATCTCGGTGGAACTACGCCGAGGGTTGGATCCACGGAGAGTACAATTTAATTGGAAAAAAGTTAACTCGCGATGTCAGTATCAAAGAGCAATCAAAAGGACGTATGTTGGCGCGTGCCGAACGGTGTGTCATAAGTCAACGAAGAACAGTATGCAGAGCACGACTCGTACATGTTGCCGTGCACTATCGATTTTATAATCAAGGCAGAGCCAGTGAACCGCGTGCTCTCGTTTCACCACCCGCGATGCCGTCCCTGACACCACGCGAACTTATATCCCGGACGTCACGATCCTGAAATACCTTGCGGTGTACACAAAAATTTCTAATAGTTCGAGAAATATTTCACGCGGGCGATTATAATAGCGTTTCCCCTCGAGACAATAATAAATAAAGAATATTTTTTATCATCAACCAGCTGGATTATCAATCAAATAATGCTTCTTTCCCAGAATATTCTGTAATATATAAAAAAATAAATTTTTAAGTAAATACCACATGATCAATATAAACAAAATTGGCATTCGACATCTGAAATAAACTTATTTTTTAATAATAAGAAAAACTGAGAAGCCTCAAACAAATAAGAATGAATGAGATATTATACTCATTCATGTATTGGAAAATTTGTAACAGACATCTATTACAATTAATTATTATAATTTTTACGATCGCAAATTGTGTAAATGGAGTGTGCAAAGTCGGCGGATTATTCCGACCGCGTAAACCGTAACAATATTTCCATGCGTTTACCCAAACTGCGATCAGAAATGAACCCACTATCGCGCTCGCCATTAACGAATAACGTTGCGTGAACGCGCAAATAAATTCTAAAATTAATTGTATCGTTGTACGCGCGCGACGGTACGATCTGCATAATTGGAGCGGCTACTCGTCGCATTCGCGTGGAATTATGGGAATCCCTACACGCGTAATCCGGCAGTCGTCGTGCATGTGCTCGCACATGCACCTGTTGTGGCGTATCCCGTGTCTAATCGATTGACTATCCGCTGTGACGCGACAAATTGCGTTTGTCCCTCCTGCATTATGGCCGACACAATGGCCATCCACGTGCCCCGTACCCTTTTTGCTCTCATCGCCGTAACCCTTTCGCCAGCAATCGAGTGAAGGTTGCCGTGTGACCGGGTCGCACCTTTTTTTTTCTCCTCACGAGCATCGATGAACGCATCGATGAACGTGAATGAAGTTTTACTCTTTCGCGAAAACCCAGATCGTGCCCCTCTCTCGCGAGCGATATTTTGCACGGTCGCCATCATTACCGAAATAACAAACTTCGCTGCTAAACACGTCGAATGCAGTGCAAGTTTGATTGATTTTGCAAAATTATTCGACTGAAAAATTTGTGTATCATAATTACTGAATGCAACTTTGTTGGATAATTTTTCCTAAAGTTACCTTATCGATATCTAAAAAGGAGTTTTTACATTCCGCACGCACTCTCCTTTTTTTTCGCCAGATTCAAAATTTTATATTTATCTATTTAACACATGGTGTTAAATTGGTGCTAGCATAAGAAGAAAGTCATCTGTGCTTAACACTGAACGCATCTCATAAGGATATAAAGAATTGTGTACTAAAATGTATATTTTGCAAAATGACGGCAGTAAAGGATCGATTAGCGGAGAAAACGAGTTAAATCGTCCTTTGAGAACGTCTCGGTAACGGAACGTCGAGTTAACTCACCGTCAAAGCCAAATAATTAAATTTCTTTGGAAACTATTAAGACATCGTGTGGCTTAATGTAAACAAAAAAGCCAACTGCCATCTCAAAGAAATCTACATTAAAATTTATTAAAAGTAAGAATTGCGTTTCTCTTAAGTACATATGTATCCATTATAGTACTTAAACCTTTTGTAAAATGTGCCTTTGTGTTTAAAAGAAAAGATTTGTTTTATGAATCCAAATGACTTTTCTAAACGTAGCGTAGAAATAATCTTTCGTTGCAAGTTTGAATTACGACGTAAACGTTGTCGGAGCAGCTGCCTAACGTAAATTTGCCGGAGGAGTTATTTTGACGAGCCGTGCTTTACGAGGAAGAGAGAGAGAGAGAGAGAGAGAGAGAGAGAGAGAGAGAGAGAGAGAGAGCAGAACGCGCTCACGACAAACAATTCCAAATATTCTTTTGTGTTTCGTGTACGATCAATCGGGATTACGTAACGGCACAAAGTGATGCCTCGACGGACAAAAATCTGAATTTTCTAAAGTTATGTGTGTTTAGATTCCCTACATAATCTGAAATGACTAAAAAATTATGATGAAAATATTGTAGATAGCAATATTTTTAGATCAAGCCAATTACGTAGATCAAAGTAATTATGGAGCGCGGATAAATTACTTTTGGAAATATTTTTTAACCCTTCAGAATCCCTTTGCTATTTTCTGTGACGCTAATCAACGGGTGGAGTCTCCCATAAAAAATTAATTCATAGCTTTTATAGCTTTTATCGAGAATTTAAATATTTATATTATTTAAATATTTTTTTGTCTGTATTTTTAGTTTATATTTTATTATTTATAGTATTGTTGTGTATATTGTTTATAGTTTATATTATATTATTTAGAAAAAATGTATTTTACTAAGCATCGATATCTTTCACTGATCCCGCTTGATTGAATGATTGAAAGTTAAACATACCGATAACGCGGAATAATTCCGCGTTCTTTCTTAGGGGTGGTGCGTCGCGCCAGGGGATGAAGACCCAGGGAACGTCCGAATTTTTTCGCTTCTGATATGAGTAAGCGAGAACTTCACGAATTCGCGTGACTAGAATAGTCTTTCTCGAGTAGTCGGCAGTATCGACAAAACGATTATAGTCGCACGTGTATGTTCATGTATGTGCGTTTCTGTATATGCATGTGTGCGTTTCTTACGAGAGCTGTTAAACTCTGGGCAGCTGTTGGCAATAATTGCTGGGTGGATCGTCGCGCTTTACCACTCCCTGTAGGAAGACACTTTCGCGAAGCCGGTAAACACAGCGATGTATCGGATCGTCCAAGCAAAATTGGTCCGCTTTCATGCGCCAGCTACGGTAATCCCGCCCCGTTTTCATACTCATTTCATTTCCTCGTCTTTACATCCGCGCTATATGCTGAACACCGCATATCTCACATGTTATACGCACCATTGAGTCACCACATTTCGAACAGCTTGCATTTCGTTACGATTTAAATCGTGTTAAATTAATGCAAGATGACTGTTCTATATGTATATCGAGAACAAAAGTTACAAGCTTTTCAGAATTTATAATTTATTGATTAATGAATTGTTGGTCTTAATGTATTTTTTTCATTCAGAAAGAAATTTTTCAATTCTTTTTTTTTTTAATTTTAAATTCCTTAAATTTTTTTTTTAGATCAGAATACAGGCATAACTGAAAAAGTGAAAAAGTTTTTTGTGGTAACCTACTATTTTTCAATTTAGGTATTTTTAGACTTTTTATCAATTTTTCAATACTTTTAACATTGACAGTTACATTTTTAATTGAATGATATGATTTCTCTTAAAGTTAATATTTTTTTCTATTCTCCCTGATTAACTTCGAATATTGTATAAACCCAAAAAAGAAGTAAATTTAATATTGATAAAATTTTCAAAAATAAGCGTTCTGACATAATATCTTAATATTGTGAATATTACCAATGTAGCGAAAGCAAAGTATGCCACGAGCAGCGAGGATCGATAGCTCCGGCTCTAACTTCGGTAAGTGCAGCGAGCTGCAGCTTTTGTCCTTTCGTAAATATTGACCGAACGTAGCTCGTTGCGCAGTATCGTAAGCGTGGTATTAAAAACAAAGGAGTGATCGATCGTTCTCCATATAGATTTCTATTTTTTATTATATCTCTGGACGAACAAATCATCGTATCACCGTGTGTGATGTATTCCTGAATCTAGATCAACGTATTGTAAGATAACTTTTGGAAAAATCATAACTCTTCAGAGGAAAATAGTACTGAGTGTAATTACGAAAATTGGCTTAATACGATCGCCCTTAAACATATTTTTCACACTTTCATATACGTTTCTAAAAATTATTTAAAACTATTTTTTAAGGAAAAAAAAACTTGATATAATATTCGAATTTTATTCTTTTTATATACCATGCTAGTCGTAAATAATCTATTGAAATAATTCGAGTTACCACGTACAATAATTCATAGTTGAGTATATGACATTTTGAGATAATCATGTAATCAGTAACGAACGTGTTAAAAATATAAACTATGAGCTATTTCAAGGAAAGCAGAACATAATTGATCTCACTACGAAATAGACTGCATTTTTCAACAAGTCACCGTAATTTTGGAAAGTGCTATTTTCCTCGAGTGACATATTCTCTTACGTCAGCGATCTTCAAAATGTGCTTCACAAAGCTTTCTCCGGCACTCGCTGAATGTAATAACAGACATATTATTAGTAACATTTTAAGATATTTATTGCCGGAAGATTCAAATTTAAAAATTACTCTTAATTATACTTTGCATAACATTTCATCTAACACTTGCAAATGTGCTACTTCTTATTCTTGAATTATATTTGCAATAAAATGGGTAATAATGTATGAAAAAGAATAGATTCATTTCTTCATATTTTCAAACTCTTGTAAATCTTTAAATTTCATTTTAACATTATTCAGTAGAATTTTTACATATACTCGAATACAAAATAACTTAATAAAAATTACACTTTTTATAGCATTTTTAATTCTATAATAAATTATTTAATTGGAGTTTAAGTATTTATTATGTATATTTTCTCTTTAGTTAAAGTTGCTAATGGAGCGCATCAACGTTTCGATGACGTGACATCCCGAACTTTTTGACATTATTATAGTAAGATTCTATGTTATGGAGATAAGATTTTAAACAGAAACTTATTATTGGCGCATCAGTTTAAGTATAGGCGAAATAATCTTCGGAAAGTTTTTAATACGTTCGACGTTAAAGAAAATCTAATAATCTTAAATATAATAGTTTATTTTTCGGTTATTAGGATTATTAATTCTGCTACTGAAAAAGCATTTTGCAATCAAGAAGTTTGAAAATTGCTATCTAACAATAAGATTATAATGTAAGCTCGCAATTGTATGTTTCTATTGTACTGGAATGTATAAAACAAAAGTATTTAATGATATAATAACAACCAGTATTATGGAGTGAAATCCCTTTTCCTGTCGCATAAAAATCATTTAACAGTTTAATCCGAAGTTCTATAATGGTATTAGATAGTAAGAGCAATTACATTCCGGAAAAGTTGATGAAGACAACTTTATAATAGCTTTAATATGACAGGATATATTTCGCTAATAGCTCGTACAAAGTAATTTTGACAATCTCTCTTCCTAAAAATACTTGTACCTAAGTATCGTGAAACACGGCACAGCCAAATATTTATAAAAAGATCGCGATTTTATTGGCAGATACGGTTGTGCGGCTCTTTAAAAGGATTTTCTCTTACTCTGTCCACTTATCGCAGAAGAACGGAGAATATTTACAAGTTAGCAGTTCATTATTTTCCTCGAGAAGGATAGGCGAACGTAGAATGTGCTCGCTATTCTTATTGAATGAGCTTAACGAAGTACACCAGCTTCGAGTCGTAGAAGGAACGGGAGTAACTTTTAACGAAGCACGCACTCCATTACGCGCAGGTTGGTAATGCAACTCGCTCGTCTAAACGCGCGCGTTCGCTTTCTTTCCAAACAATATTTGTCTCGTTCTGGAACTACTGAGCTATTCATTCGCGTCCGATACACTTTACGGCTATGTCAAGAAGACGGAGCAGCGCGGTTGCACGCGTTGTAGAATACGAAAGGATACTCTTTTATTCCTGAACAATGCTCGAGTTGTACTACTCGAAAGTGTATGTCTGAGAAAGTAGTATAGGCCGACTTTAAAGTGGGTTAACTCCGCAGATATATTTCGTGAATAATTTAAAGTTGACATTTTTAACGAAAATTTATTTGTACTTTTTCTTTCTTAGTTGATATTAAATATTTTGAAAAGCCTAACACACATACACTAAACCTTCAATTTTATGAAAGTACAAACTACATTTGAAAAAAATAAAGAATAAATAAAGAATTTTGCTACTTGCTTCTATTTCTGAGAATTAAAATAATCATTTATAAATAAATAAAATTTTATATTATAATATTTATATTATTAATAAATTATTTTGAAATGAATTATAAATTAAAAAATTTTAATTTACAGTTATATTTCCAAGGTAATAATCTAGATATACAATATATTATTATTAAAATGAGAGAGAGAGAGCCATTGAAATTCGCAAGTAATTATTTATCGCAAATGTTATTTAAACTGGATAAAAATCCGCGAAGTAAATAATTCGTTTAATCAATCATTGCTGTAACAATATCCGTCGCGAAGCAATGGTCCCGGCCGTCGGGACGAGAAAGAATACGGCGGAAAAACGTTACAGTGCAATTACGTCGTTGGGCCATGCACGCTCACCAAGTTATCCGTTAAATTATCCCTGCAGTAACATCCGAAACGAGCGGCACGAAAGTTCAACACTCGTTAAGCACGTGCGCGGGGCCTTGCCGCGAAGTTACGTCGTTACACGAGGAGGGAAAACGTCTCCGGGAAGCTGGGAACACCCGTTGGCTGGTTGGCTGGATACACGCGAACGGATGTTACCCTCAAATACCTTTAATAGGGCGCAACACACGTGTTTTAACGTTCCAAGATTACGACATGCTTGCTAAGCTCGCTAAACATGACAAGCGGGCTTTAACACTTGTTAACGAGAATGTCATTCTACGCTGTTCCCCATCAATTTTTAAGACCCTGCCGATTCTTGACATTCATATAACATACATGAGCAAAAGTTGGATGAGCTATTATCGGTAATTTCGGCAAGTTTCCGTGGAAGCCGAATGTTGAAGAAAAGGAAAATAAAGAATAAAAAGGAGAAATCACGATTAGCATTATTTAAGTTTTCTTATAACTTTTCTTTCAAGTTTCGAACTGTTGACACAGTTTTAGGTGGATTTCAGACGCACTCTCCGTGGGAGTGAAAGAAGTTCGATTAAAACAGTTTTAACGTATCCAGATTAAATCAATACTGCTCTCAGAATTTCAATAATAACGTGAAATATAGCAATGTTGGAGATTAGTAGGTACTATAATATTAATAGCATGTTCAATAACGCGGAGATAATGATAATATACCTAAGTAATGTTCATTCGTTGATGGAAGCCATGTAAGGGAGAGAATGCAAACGCAAGTTTTTTTGCGACTGTCTGCAAAAAAAAAGTTGGAAATGCTGATAAGACTTCAGCGAACGGGTTGCGTGCCCTATCACGAAGTTTGATATAAATGATAATAAGCTAGCGAGTCAGACATTCCTGGCGAACACGCGAGCTAGCGGAGGATTCCCTTCAGTCACGGCATCCGTGGCCCTTCGATCGAAACCCCGCGACGCGCCACGTCGCTACGCGCCGGTCCCCTTTTCCGTCTTCGTAATTCTATGCACGTAATTCCATCCAGCTTTGGAATGGCGCCTTTGTACGAGCGACGCACCGAGTTCTCGAGCCCGTACACACGCCGAAAATTTACGGAGTCGTTAAGATCGAGAGCTTTCCCGTGAGCGAGAAGCGAAAAAGATCGGGACCGAGAGGCGAAAACTAAGAATCGCGCCGGTTATACGAACCAACAGAAAAGAACGATTCTCCCGCCTCGGCTTTCTCCTCGTGTTTCGCATGCCAAACTCGACACTTGTGATTGATAAATTCGGGATTCGTGATATTTGAATTGGTTATCGCGGGAAAGCCATTGCGTCGCTAAAGAAAGGATTTTGCGAAGACTAAAAAGAATAAATTCTCGTCGCGATAGAAATGTATAGAAATAGCTCATGAAAATCTCAAGAACTTTTCTTAACAAATAGAGATACGGGTTTAAAGGGACGTGCGCGATAAATAAGTCCGAAATAACGTCTTCTGGTAAAAGCACGAAGTAATGCCAGAAACGGCAAGAAACATTCCCTGGGCTTTATGTCCTTTATATTGTCACATAAAGTCGAAAATGTTTCGAGAATCTTCGAAAAACTTCGAGAATCTTTCGTGGTCCTGGCAGATAGCAGTCCATAGAATTCTGATAAAACACGATACAGGGTCGCCGAGCTAACGATAGGATTGTGTAATAAGAAGCTCGTGTATCACGATTGATTTTACAGTCTGTCCCGCTAGAAGAAAAGACAAAGCGAAAGATCAAGTGCCCCACGCGAAAAACGCGAGGACCTAACAATGGTTGCGCCGAAGCCCTACTCTAGTGAAAACAATACGGTTTGCTGCAACGGTCAGAAGAACATTGAAACCCACTCCTATCGCATGCACAATGTACCTACGTACCTATGCAGGGCCGCTTTGAGCTCAATTTATGTTACAGATCGAATTAAGATATACTCTAACACTTTTATCACGCAGCGTGACTTTCTATTGTACAATTTTATATTTAACATATATAATCACAAATGTTTCTTTCATTGTTGTATAAAAAAAAAATCACCGAAGAGACATAAATAAAAGATAATAGAGAAGTTTATAATTGGTTGACTGGAAACTGCATACATTCCATCGAGAATAAAAACTCGACCTTAATATGTCATTTGAACTAAATAAAAAACAATAGATAAATATATAAAATAAATAAATCAATAATTTTTTTATTTAAAAAAATCTGTAGATACTTTGTTCACGAAAATATGATTTGATAGAAAATATATGATAGAAAATAGAAGTTAAATTGTTATAACAATAAAATTGTTAAATTAAATTCGCTCATTTAAAAATAAAAAAATATTTTCATCGTTAAATTATTAAACTGAATCATATTTTCATTGTCAAATATATTTTAAAGAATTTAAAAGTAAATAAATTGAAAATAAAATTAGCATCTTTAACGATGTCTTTTTTTCTCGTGTGCAAATTTAATTGTATTCTTCGCATGCGGTATCGTTATACGGCTATAGCTTCGTGACGTAAATTTACGCTTTCTTGCACACGTAAAGCCGAGCTTAAATATTGGCCCGCGAATTAATACACGACGATTCTCCGTGCACAATAATACACGGTCCAGATGTACAAATTATTTTATCAAAGACAACTAAATTGATTTATCGCAACCGCGTAAATGTTTGCTCGCGGCATACTGAGCTGCGGCCCTGAATGCATGTGCATGTGCCCCCTTCTCTCCATCTAGACACATGTATACAATATATACACATACACGCGCACGCATATGGTGGTGCATGCATACCGCGGCCGCACGTGTATCTATGTATGTATGTACGTGGTTGTACGATATATGCGGCTCGCATCACTGCGGAAGACGCAGGGTACTTCGCGCCTCACGTCTATCGCTATCACTTGGAGGCTCGATACGGAACGATATTCGCGGAATGTTTACTCTCTCAACAAACGATGTTCGTGCCATTTCTCGATGCAACCGGATGTAAAAATCGTCGCGGGCGTTTGTCATCACCACGGTTGACTGAGGTAAAAGCAATCTAGCGAAGAATCATATCACTGGAGGATTAAATCTGTAGTTATTATCTCGGTGTATAAACTTTACTAATTTTATTTGAATTATAATAATTGCAAACAAGCAGAATGAATTTGCAAATAATATTGCAATGCATTTCAGATTATACTAAATATAAATCGTTTCACAACAGAAAATGTCCAAAGTGATGTACGAATAAATTATAAAGATTTTAAAAAGGGATTTTTATGAAACTGAATATTGCAGAGAGTGGACATGCTGAAGAAAAAAATTCTAAAAATTTTAACCTCATATAATATTTACGACTTGGGATACGAAAGAATCGATTGTTGAAAATGCATATCTTTTTAAGCATAAAATTGAATATACATGTTAGTACATTGTTTATAAATTTTAATTATTAATCTTATTAATTAAATTATACTTCGTATTCCATTTGTTTAACAGCAATTAATTTCGCAGATAATAATTATGTTGTGGCGCAATCGATTCATTAATTAACGAACGCGGTCGTCTCGTTTTTCCGTTAATTAATATACGAGGATATTAGGATTGAAGATAATTAATCCGCTTAGGTTTTTACCTTTAATCAATATACGTTCTGTAATTTTCAATTAGAGCACGTGAAACAATTGGAAAATGGAAAATATGTCATATTAGTGAAAGTTTACAAATTTAATTGAAATCTGTTTGAAAAAAAATAATATATACATTGAAATATGAATTTTATTAAATTTAATTATTATATATATATATATATATATANACACAATATATATTTATTCTCAATTTAACGTTAATTATAAACGACTTTGGCAAACTTTTAAGCCAGACTTCTTTAAGAAAGAAAACAATATAAGAGAATGACAAGCTTCAAGATTGTTCGCTTGACTTTTGTCTTATTTTCTCGTCTTCGGGATATTCGTCCTCGTTATCGCGAGAAAGCTGCTTTATGAAGAACTTCTGACAATATAAGCAACAATACATCATACAAAAAAATAGTCGTCTTTAACGATTCACCTTCCTTCATGTCGTGCCCTATATCTACTTTTTTTCTCACTTGCTTCTCACTTGCGCATACTTTATTAGTGTATATTCTCTGACTGCAACTTGGAGATTCGCTAGACTTTTATGATATATCATAAAGTGGGAGGAATAAAGAGCCAGTAGTTTACTATAGTGCGGTCTGGCAAGAGACGATGTATTATGATGAACAATTCTTATTTACCCGAATCCAATTATGAAGATGACAGGAAAAACTGATGAAAGACAAAAAATAAGAGCTATATATGTATAATATTATATATATAATAGAATTATAGATTAAAAGAATTTTATTAAAGAAATTTTATATTTTATTTTTGGAATTTCTAAAATAGAATCTTTTGAATCGGCCATTATTTCCTGCCAATCATCCTGGATTACGACGTCATATGCGAGGAAATCGCGAGTCGATGTACATGAATGATTTTCAGTCTGTATAAGCGACTTTCCAACAATGAATTCACTAGTTCGATAAAGCAGCCTTGTGAAATATATAAGCTCTACTAGCAATCCATTATATCACGTTGAAATGTAAAATAAGTTTAAATATCGTATTTAGATTGTCCTCTGCATTAGTAATGAATTTGACGTTTATTCGATCAATCTGTTTGACATGATTTGTTACGTTAACAGCAAAAATTTTTAAATGTTTTATCAGTTTACTTTTTTATTGAAAAAAATTCATTGTCATATAAATGATTTTTCTGAAAATTATTCCTGCGTGCTACCTGCTATTTTTATCGCTTTTAACGTCATAATTCAAGGTGTTTGATTACAACTACAGCTTAACATTTAAGAGTATAATTTCATGGGAAAAAATAAACAGTTTTCGCTCTTTTGTTGCATTCTAAAATAAAATATTGTTGTTTCCACTAAACATGGGGAAAGAGAACTTAAGCAAGGAAATATTTTCCAGCAAGATCCAAAACAAAATTCAGTCGTCTACTGCGCGTGAATCTCGCAGTGGGAAATTGTTGCTTCTTTTCTTTCTCGTAATTTTTTGTTTTGCACCTCGAAAGAAAGGACTTAATGGAGACGCTTTCGAGATGCTGGAAAACAAGCGAGAGACCAGCGAGATCAACGACCTCTCTCAGAGGCCACTAGGCGCTCTTTTGTGTTCTTGAAATCGCTACAATTCGGCGGTAGTTTTCAGAACGATTATATGCTATTCTCAGTAGCATGAATACGATACATTAAACTGACTGTGGAAAAATTGAATCCGGTATTACGTAAAATCATCATAATAAAATTTATTATATTATTGCAACATAAACAGCAAAATCAAGATCTTAGAGAGAGAGAGAGAGAGAGAGAGAGAGAAAAGAAATCACATATTTTATAATTATACAAAATATTATAAAATTATGTATGTATTATATGTATATTATATTGTATGATAAAATGTATATAGTATATTTTATATGTGTATTAGATGAAATACATCTAATACATATAATATGCACATATAATGGTATAAAATAATATACATTGTCTCAACTGTTATACATTGTATTAAACTCGGAATCGCAACAAGTCACCTTTCTCAATAATATGTACCATAAAGTCATTCTTGAATTTTGCTATTTAAAATACAGTTATTTCTACTCACGTCATGACCCGCTTGCGTTATTTATTCCTTGGCACATTCTAGATTCAGCTTAAAGTATTCGCACTTCGTAATCTCGTGGGTACCGCGCACGAAGTGTCTTAAGAACAGTAACTCTTGGAAGATGTGCGAAGGAAAGAAAATGGGCGGGATAAAAATTGTAGAACTTGACGGAAAGCGTTGGAATGTTACGATAATTCATGACACCTTCTAGTTCACGTGAAAAGATACAGCCATCCATTTATTCCTTTCGTAAGGAAAAGGAAAATCTGTTGTTTTCATGAAAATATATCTCAACGGTCTTTTTTAACATTTAGAATGTCTCTAGCGAGGAAAGAATCACGTTTTATTTTCATTTTTCCGTGTTCATCTATATTCCATATATTATATTAGATACGCATTATAATTTGTCATAGAATATTTTATACATTTGTATACTGAACCAATGTAATATATATATATATTACATACATACGTATATATGTATGTATAAATTCATTACAACGAATACCCAAGTTGAAAGAATTAAAAAGAAACGTCGATATTTTTCTGTGATAAAAATTCCAACTTAATTTGAGATCCTTGCGGGAGATATCCGCTTGAATTTTACAACTCGGTAAGGACGCGTATCGCGCCACCTCGTTAACGAAATGGATTATCGGACGCGAATTCTGATCGCGTTTCATAATTCATCCGCGCGCGGATGATCGGAACACCGCGCGAGATTTCCATCGATTCGAGATGCGACAGACGGCTCGCGCGTTCAAAATATATCAAATTATCAATGAAGCCTTTCAGCCGGGGAAATCGTGCCGCACGAGCGACGATAATGGGCGCTTTATGAGCCGATAATGCGGTAACCGAATTATATCTTGCAACTGTGCGCGTCTTAGGGAGTAGGTAGATGCACTTGGGTAATATGCGCGATAGCAACTCGTGTCGCAACTCTACGTTCGCGCGACCGTTACGTATGTATGCTTAAATGTGTACGCCCGAATGCGAGGAGCTCGCGGTTGTGCGCTAATACTATCACGCCGTCACGTTTTACATTTAAATGAGCTGCCTTACTGAAATTCGGCAAACATCTCGATATAAGTTCGAGTTAATAATGAATAATGGAGATGAAACGAACATGTTTCAATACTGCAATATACATCTACAGTCGTAAATATATTTTAGTCACTTCATATTATGAATTTGAAAAATAACCGGCAATCTAGTACAAATTTCTAGTACAAATTTAATTAATTTAATTAGATATTTGACATATTTTGATTACTTATGTATAAGATCGCGAGCATTGATAAATATATCAACGTCAAAAATATATAACATTGTCTATCGCGAAGAGCGACCGCGTCAATAAATGAAATCTAAATCGAGAATGTGTCAATCAATTAAATTGACTTTATTTCTATTCTATTTTATTCACTTATCCATTATTTAATCTTTATTATTCTACATTTTTCTCCCTTTATTATTTTGAATCAATAATATGTCATTTTATCGAAACTGATTACGTTGTAGTTCGTGACTTTGACTAGCTGGAAATTATTCATGAATTCGATTAACGAGCATGTAGTCGGATACCTGAGTATACAGGATAGCCGATCGATACTGAAAGCATGATGTAATACAATTAGATTTGCTATTCTAAAGTACTTTTCTAAAGCAACAAGAGATATTCAATTCTAGCATATTTAATACATGTTCAAATTTAACATGTGAATGTATGTGAAAAAGAAAGAGACAGAAAAAGAAAGGGAGGAAAGAGAAAATTCTAATTTGAAAAATTGTAATTAACATGTGCATTTAAAAACATGAGTACTTAAGATAAATATAAATTTAATTATTTAGTTTATGTAGAGGTAATTAAAAAGTTCACACATCCAAGGATTCGCTCATTTATCACGAAGTTTTTTATATTTGATAAAAATCGTAGCAAAACTTGACTTGGAAATTCACCTGGAATGGTTAAAATTTCGATCTAATCGCGTTACTAAATTATTCAATTGTTCTCGACCAGATTGCAACAGGCTACTCAATCAAACGCTTCAGAACGGAGCTTCCGTTCCTTTTAGGGAAAAGGAAAGGAGAATTTAACGCCTCGAAACACATTACGTTGTATTAAAAATGCAACAGGCTGCTCGTCTAACATTCACTTTCGACGAGACAGCGCCAGACTCAACTTTTTATAGATTTTTTACCTGAAAGCGTTGCAAATTTTTTATGTAGCTTACTGATAAACCAAATGGTGAATAAATAAAGTTTCAAACAGTTCAGCACACCTGCTGCTAAAATATATAAAAACGAAAATTTATAACCACTTTTATTTTGTAAATAATAGCGTCAGATATCATGGTTTTGTGTGATATTGAAAAATTGTACCAATTTATGTCATAACTTGTTAGATCCGTCTCTTTTATTGTTACGCGTTGGTTTTGAAAACCGGCGATTTTATATCGTCCTCTTATGCCAAAAACCACGAATGTGTAAATTTTTTAGCATATAGTTTGAAACAAAAAAAAAAAGACATTTGCCCTACTTCTTTACTACAATAAAAAAGTGAAAATTTGCACATTTATGGTTTTGGCACAAGAGGAACGATATAGTCTAGAAAAATATTATACAAAAAAAATTGTGAAAGTCATCGCGATAATTTTCGATCAAATTACACCTTTCGGTAGAAGAGCGGCTATTCTCAATTGTCTCAATTGTTTCAACTGTCCTATCCTGAAAGACTGACACTACAATTAGCCTGTCCAATGTTCGACGTTCGTGTTTTCCCTTCGGCTTAATGGAATGGAGATCGCGCAATTAGGAAGGCGCGATTTATCTGCAAACAGCAAGAATTTAACGACATTTGGGCTGGGCTCTCTGTCCGACGTTACAATGCCCACTGGAGACGTGCGCGGTTAATCTGCTTAATCTAGCGTGTGGAAGGCCATTTTGGCGGTGCGCCAATCTCCCCGGATTTCGCCCGGCCGGCCGACCAGGTTCTCCTGTTCTCCAGTGGCCGAAGATCATCGTAACCGTAGTATAATAGCACCGCGTCGTACAGAATGGTCGGCAATTGTCCGACGATTGCTTCTGAAAGAGGCGATGATTGCCGGTTCTTCGGCCTGGTACTTTTCTTGATAATCCTGTATCCTTCCTCGCAGAAGGATAATATCGTGGTACTGCAAGTTTGATCTTCTACCAACATCTCTCAGATTACTGTAATTTCTATTTTATACACATCTGTTTTATGACAGTAGTGAGTTCTACAGTTATTAGTGTAGTTCTCTTCATTTCTGTACCACAGAAAAGTTGATATCATGGAATTTGCTAGTTTGGTGCAACAAGGTTCTTTTTCTCCGCATATCTGGCGTGAAATAATTAACGCAACTGCATTCTCTTGACATACTCCATCGCTACTCAAAATATCATAAAAGAGACGATCTGACGCTTGTCCGGAAAGCGGATTTGGCTGAAATGGCACGGAAGTTGCCTTGATTTATGTCCGGTTGTAACGAGGGGAAGGGGAGAGAGAGAGAGAAAGAGAGAGAAGAGCGGCAGCTGCGAAAAAATAATTCTTCTGCTCATCGCGCCGCGTGCGCAGCTTCAACCGTGACATAAATCACAGCAAAGCCGCCGTCTCTCACACCTCGCGATGGCGGACGGATGATGCGGAATTACCGAGCTGCACTTTGTAATATTAAAAGTCCGGATAATGTATCACTATTAAAATGTAGCAGCCTGAAGTTACGTCTCGACGGCAGCTGCTAGTAAATTTTTGTTTCCGTGCTAAGCCGCCGGAGATACTATTTTCGCGTTTAAATAGTAGAAGAAATTGCAGTTTATCCTTATACATTTTACGTCTCGCTTTCACATTAATTTTTGAATAATGCGTCAAATTTATCATTATTAAACATTTGTTCTGCCAGACCCATTGTTTTGCCGATCCTAATTCTGCGATGTGTGATTTATTATGAGTGAATATTCCCGACGTAATTAATTGCGGTATATATTTACAGACGTAATTATTATTACTTATGCTTGACATTTGTGGTTTTCTTCTGTGATTAGAAAAATTAGATTAAAGATACGTAATTTAATTCTGCTATAATCTTCTCTATTTATGACAATTTTGGAACATCATAAAGTATCTCAAAGAAAATGTATTTTAAACGTACAGAATAGATTATATTATTTATCTATTTTTATTTTTACGTGATTATAAGTGAATAAAGAGGTAAATTCAGTTAATAATACAACAGTTAATTTAAGATTATTTAGTTTGTTCTAATTGATTCATTTCATAAAAACATGTTATAAATTTATAACAAACACATTCTGGAGTTTATTTGCACCTATGCCGATTATATAGTACCTCCGCTACACCGTCACGATTTTTTTACTCCAGACTGGTCAATATTTTTAATGCGCAAATACTCGTAGCTTGGATTTCTTGTCAAGAACGGACGTATTCGCATTCGGGAGAATAAATATTTATATGTATAAACGGGAACCGAGAGCGCGGTGTGCAGTGGGCGTCGTTGATAAAATAAATTAAGCTCGTTAGATCTTGCTCAGAGAATCAACGAGGACGACTCGGTTTGCAGGTCGCGTTTGCTTTAAACCTTCGCAAGCGGAATTAACTGGCAGGCAACGCCCACCTCGTGGTTTTACTCCAAGCCGCTCAGCGAGGCTTAATTTGGCCACGCCGAATAACAAGGTGGCGAATAATCCTGTACTAGGTCAATATAAAACAAGCCTTTTGTAACACGATGCATTCTGAGTACAATGTAAAGTATCATTTCCAATCAAAATGCCTGTCGTGGACACTTGACTACTGCGTATTGTCGTGAAAAACTAGCATACAGTTATCTATATTTAATACGTTATAACGGACAACGAGAGAAAAAAGCAACAGTATAAATATTAATAAATATATAGTACGGACAATAATTTTTTTATTTATTTTCTAAAAATTAAAAAATTTATTTAGCAAATAATATTATTCAAAATTTAGCATTAGTTGTTATAAATTAATATATTAAAAATATTAATACGCGCTCATATCACTCAAATCATATAACTAGAATACTTTCAAAAATATACTCAAACATGATGTTGTTAATTATTAAAATAGCTTTTGAAAATTTTCTTTTAGCTATATTGTTATAATGATTAATATTAATCATTAATTTTATCATTATACTTTTTATTATATTATTTCATTTTCACTATGCTCGTTGAATTTTTAATTCTGCTTATACTACACAGAAACGTTATTGACTCTTGTAAATAAAAGCGGCACAAACGCTCTTAGCAAAGGTAGAAGTGAAAGCATGAAGCAAACGCATAAAGCGAAAGGATATCCGACATTTCGTATGAATAATCTTTTGCTTTTACTACAAAGCATTTGCTTTCTGTTGTGTACTTGTGAGCACCATCATTCTCGGAACTAGCATCAATAACGTAGCCATGCTCAACCTGTACAGGAATACAATACACAAATCTCTTTACCATTCATATATTTTTGCAGAATTTTCTGTAATTCTTCATTCAGATAACAATAAATTAATTTCAAATGTAAACAATCATGATATTTTTACGTATTTTTGATATATTTACTAAATATAATCGAAAACGTACCTATATGTTGCCCGTGCATGTATTTATTCGCTTTACGACCTATTTCTTTTAATAATGCATTGTATAATAATTATATTTTGTATGCATAATATTTCAAAATAATTTCATCGTAATCCACAAAAAATTCTAATATATTTTACATCATGTTTTCCTTTTAATTATCACGGTCTTGGATGAAAAAAAAGCAATCTAAAATAAATTTAATACAGCTGCCGTTAATTAAAAATCAGACTGCTATGAGATATGATTTCGGTTTAATTATTTCAGGTAAGCGATTGCATTATACAGCTTGTCGTGAGAACTAGATGAATAATTCTCGCATCGATCCGCGTCACATACGTACGGAAACCGCGCGATAAAACACTCAAATATTGAGGTGCAAAACATATTTCAAACTAGGAATCATCGATCTCTCCTCGCAATTTTTCTGCCGTTTAATCCCACGTAATCCTATGATGCAATATAAACCACTCTGCAAGATTAAATCGAATATCGAGTAGTTTAATCCGTATTTCGAACATTCATAGTCAGTGAAAACGAAGACTGATACGTAGTCGATAAAGAAGATATATTTTATTTGGCTACGAAGATAATCTTTATATTTCTCGCGTGTTGGTTCGACACACAAAACCTCTAAAATTTATACGAGGTCTTAAAACTACATATTGTCTCGTTTAAACTTTTGTTATCCATAAAATGTCAATATAAATGGTGAATCAGTCCGGTCATTGGTTTGGTATTGATAATGCTGAAATAGATATCGACTTTTTTTTATATAAGCATCTGTATTTGGTTGGCCTTTGGAAATCGCAAGTATTGGAAGTTGCTAGTATCGATTGAAGGATTATTGTTACCTAAAGCGTTGTCTTGAAGAGTATTATATTGTCTTTACAGCCATATCGAATTACGATAACAGAAGGAAAGAGAATAACGTGTATTCTTGTATCTTCTACTCGCGAAACTCGATGAGACAAATACGTTAGAAACTTTGTTTCGATTCGATCGTTATTTTCTTTTTTTGCGCTATGAATTAGCAGCAGTGTACTTAATTATTCCTCGTTTCTACATGATGTGCCAAAAGCGATAATAGCAGAGCTTGCATCACATTTTAACGATAACAAATTGGTTTTGTTAAGAGAAGATTATTCATGCGAACTTAAATTGGCAGGAGTATTCGCGTAATTCTCATCATCCTCTCGATGCTATGATTCAAGATAGCTGATAGCACGATGGTGAACTTCTACTCGTGTATACGCCATCGGCAATTTACATTTCCGTGACGTGACGATGGGTCTCCAAAGATCCTCGAGAGCGTTTAACGTTATTCGTCGGACAGCCGCGCGCGCGCACCGCAGCGGGCATCTCAAAGGGTTAAAAGTTTGAGATTACCGAGAGCGTCCCGCACGTCGAGTTTCCTGGGAGTTTCCGTAAAGCAGCCAGGTGCAAACAGATCTGATCGCCTCGGATGCACGGAGCCTCGTTCCGGGGCCTCGAGGCGAAAACAGTACTCTTTCGACTTGTTGTTAGATACCATAAGTTTTGTACGGAGCGGAACAAAGCGAAGGCGATCGGGGCAAAATGAGCAAGTTTTCAATTCTTCGAACCTCCCTGATTGCAGGGCCGCTCTTCGAGTTTACTTTCGCGAATCACTCGTCATCTCACGTCGATCTCGCTTGTTTATCGAGTTTAATTTCGCGTTTCTAAATGCATTTCTTTCCACCTAACATTCTCCAAGGAGCACGGATAAAAGATTGCGCGCGACATTTGATAGTATTACTTCTTGCTCTTTTGTGAAAATATCGATTTCGGGAGAACGCGTTTCGGAGCAAAAAATTATGATAAGATCAATATTGACAAAGGAATTTCTCACTTTCCTTTTTTATACGTCAGAGGCAAATTTGTTATTTAATATTGAGGCAACAATCCTTGTATATATTATTCATGGAATAGATAAAAAAGAAAATTGAAAGATAAGGTAAAAAAATATCACTCACCGAGCTGACAGCGATCTCCACCTCTTCCGAGAGGACACTGGCATCTCTGCCTGAACGTTCCTTGGTTTCGCCTGAGGTTCACGGTATTGCCCTCGAGATCCACGGCTCCGTCGTCGTCGTCGTCGTCGTCGTCGTCCTCGATCACCACATCGACTTCATCTCCGCGAGATTGCTCGATATAACAATTTCCAGCCGGTCCGCAGTCCAAGGAACACGCTGGCTCAGTGCTCACGATGCTCTCCATTGTGGATGGCAGTTTTTGCTCCAGATTTGGGCCCTGAATACCCACAGGAACAAGAAATGTCATCACCGGTTTCATATTGGATTGCTTCGTATCAGTCTGCACGTATAAAAATTAGGGTTTAACGTTGAAAAGAAACTATAAGCCCGAGAAAGGAAACCAATTTTCTATGTACCCATTTACGTTAGATGGATTTAGAATTAATCCAAGTAGCTGTGAATTTTTAACTATTTATTTTTTTAACTAACGTACCCTCTTTTAATACGTCTCATTAAATTGCTAAATTACGGTTCTCAATTATATCGTTCGAAAATACTCACAGTACCGTATTTAGCTCTGTGTCAAATACCATATTTATCATAATTAACCTATCTACATCAACAAGCAGTAATTTTCCCGCAGGGATGACTGATCCATACAGTCATTTGGGCTTAGCAAACCCACGAAGCACAGCTCAATACACTGCGGACATTCATATACATCTATGCATCACATACGTACGTACCCTCACATTTATAAGTGATAATGCAATGACTGACTAATTGCAAGGAAGATAAAAGCGAAAGCTATTTTAAGAAGAAGAAAAATATTTGGAAACTAGATGATGGTACATGTGTTAAAAAATTCTATTAAATTAGAAAACTAGAAATCTACCAAAAAAAAAACAATAATCTGTGAAGTGTAAACATTATGTCAACTTATACTTTAAGTAAGAATTATTTTAGATTGATATCTGAATAAAAAGTAAGTTAAAGAAAGTTTTATGAAAGCATGTTTTTCGCATAGTTCCGGGCATAACAAAGTGAGGAAAGTACATGAGTTTAGTAAGCAGCCAAAGAGAAGAGAATATTATTTATGAGTTGACCCGCTTTCTGACATCCGCCTCATCACTTATTGATCCCTCTGCTCGCTGTTGTCGATTCGGGGCCAAGAAATTTTCAGAAATAATGTGGTAGCCTGCTGCATGTTAAGAAAGCTGCAGCGGATGTGAAGTACCTGTTGCGCGACTCATGTTTTTTATTTGAGAAGGCTTTTGAATAAAGATTGGCCTAGAAGCTGCGAATCTCATGCTTAATGCCGAGACTTGCGAAATATTAAATTTGTTTACGCATTCCGGAAAGGAAAATCACCTGATGAAAGACTGCAAGTTCACATTATATCGATTTTAAACGTGTTAATTTGATATCATCAAAATTTCCATGTCAATTCAATTTTATTAAATTTTAATGTCCCATGTAATCAATCACAACGTTAATATTCATTTGCAATAATTTCGGTTAATTTCTATTAGTTGATATATACATTTTACATTTTAATATAACGTTACGATATTATCTTACACTGATATTTATCTCCGTTTCTTTAATTTAATTTTGCTGTAATTGTGACTAAAAAAAAATTTTTTTCTATATTTAAAAATAATATATCATTGCAACGTTCTATGTCAGATCTTTTAACATCAATAATCAGTTGGATCGAATTCTTAATCTCGTCACACAAAACTTTACGTCCTTTGAATGTATCAGAAATATTAATTCTAGCTCAAAGGAAAATTCCTCAGTTGAGGACATTCCGATTTATACTCGATTTCACGTAATCGTTTCTATTTCTATACATCGCACATAGACACGCGTACCCATTGACGTCCCTTTACGGAATGTTCTATTCTCGAGTGTAACCCAAAGACAATGTTCGATCGATTCTCCCCATTTAGTGCGAATAGTAACGGCACGTGGACACATCGATCAATTAAATCTTTGCAGTTAGTGCGTGAATTCTTGCGATATTAATTATTCCTGCAGTACCGAATATTTGCTCTAAATCAATAGAACTAAGTTTGAATTCGTATTTACACGTCAATTAGTCAAATCTTAAAGCATATATACCGATATATTTGCCATTTCCAGCAACTGCGTTCAATTTTACTATATCTCTCATTTTGATTCAAGAAAGATTGGTAAATTATATTGAATAATTACTAACACGTAACAATAACAAAAAGTTACATTGAAAGTAATAAGATTACTTAAAATTTAAAGCCCGTTATTATCGCGTTTACACTATCGTACACTGTAAACTCCTGTGGGTTTCCACTGCTTCTACTCAATATTATATATCGGTTAATTTGATTAAAACAACGAGATAAAATTAACGACATATTGAGTAGATCAAAATTGCTCCTACTCTGTTTGTTGTTAATTTACCTAAATGTTACCAAACCTCTATGTTTTAGTGAAAATGAATGATATATTGGATAGGAGCAGTGGCGACCTACGGAATAGTTAAAAATAAAAGAAGTTGAGTATAAATTGATATTAAAAATTTGAAAGTGTACTAGATAATAAAGTAGCAACTGTCTCCTGATATTTTCTTTTAAACATCAAAGACCTTAGATTTTTCACCGAATACCTCTATGGAATCCTACATAACAAATGGTTGCAGAACAACATGCAAACACTTACGGAGCAATACGACAAGCTAACCCAGGAAATATGGCGAATAATGTTACCTGAGACGTGGCGCGCAGCTCGATCCGATCCGCGCCGTTCGCCTCGTTTATCTTCGTCGCGTTCACGGTGGAATTCTCGGCTGGGGCATCCAGATGTATCGTGAAGGTGGCACCGCGCATATAAAGGATGTCTTCGACCGCATCCTCGTCATCCGCGTTGTCCGCATTTGCCTCGTCGCTCTCGGCCTCGTCAACGAGGTCGCCGAGCTCGCTCGTCGATGGCGATGTCGAGTTGAGTTCTGTAACGGAATAGCCGTTCATTCTGTTAGAAAAACTGTCGGGAACAAGCCTGGAATATCGAATAAGCCGCGAGATAACACTGTTGTCTGCTAGAATCGGTTTTATAGAAAATTGACATCGACAAATTATCGAATTTGAAAATTTTTTTATTGTTGCTTCCTTTTCACCAGTTCCAATTAATTCTCGTTGTATGTGTACACGTTATCGCGAAAATTATATTTTCTGACAGTTTTACGCTGCACGGTGGTTACAATAATTGTGTAACATAATATTATTTTCAGTACTATAATTTTCTGTTAAATATTGAAAATTTTGTTACGAGTGCATGACTAACACGTATGCTGTGCGTTATCATTTTTAAAATTTGCCAAAAATATGGTAAATTAAAACTTTGTCTATTTAAATAAATTTTTAAGATATTTGAAATTGTAAAATTAAATCCAAATAAATGAAATATGCTTAAAAAAATCTGTCAAATGCATCAAACGAGAAAACGAAAAAACTTTTACAAATAATTACAGATATTAATTTATACGCCCGCGCCGAGTTCTCGACTTCAATCTTTAAATCACTTTATCTAGCCTATCAAAACCAGACGTAACTAATTATTCGTTACAGCGTACCGTGAGTATGCAATTTTTCCGTCCCATTTGATAACGAATTGCTCTATTAATTCAAAAAGAAAATAGAATACTAATGAAGCCTAGTTCATTCATCAATTTGCATCCATACTTAAGACTAACTTATTGCGTCAAAAGTTAAATGAGTCGTTAATTAAGATTGGTATTTCGCTGAATTCAGATTCGGATCTTGTCGTCTGCTTGTTTTTATTTGCATGAATAAATGATACGCGACAATTGGTACAAGTTCTACTACTGGCGTACTTACAATATCGGAAATCGAGTTAATCAAAGTTATAAAGTAGAAGGCAATGTTACGGAATCTATCCACGTAATACGTGATATAGATTAATATACATATTTCGCGATGTTGGAAAATATCATACCTCATAAAATATTGAAAACAAAATGGCATCTCTCTTTCGCATTTTCTCTTTAACCAACTTCAATCCTTATCCTAATTGTAAATGCGCGACGCATTGGCTAAGAATCCACGAACTGTTGCGCAGACACGATCAGTTCACTGCACATGCAACTGGCGCGACAGTGGCGGGTGTATCGAGGTGAAGGGTCGTTAAGAACTTATCCGTTGGTCACACATGAGTTTCCACGTGTACAACACACACGAGTAGTTATGTCGTGGCAGAGTAGTGGATAGTGGAACTCCTCGAGTTCCTTGAACGCTGACCGAAACTCGCTTACATCGTCTATGTTATCATAGATGGAAGCAGAGAAACGGAAGGCAAGAGGGAGAGGGAGAGAGAGCGACGGCGAGGACCAAAGCCCAGCATTGGATCGCTCGAGGCAAGCTCGCGATACTGAACTTCGGGGCGCTTACGCTTGCAGGTCGCCCTGTCGGTGTAAGCCGCGCACAAATACGTGCGCCGCATCGGAAATTCGTGTATAGCGTTAATTTGGTTATTACCGGGCTTGCGGAATAATAACGCCGGCCAGCGAACGCGACCGCCAGGGCGAGGGCGGTGGCGGTAGTATCGAAAGTCACCGTCGAAACGAGAGATGCATAGCGCATGGAGATCGATGCCACGGGGATAACACGGGTTTCGGACTCCGTATTGGATTTCGTTTTTGGGGAGAATTTATTTGAGCCGACCGCGCTGCGAACTATGTTGCGCTCCGTGTTTTCAGAGCAAAAAGCGATCGGTGATACCGCAGAAACTTGAAACAGTCGGTCAGTAACTTCCTGAATATGTAACGTAATATTCTTCATGAATAAAACCGACAAGTTTGCCATCACCTTTGCGGATCACGAACTGGTCGAAAGGTTGCGGCCTATCAATACTCATATAAAAAAAAAAAAAATTCCTTTCAAAATTTTTCGAACAATGGATTTAACACGCTTTTTTTAAGAGTGGGTTGATACGGAGACAAATTTGGAATCATATATGCATCTGTTCGTAGTATCGTTCCGAAGATATATAAAGATATAAATTTTTTTTTTTTAATGTTATCGCTTTGACATTTTGACTTTTCGTCCTCAATTCTTTTTTGAAAAGATTAACGATCTAAAAGTAATATTAAAAGTAGTAATAATCAATCATTCATAACATAGATACATTCGATGTATAAATCTTTTATAATTTAGTTCAGATACAGATTATTATTTGTAAATAGCTCAATGGTGTTTGCAAACAATTGCAGTAATTACACTCAATAATAGCTACTTCGCCCAAAAGCTACCGACTTTCGAGAGGACACTCGATTATTTCTTTTCAACGAGGATTTCTTGTGTGCCAAGGCTTTTGCCTTGTGATACTTGCCAGTGGATCAAGTGGCGGGCGAGCTCCGGCATTTAATCCCCGGGCATTTAAAATTTAATGGGCCTGTCGTATACGAAGCTTCCACTGCCAGGTGGATGCCTCTTGAACTAGCTCAAATTCAAAGGCCTTTGACGCCAGTCATTTTTATTCAAATGACGCCTGATAGACCTTAATTGAAGCTAATCTCAATTTTATCGATTCATAAAACATCCCGTGCGCTGAAACAGACGCAATGTAAAGATGCAATATCTTCGGCAATATAAGTAAAATATAAGACGTGCAGATTGAATAAAGATTTTTTTTTCTTATTTTAAATACACATGATTTATGTATTAACTATCTTTATATATTTTATAATATTAAATTAGATTTTTTTCTTAAATTTATTGAAACACTTTCCGTAATTTTGGTTAAGATTAACACAATTTATAATTTAAGTAAAAATCTCAATTAAAAATTGTGACAGAAATCCTACATTTTATCGTAATAAGATTATTTCCGATGAAACAACTTATAAAGTGTTTAACTGTGATAAAATATTATTAACAATATTTTTTCTACGAATTATGTATTGTCACAAATAAATTATAACTAAAAATAATTGGCTATAAAAAATATTTTTAAAAATTATAGTTATAAAATCTGGATATATTAAAATGTTACAACGATTAGCTGACCTACATATGCACGCGCGCGCATCACAGTACTAAAATAGAATCTATTGCGGGATGTGTCCACTTTAATAATTGCGATAAGCACGATTCGGCGATTTTAAATTATATTAAGTTTTCAAATTATATTAACTTTTCAAATTATATTAAGAACCATACAACAATAATAGTGATAATTATTTAAAATAGACGTTAAAAGAAATACTGTTTTATTTTAATTTATATCTATAGCGTTATATGTGGAAACACATAATTTATTGACAAAGTTATAAAATAAATTGAATAGTTGATCGATGATTGAAAACAGATGGAAATAGTGCGGATAAAATTAAAATAGATTACTTTTGAATAACAAAATTGAAATTGAATAAATTATAGTAAGAATTTAATCTTCAATAACATTTTATGTATGCTAAGAAAGATTACAGTTAAATTATTAGAATAATTTGCATTTGTTAGATCATAACTAACAAGACTTATAATAATCAGATTTGATTACTGTGAGAATGTCAGTCCAATCAGAAATTACAATCCTAAATTTGCTCCGGTGCAAAAATCGTTGGTGAAATGTTGATTTTCGCGAATCAAGGTTGAAACGACTCTTGAATTCAAAATGAAGCTTGAAATGCATTTCGAGCATTACGTTTCGCGACGCGGAAGGAGCCGAAAGCAAAATTGCACATAGCTGTGCTCACGGAGTGCAATGTTGGTATCCACCATATTTAAAAAGCCTTAAAAAGCAGCAGGTAGTCGTTGGAGTATTCCTGAAACTTCGACAATTCCGATCGGAACGCGTTTGCAGAGTCGATTTAGAAAAGATGCTCATAGTGGAAATGCGTTCCAACGCAATTACGACGCTGGTCGTAATAGCATTATTAAAAGACTGACGATCAAAACGATCAAGAAATCGTCGACGTTACGGCAAACGAACGAATAGATCAACGAACTATCAGCAATCAATATTAATGGCAATGCATTCATGACGTCGCATATCTCCGTAAACAGACATAAAGTTTAATGGTATGTTCGGTTTAAGAGAGGAATATTATGTAAAATATTTTCTTAAATTTAATACTTGACATTGGATATTTTATGAAATATACATCTCTGTAACTTCTTTCTCAAAATTAATTAATAAGATTAGACAGAACAATTTCATATATTAATTAAATTTCACAATTTTTTTAGCGTTTAAATTTTTATCAAAATTTATCGCTAAACATAAAAGCGAATGCATGAAAATATTAATTAGATTCTATTTTTTTTCAATTTTAATAAGATTATTATTATAATCGATTTTTAATTTTTAATGAAAAATATATAAATTTTAACTGTGTATTGTTATCTAGAGTTTCTAAATATTTGGTACCTACTTGAATAATACTATATTTGTGGTACAATAATATCGTTAATGAATTGCATATACATATATACGCGCGATAGAAAGCTAATATTAATATATATGTTTGAATCGGCATAACAAACCAATGTATTAATCCAATCGTATAGTTCATTATATTACTTCATGTAACTAGAGATAGACAAATAGATAAATCAAAGCACAGATCATCGAAACAGAACAAATATCACACAGCACAATTTATTTATTCTTTAATGCAATTCTCGTAAAAGATTAAGATATCCTGATATTTTAATATCAATATTCATTATTAATGCATTAAATTAAATACTAAAGGCAGTGTAATGTAATTATCTAAATGTCATTTTTGATATAATGAAAGTAAATTTAATTATCTATTATGACTCGAATTTCTGAAAATAAATTTTAATTTTGTTTGAAAGATCATATAGATTAAACAGAATTTAATATATTTTTGTCTTAATTTGACAATCTTAATTTATTATTTCTTTCATTAAAGTAAGCGCAAATTTTCTGAGAACCATTAATAGAACTATTCATAAAATTTTGTAATAAGTATTTATATCCACTTCGCTATCTTTGATTAATCGTAAATATTTCTTATAGTAATGCAGTAATTTCTTATAATACTTAGAGTAATACAGTAGTATACTGCATCACTGTCTATTTCGCAAATATTTCTTGTGCTTCTTGGAAAATCTCTGGAAAATTGTGTTAATCCCAGCAATACTTCTAGTGATCTGTCATATGTGGATTTCATGATCCAAGTTTCCAAAAAAACTTTATTAATACTCGAACTTTTGATCATTTCACGCCCTGATTAAGAAAACTTTCAGAAAATCAATTTTATGAAATGATACATTTTATCTCCTCACTTTTCTACTAAAAGGCTCGTTATTTATTTCGGTCATCATGTTTGTTTTGTTTCATAAAGACATTTCACTTATTCAAAATGGATCTTATACATGAAAATATTATCGCTTTTAAAAATTGCACAGTATAATGACATTTTATACATTAGCATGAAAAAATATAATTTACAAAAAATCTTTTTTTTTTTGATAAAACATAAAACATAAGAAGACAATAATACGAAATTAAAGAATTTGTGTTTAAAATTGAAAATTAATATCTAATTTTAAAATTTTGGAGAAAGATTTAATGAAATTAGATAATAGTAATATGTTTGATTCAAATAAAAAATTATCGTATGTTTGTGTCATGCTATTTATCGTGACATGACAAATTATCTATTGACCGATTACACAATCAATCAATCAAGGAAAACGATATTGAATATCTATAATGAAGCTAATATCAATTAATCATACATTTTCATTTGCCGATTATGACATTACGTTGATTAACTAGCCACAAAAATTAATTTATCTTGCGATGTTATAACTTTTATGGGTAAAATTTAATAAGCTGATTAAATGGACTAATTAATGGACGGATTAATTAAAATATTAAGAGAAAAATGTTCGTTGATTCTCTCTTAGTATACAAAACTGTTTTTTAAATTTTTTATAAAAAGATATATACACAAATTTCATATTGTTCAATAAATAATAAAAAAAATATATATACATATATTCGTAGCTAAAGAGTCAAATTCTTTGAAATTGTTTATTAGATTGAAGATCAAATAAAACTTTATATGGCTAATTAACCGATAATTTAGTTTTATAAATTACATTGCTTAAAATAATATGAATATAAATTGTAGTAATTATGTACATAATGTAAAAAAATGAATTTAAATCATTAAAATGAAAATATTGTTTTATAGTATGATAAGTTGGTATGATAAGTTGGTTGGCACGTAACTTTAGTATTTGTTTTTGCGACATATGGCATATTGTGTGAGGTCATAAGTCTCACTGTGCATTCACCTATTCGAGCAAGCAGATAACAGTGCATGCTTCGTGTATCATTGTATTACTCCTCAAGATACGCGGCAGGTAACAAAAATAATAAACGTTACAATATCTTACGATTATCATAATAAATAATTAGCCCGCATATGATTAATGATTTATAAATATATGAAAATGACAATTCTTTATATTTTTTCGAATATTTTGAGCGATTTATTCCTTTACGGTCCTTTATAGACGTATTTTATGTAGAAATAAAAAGACAAATGTAGTCACAAGATAGAAAAATATTAAATTATCATTTTGTTATATCTTTTGGTTTTGTTGTATCTAATAATTATTTTTTATAACTTAAATTCCAATTTTTCTGGTAAGATGCATTGGTCTTCTCATCTGTAAAAACATAATTTGTTTTTCATTTTTCAATCGAGAGAGCATAATATAATTATTGGATCACATGATACAACGATGAATAATATATCGATTATATATTAATAAACAATTTGTGATTCAATGAACCAAAGATTCGGTATTTTTATTTGTGCATTAAATATTTCGCGGTGACGCGGAACTTGACTCGCATACAATTGAATTATTTCGCAGCAGTGATGACGAACTGACATATTCTCGATATTTATTTTTAAAGATGAATCAATAATTACATGGCTATTTTTACTTTCTTTCCCTAGGTATAACGAGATGCAAAGACGTATTATCCTATGGATATAAACACTTAACGACGGAAAAGCTAATATACTCATCACCGCCGATTTAATTAAATAAACAAACTGCAACCGACTCGTCGTGTCGTACGATAGTTTCGGAAGTGTCGTTTAAATAATTGAACTTTTTTTAAGATTATATTCTTTTTTTAAGGCTATATTCTTTTTCTAAGACTTATTCATTTAACATCTTAATTCGGCAGTCGTATCTCCGATATGTTTGATGAAATAAAGTATTGAGGCGTTGCCCGGGCAACGTTCTTACATCAAGTGCATCGTGGCACAAAGTAATGCTGCAATTCATAATATGTTTGCACGGTTTAAGCAACTCTAATAAATAGTCGACAAATCCGAGAATATGTTCTATCTCCGATTAATAATTCAGTAAGTCTTATCTAATCGTATTTCGGTTGACTAATTTAGACTTTTGTTTGCCAACCATATATTCATCATCTATGATGTAGTCATATAAATTGGGTATAAGCTGATTTTACCAGTTTAGCTGGCGGTTTAGCGTGTTGATGAGCAGACTCATTTCCTAGATTGTCTAAACTGTTAGGCATTGGCAATGGGTACCTTCTCTCTCGTCACATTTGATCTAATTTGTGATATTGCGGTATCACTTTGGTGTCTCACCTGAATCATGGCTAATTCATATGGTTGAGTCAATTCATATGGTTGAACAATTCAATAAATGTGATTTTTGAGATAAGCGTCTCGAGTTCAATTCAATTCAACGTTTTCTTTTCTTTGGGGCTTAAGCATTATCGCGATTTACTCGTCGACTCGAAGTGTATAGGTTTATTTAACAGAATATGATATCTTATCATGAGTTTACGGAAGGGAGGGGATGCTGTTGTATCGTGATAGTTAGTTCGTGCACAATCGTAGTTATTCGCGTGTGTTTTCCGCGAGTGAGTGCAACGTGAGATCTAACAACTCGGACATTTTGAGAGAAGAAAGAGACCTCGGAGAGGTACTAGGCATCGGAGGAGCATCCTTGCTATGAATATAATTTCTTATCTGCATAAGATTAATCTTCACATTCTTTCCCGTTTATTTGGATCGTTATATTTCAATAATTTAAAAATTATTAAAAAAAGCAGATAATCCAAATTCTGTAAAAGTTTATTTTTGAGAGCATCATTTTCAGAAAACATAATTATTTTAATAACTATCTAATTGAAAGATGAATGAAAAATTCGATGCGCATAAGAATTATCTTTTGAAACATTTATCAGTCTGAACGCGGTTTTAATTTGAATCTCATATTTGTATTACAGAATCATCGTAGCTACATAGCTGATAACACCGCCCGTTGCCCATCGGATCGGTGAGTGACGAATTTTTCATATTGGAGTAACGAATCTGAAATCTATGAAATTAGTATATTTCTATATTAATATCCACTAAGAATACTTAAGATTAGATGAGAGAATATGACTTTTCACAATTTATATTGTCTTATAATAAAATGTACGCAAATTTATAAAAAAGCTTTATGATTGTTTGTTAATTAATTGCATAAATGTCATAAAAACGCGCAAATATATTTTTATATATTACTTGTATTTACGCATGTAACAAACATTAATACACATCAGCGTATACATTTTATTTTTAAATATATTCGTTTGTAACCACTTTTTGGTTGTAAACAATTATTCTGTTTATTTTATATTTTTTAAATAAGAGAAATATATGTTTTAGTAACGGATAAATATTTTAATTATAAAAAAAATAAAAAAAATAAATGGATATCTAGAGAGAAAGAGAGAGAGAAAAAGAAAAAGGGGAGGAGAGAAATCAATAATGGAAGAATATTTTTTCCTCCAAACACATACTGACATAATGAATATTGATTAAATTATTGAGAAAATATACGGGAAAAATGCATTATGCAATTTTACTCGCATTATACAATAATTTGAAAAATTGTGCTTGTCGTTGATTCTTTGCCGAGACGATCACTATCGGGAACAATCTGGAAAATTCGAGATTTGTTTCTTCCTACAGCGAAGTCTTTGTAAAATATCAATAAAATAATAAATAAATAAAGGAAATAAATTATAGAATAATTAATTTAATTTTTCTTCAATTCATTTTAATTAATTTATTATTTAATTAAAATCGAAGGTAAAATTTATTTTTTATTTGTTAACATGACATTAATTCCATTTTTTAAAGTGCAAAAATTTAACATAAAGTAATAGTGGATTAATTAGAAATGTATATTGAAGAAATGGGGAGAACAATTATTATCATTTAATTATGATTCTTTATCATTAGATAACCTTTTAATCTTTTTATTTAAAAGAGGGAGAAGAAAAGAAGAAAAAGAGAAAGGGCAAAGGGGGAGTTAATCGACAGTCAGTATTTATCTTTCAACGCTTTCAGCGTAATAATCTGTTAAGTAATTAGCAATCACTTATCGATTCTATATAATTTCGTTATTTATAATATAGTTTAATGAACACTCTGGGACCTACTAGCATATCATCAATACTCATTTATTCATATTTATTTAAGTATTTATTTACTTTATTGTTTGCAATCAATAAATCAACGATACCTAAAAAATAATATTAGATAATAAAGTTAGATGTGCAATTTTTCACTATAATAGTCTATAATAATTTGTTTTGTGATCCTTTATTGTATTCAACATGTGGGAAAATAATCGATCGTTTGCAGATGATAAGATAGAGTTTATGATATTCTTGGCCAATCGCCACCGCAACAATGACGAACTTATCGTTCAAACAAGAAACATCAGTACAATATATTGGAAGCATAAACATACACGCAATTGAAATCGAGTGTCAATAATTTTTACCTAGAAATACAATTTTTCTTATATGTCATTAAAAAAACAAATAATTTGTTTTCCCAATAAAATTATCGATATTAAATCTTAATCTTATATTCAACATTGAATTTTAAATTTGATTGTGCTATAAATGAATGAAATAATGCTTTTCGTGGAATGTAACAGAAAAAGAATTGAGAAACATATAGTTGAGAATAAAAGTAAAAATTAAAAGAAAACGAAATCTAAGTAAAATAATTCAGTTGCAGAATTTTCAATTAATTTCAGCCTCAAATCATTGTAGATAGCTATCCGCGAAGTCGTTGACGGAGCAAATCGTCAAGATGCCGATCTAGCAAAAGTTATTAGCAAGATTACCGAAATTCGTGTTCACGAGAAATGCCGAGGTAGTTCCCGAGAAATCGACCTAGCTGGTTTACCCCCAGTAAAACTCTTGTAAAGTTAAGAATTACACTTTGTGGTAAAATCAATGGAGCAATCGGGTTCGCGAAAGCTACGGCACTGGAAGAAGGTAAAGCAGAATTAGTGCAATCTGGATGCGTGTCGAAGATGGCAATAGAGAAGGAAAACCTCTGTGTTGATGTTAGCGTTCCATTCGACGAAAAAGAACTGGATTTTGTGCGAGAAGAGCTTGCCAGATTAGACATTAAAGTTGATAACGGAGTCAGTGTAATCAAAATTATCGAATCTGTGGAAGATGGAAGATGTTGAGATTCTATCATCCCCGGAATTAGCGGATTTCAGAGAAGGGATTTGAAACCGGGAACAAGAAGAAGTCGATTTATCCGATTTACCACGGGCGGTGGTCACCAGATTGAGAATCAGAATCAGAGAGACAAAATCAATATAAGAATTACACAGGCTCTATCGTGCTGGAGGGAGTACAATTAGCGCAAGACAGCGGGATCGATTTGGATTCGTGGCTGGCAACGGAGGAGGAAGTATTCACAATGGCGGTACCATCAGATTCAGCGCGCAAGAGCTGGACGAAGTAAAAATAAAGGATGTTGGAGTTTTACCGGCCGCGAAATTAAATCCAGAGAGGAGAGATCCGAGCAGAGGAACGAGGACGCAACATTCATGTTAGTTAGATTGCACGATTAGATTCAGCGAACAAACGGATGGAGGAAATCGCGTAAAAATTCGACGAAGTTATTTATTGTGTTATCCGATGAGAGATGTACTTAATGGATACGTAGTAAAACCGATAACAACAATGAAATTCGTAACGATTGCGTTCGATAGTTGAAGTAAAACGAGAAAGAGAGCTTCAATGGCATATAAAATACAACATTTTGAATCTAGTAATAAATGTCTTAAACTAAACAAGATCGAAACGAACGTAAACTCTTTTTTCGAGCTGCATTAATATAATATCCTCTAAAAGAAAATGAAGCTGTTATCATTTATTAACTGCGAGTTATGCTTTACATAACATGATAAACGTGAGCAAAACGTGTTAGAAGTAATATAATTTCTTTTTCACGATCCTTTCGCGTGCGCGCATATTCTAATTGTAGCAATTAACGATCGTTATATAATTTTGCAGGTTTTGTTCTCAAGTAATTTTTCACCAATTGTTTCAATCTATGCAAATCGTGCTCTTAGAAATAAGACACTTTCAATAGACAAATCGAAATGTAGTAAATGTAGTGATATTTTAAAAGTTACATTCTTTTTTCATAAATTTGTCTTTAAAGAATGAATAGTTGATATGAATAATAGAAGAAAACTTTAGTCGCGAGTGTACCGAGATAAGCACTCCGATCGTGGACAGACTGTAATAATGGAATTCCGCGAACAATCAATCGGAAAGCAATTAACGGAGGCGATCGTCGGCGAACTTCCGACTAAATTTCCTGTCGCATTCGCTCGTGAGAAAAACGTCTATTAGATAAACGAAACCGCGTAATTCTTTCTGCAACAATTGCATAGAGTAATGCAAGTCTAGGTTAGTTCGATGGCGTCGCACATGACGCCATCAAAATGCGTTGCAATTAAAACACATAAATTATCATCAAATTTTTTAAATATAATTATTTTCTTTCACTATTAAAAACAAAAATGTAGCATAAAAAAATAACAAGAAATATTAATTACACTTTCTATATCCTGAAAAAGTACAAGAAAAATGAAATCTCGTATCTGTTTGTCGAAATAAAGAAATTATCATTACTTATATGTAATTTATTTTGTTAGAATTCTACACACATATCAATTGTGTATTACATTTATGATAACGTGACGCTTGGTTCGAAACATTTCTGTCGTGACGCACGAAAACCCTTACATAAGATTAAACTAATGATAAATCATAGCTGTCCCCAAAATTCTTTGTGATTTATGGATAATTTTACCGTATTTTTCTTTCACAATACCCTCTCTCCGTATTTCATAAGCCCGACGCGAAATGTATTCCGCGCAATTCCACGCGAAATGAGATATTACCTTTAATACGGGCATGGCACTGTAAACAGCTTGAACTTGAGATTGTCGAGATAAATTCGCAACCAGCGAGCTTTTTACCTTGTAATTTTTCGATGGCGCGATAAATAAAATTTACACGTAATACAAATTACGTTATTACTTCTACAGATATTAAAAAATGTTATAATGGAATATCTCGATAAAAAACTCTACGATAGCTATTTCATGTTTTTCTTCATTTTCTAATTGCATAACTGGAAAATGTTCTCTCTCCCATCGACTTGAAATTTATTTACATTGTTTTTATCTTCTAATGACAATCGTGTTGAATTATAATGAATATGAATATTTGTGGAACGCGTATAGAAGGGTTAGAAAGAGATAATCGGAGACTAAAAAAAGCTATAAAAACTCTCGAAACATATTTCTAAAACTTTCGAACTTTGGATGGATTTCCAACCTAGTGAAACTGCAATGGTGTTATCAAAAAAATATTACCCCAGCAATTCAGAGATAATAACAGCCCGCGTTTGAAGGATACTTCTGGAACAAAACTCACCGGGAATCAAGCGAGAGATTCAACAGCAGCGGCAGACGGGAAGCGGCGCTTCGAAAACAATACGGGCGTCGCATCAAAAAGTTTCGCCGGCATGGCGCAACGCAAAATTTTATTAGGGAAATCAAAGATGTCGTCCGCCATGAATGCGAATTGCAAAGCGGGATAAGGATTGAATCGAGTCACACTCACCGGCGCAGCTGTATCCATTTTTATGAAGTATGTAGCCGTCCCTGCAGTCGCACTCGTACATGCCGTCGTGGAGTTCGTAGCAGAGCTGCTCGCAGGGCGATCCGTGCCCGCATCTTCCTGAAACATGGTAGGGAAACGAGGACGTGAGTAAGTTATGCGTGCCGGGGGAATTCGAGGTGGCGCGAAGTGGCGAACAAAGGGAGAAACATCGGAATAGACGGTGGCGATGAGTTGCAAACGCAACTGTTCGCGCGTTCTCCGCGTTCTTCCCACCCCTAATAGTAGCGTATTTACACAGCACTATCTTTGAATATACATACATTGTACGATCGATAAAAATTCTAGTGTATACATAATCTTGCGTTCGGCAATCAAATGGGGGAAATACAGTCGATGATTCAGCTGATAAAAGTGATGATAAATTTGCATAGCGCTATCTTTGAATATACATTGTGAGATCGATCAAAATTCTAGTGCAGACGTAATCTTGCGCTTGACAATTAAGTGGAGAAAATACGTTAATTCTAATGATGAAAGTGTCGATCGGTTGATGGCAACTTTTACATACATCTATAATCAGTTTATCCTTCCTTTATAAAAGTAGCTTTATAAAAGTACACACCAGACAACGAATATGTTTTATCAGTTATCTAATCTGCAGAATGTCTCGATTTGTAATGCAAATTCGAATCTATCCAGCATTATCGTTAGAAATTTCCTGAGGACAAGGAAATAATGTTTATCGCATTAATCGACACCTCATTGAGACAAATTGATTAACGACATACGGCTCGAAGGTCGAAGACTTTGCCAATCAAATATGCGACATATGATGTTATTCCTTTAAGCAATTTTTCAACAGAGATGTTTTTTCATACTTTTTAATTCTCGTACGAAATATGATCTATTTTCCCGTGATCAATCATTTTTTACGAATCTCTCACGAAATAAAAATTCTTTATAAGGAAAAAAAAAATATGTTAAATTATATTCTATTTGCTTTTTATAAATTGCTATTTCATAAATTGTAGGTCTCTGTACTGCGTAACATTTTAGCTGATCTATTTGGAGATATTTTTTTATGATTATATCACATTAATACCCAGTAAAAAGAAGTTATCTACATAAAATTCGCGATGAAAAAAAGCAATATTATGTTGCGACATACGAGCAACTAAATGCCATCGGGCCAACTACAACGTAAAACTAGTTTCTCTCGAATTTATTTTGTTATTTAATCTAACAACAAATTAAAAAAAATATAGTGAAATATTAAATCATGACAAACGTACAAATGTAATACTCTGAATAACAACGGTATAATTAATATGCTCAATAATACAAAGAATTAACTTATATGCATATACTATATATATATGTATATATATATATATATAAACATAAAAATTTGTTCGAAACAATATTGAATATAAATGTGGCTTATGACATAATTGAAATGTCAACGACAACAAATCTAAATAACTCTTAATGTAATGATATCTATTGCAAAACTTAATACCTTGCAATACATATTTTTATTAAGTATCAGATTTTGTAATATTTTAATACTTTTTATATAATTGTTTTCTTTCTTTCTCATTTCACCTGTATGTAATATATTTATAAATATACGAGCAGTTAAACTACTATTTATTTAACAAGTTATACGTAAAAACAATTCAACAATTAACATTCCTTCAGTGCGACCGTTCAATGTGATTAAAAATTTCAGTTCTGACATTTTATGTCATGTAACCGTCGTTGCAACTCTGAAATTTACTGCAAATGTTTTACGACCAGCAATAAATTAATCAGTCTCACTGCTGTAATGCACGCTGGCAGCCCTTTTTATGAGTGCATCGAATCACTACGCATATAATACATTACAATGCGCTATTGGTTGAAAAAACAAAGTTAAAACATATACACGTCATTAAAAATATATTCGTAAACTTATCGAGATGACAGCTATTTAACAAAAAGTAGGTATTGCGCTTGATTTATTTACTTGCAGTGGAGAGCGAAGCAATAATGTATGGAAATTGTTAATTATTATAATGCATATGAATTATTTCTATAATACTATTATATAATAACTATTTTTTATAAATTAATTATTTTAAACGTTCTATTACACTTTAAATATATTCGTATTTTATAAATCACGTAGGAGGAAAGAGATGTATTATTGTGTCGTGTTAACAATTCCGCTGCTACGCATCGTGTCGGTACGTGTGAAATTATTTCACCGTGAAATACAGGAATTTTGTATTTTAATTTGAAGTAATGGATCTGTGAGAATTATGTTATAAATACAACAAAAGTTTGAGTAGTTAAAAACTCAAATTAGAAATATTAAAAAATAAATATAACATTTCACAAATCCATTAAAAACAATATTTTGATTTAAATAGCTGATGTAGTATATCTGCACATAAAAACCAAAAGATAAACTTAATTAAACTATAAAATTCAATAATATTTGAGCTGTAAGAATCAATAACTGCGCGATAGCATTGATCAAATTCTTGATCAAATTTAATCACCTGATAACTCAAAAACTTTGAGTTATCAGCTTTGTGGTTTTAATCAAAATTTTTTATTCGAATTAATCTTTGGAATATGCTATTAAAATATTAAACAACTGGTGATTGTAGTACATCTTGTTTAATAAAATTGTTTACTCTCTCTCTCTCTCTCTCTAAAAAATGATATGTACAAAAGATAATAATAATATAATGGATGATAATAATAGAAATAGAATAAAATAATTATAACAACTTGTTTTGATGTTTAATACTAACAATTTAATTCATTAAAAAATTATTAATGATAACGACATCATATTTGTGAATGTTTAAAAGTACTACAAATCACAACTTGTAATTGTGAAAAGAATTGCAGGTTGCGAACAACACACGATTTCGTTTTAGCAACGTTACATTAAATATTCACAATAATGATATATTTCCCAGTGATTTTGCGAAGTAGTCAAAATAGCGACATATTGCGAAATATTTTACATAAAGCACGATTGGATGGGGACAAAATGGGAGCAAAAAAAGATTTAATAAAAAAGTGCATTACATTCAATGCAGTAAAATTTCATGGCGCTTTTATTTCCAGCGAGCTCATCTTTCGGCCCGGCATCACGAATGAAAATAAAGCGCATTCAATTTGTATGCGGACTTTTCAATTTGCACATATGCATACCTAATGCATATATTTCACACTTAATTTTAGTTTAACGAAAGTGCTTGCTAAGTGGACCTCATATAAAGCCAGCCAGTCGCACAATAATATGGTATAGTTAAAAGTTATTTCCGTGTGTTATCGCTCTGTTTATGAAAACGCTTTAATCAACCGAGTTTTATTTCTGATTTTCAATTTCAATGAAAATATTTCAAACTTTTTTTCAATCAACATGTTTTTACCGTTTAATATACATATAAAGTATAAATAGATAGCCACGTGCTTTACAATTGTACAAACATATGAATTTTTATTTCCACAGATACTTCTTTTTTGTAATACGATTAACAAATCGGCAATTACTATTTAATCCGCGTGTGAAATTTAACTACGCAAATATAATCTAATAATATTAATAGCGACTATTTTACATAGAGTGACTCTATTCTTTTTATGCCAAATATTTTTTCCTTGTAATATAAAACCGTGCATAAACTTCTCATATATTTTAGAGAGAGCAGAGTAAACATTTTATATCGATCTCATATTCAAAACTGCGAGAGCAGCCTTAAAATTTTTTAATAGCTTCTTACATGTTTACCACGTTAAAGTAGAAGCCCTAATTGAAAAGCAAACAAGTATGTTTATCATATGCTTATATGTTTATCGTCTGCCAGTATTAAACTGAAATTTATACGTACACAGAATCATTCATTTGCATAATGGATGAATTACGTGCAGAATCTCAAATATAGTAATCAAATATAGTGCCTGTGTACATTATGTTCCACGGCAGAAGAAGACAACCGTAAAAAAGCGGAATTGAAGGACGTAAAATTAGGGGTTTGCATAACGAAACGATTAATAAAACGCGAGCAGGAATAATACTGAAAGAAGCGAAATCCGCTGTTGGATGTGCAACGACGCATGCATGCCGAACTTGCATCGCGCGCTGCGTTCTGCGATGAATCACGCGGCTCGTTGCACGTCGATGCACTACGTTCTTTCATAGTTACCCACCCCTTGTGCCCGTAGACATAGGACATTGAAAATTCCAATATCCGGCTCGGTCGTGTGTACTTTTTACGAAAAACTGGCCGCGTGGGAAAAACCGGCATTATTTTCATGGTGGTATGCTGCTGGGAAATATATATATATTGAGTTGCACTTGACTTGTCGATGCACCGGTCACGTAGTAAAACCGATGCTCGTCCGATGCTCCGTAGAACGCGATAAGATTTCGTTCCGACATTTTGTTTAAATACCCACGCGTCAAAATAGTTAGCTTTGAAACATTATTCTCATTATTTAATTTTAATGTTATTTATTTGTTAATCTCACACTTCTCGCCATCCGATCACACGAGAGCTTTCGACATTTTTGTGCATTTTTTGTACACATATTTTCGCGTCTCTATTTTTTATCTTTTTATTTCTTATTTCAATAATTTTGCGCAATATTCTCTTGTGAGAAATTACAGCTAAAGGGCGCTTCAGCGTTACTTTGGCTAAAAAGCAGTGAATTTAGACTCGAGATATTGATATCCGGTTACCCGGATACACCGCGCATCCGGGTAATTACTCGACTTTCGGGGAATACTCAAGTTCTCATTACCCGGATGCATTTTCACATGAAACGCGGAATTCAAAGCATACGCGATATGTGGGTAAAACATATGAATGTTGACATATGAAGGAAACAGACGGAAATAGTTGCAGATAATTCGCAATCCGATGAAATTAAATAACGGATAATGACATACGCGGATGAATGCAGACATAAAAAAACCAAAAAGAATATTCCATATATTTTACAGCAGCCGTGACATGACTACCGGGTTGCCCCACTCTTTAGTTACATTTCAACAGACTCTTTCACATCCATCCAAAAAAATTAGCATTTTAAAACAACGTCTACTCTGATAAACTCTGATAAATAAAAAAATATATATTTTTTTTCCCTCCTATCTGTTTACGCAAATACTTTAATAAAAGCCGTGAAGAGATTTCTGCTTTAGCCAGATATCGGAAACTCGAATATCGGAATGAAAATAAGCCAGTTTAGACTAGATCCTGTTTCTAAAACGGAATTCGTGTTAGTGTTTGCATCCCCTTACGAAGGTGCGGGCGAATGAACCAATTGTACGGCACATGTGAGCTCAGGCTGATATATGCAGGCTATGATTCTACTGTGAGCCATACATACGGAACTACGCAAACTATGCTGTATGGCCTTAAGTACAATGTGGATCTTGGTTTGATTCGAGGCGACGCGACGCGACGCGACGCGGCGCGATGCAAAGCGACGTTGCTACATTGCCTGCAATGCCATGACATGTATAATCGCACGTATGCCACGATACTCTAACACTTGTAGACAGGTATAATCGGTAACATATACTCTAACAAGTTGCAAGTGTAGTATCCGTTATGACACCGTTATAAATACCGTTCTAACATTAAATGGGCAGCTGTGTCAAAAGAATACATTGTATGCAGATGCTATTTAAAAATCAAGACCCTATTCGCGTCCAATATTATTTTTCGCAGATATTTTTCCCATATTTTCTGTTTTATTCTTTATTCTTTATCATTTTTTATTTTTTATTCTCATCGGATATTACATGGACCATTGTTTATCAACCAATATGCGTGACTGGGAATTATAAAATGAATAGCCAGGAAAAATAAAAACTATGATGTCGTGTAACAAAATACCGACACACAATATCATCAGATTCTCAATGAATGAATTATTTAAATCTCTGCCGAATAATACATTTTAAACAATAAATTACAAATTTATCGACTACTTTTCTCTACATTAATCGTTATACTATACTGTTTAATGAAATAATATAAAAAGGAAAAGCATATGTATGAAACTTGTAATAAAATGAATTTATCTCAAATAATAATTGTCTGTCTTACAAATATTTCTATTTTACAAATAAGCGATGATAGATTTTTTTAAATATCTTTTTATAATTTAAAAACAAGTATAATTACAATAAAAATGCAAAATGTGTAATTATCTAAATGTAATTTATTTGAAGTTATAAAAGAAAATGTTGAATTGAAAATTATTGGATCTTTCAATGTAATTATTCTCAAATGGGATAGAATTTTCTTTATTAATCAGATAAACTAATTTTTAAAACAGAAAAACAGATAAGTACGTGAGACGCGCTGCGATATATTCTATAATTTATTTGCGTGTGTATGTGTAAATATATTATCAATCGACACATGTAGATAAAATGTTAATAAAGGATTTTAGTGCACGACTCTCACGACAGAATTATTGCATTCTTAAAATAAACGAATAAACCCGCGCGGAATACATTATTATATTCCGTTAATATATAAAAATCATTAATAAATTAAAATCTTGATCAAATTTAATAATCAAGATTATAAAATAAATAATAAATATTTTCAAACGTTAACCATGAAAGAAGAAAATATCTCGGTACTTGTTCAATACACGGAGATATTTATCACGTACATACAAATGTACGATGTACGAGATATTACTTAAAGAGCGCTTTCCATACGTTCATTTCATAATTGACATGACAGATTTAATTATTTGCATTCTGTCATAGACACCGTTCGTGTCCTAGAAATGTCAATGTACGCGAAAGCGTACGTAAATTTTAATAAGCTACTATTCGCGGTCGGGCAATTTTCCGTCTGACGCAAAGTTCGATTATTCTCTCTAAAGCTTTAATCGCCGTCAGTCGTCGGGAGCACGGATCGCTTTTTAATCGGCCAATCTTCGAGTTATGAGAAAATTGGCCCACTTATTATCTATCGCTTTTTCGTCGCGGGGGCACGCGCGCGCTTTTAATCGACGTCGGCGATAGCGTTATCGCGCACTCAAATCCGCCGACATGACTTTTAATGTCTCGGAAATGCGTTAAACAATAGCACGCGCGAAACAGTTTACGCATGGAGAATTGCGCTACTGCGTTAACGGCGCAGAAAGGGCGCATTAATGTTAATGACTTGGCGTGCACGGTCCCTCTGCGCGAGTGAAACCCGCGCGCAGGACCCATTTGCTAATGGGATAGCGAGCGATTAATATCGTAGGCGTTTGATGCCCTTTAGGCGCGGGCGAATGGCGAAACGAGCTTTCTGAGAATAGCGGCTACGCGCGGGAAATCACGCATGAATATCCATGTAAAATGCATGCGACTTTGTTTAACGACTGTGGATGAAAACGCGGCTGTAGCGTTTTGTGGTATAAATACATATTGCTATTAGTTCTATATTATGCAAGTTATTAGAGTTACGATATATAATATTCGCGCGTCCCGTATGTAAATTTAGAAAATTTAATAATCTATAATATGGTAAATTTACATGATAAACACACGGTCCGTTTTTCTTTGAGAACTCGTTAATAGTTTTATTTAAATTGCATGAAGTCTCCAAATATATGAAATGTATAATGGGAATTAAATAGTCATAATTCTTATCTTCATAATAGAGATATTTCAATTATCAATAATGAAATGAAATAATTAATTACGATTTCGATCAAGTTAGATCTTAATAGTCTAATAATAATAGTTCTACATAAATTTTATATGCTTTTTTTCAACTCGGTAAATCGAGTGTAACCGATTATTTGTCGATCTTAAAATACAAATTTCTGTTGGAACAGTAAACCCACATACTTAAATTGATAATCGATATAACTTTTGACGCTAACAAGTCATTTAAGACCTTACTTAAATGACTACTTGCTGTAAAGAGTAAGATGCTTATTAGCATCAAAAGTTAAATCGATTATCGATTTAAGTAGATTTACTGTTCCAACAAAATTCTATATTTTAAGACCGACAAATAATCGGCGCACATTTTACTAAATTGGAAAATGTACATAAAATTAACACAAAAATATTATTAGGCCACCAAGCTCTGGCCACGATCAAATGAATCTCTAACAGCTTAATAAATAATATCAAGATCAAAAATAGTAACTACATATATTCACCTTTTAATTTATAAATATTATCTAGTTAAAAAATTTTCTAAAATTACAAAACATCTTAATTTTTAATTTATGAACTATTTGAAAATATAATGCTTCGAATTTACTAGAAATTCGAGAGTATCTCTTATGCATGAAGCATGAGAGCATGAAGAATCGAAAATTCCTAAGAGATGAATAGTTGAAAATCAAAATTACACATATACCTGTTTACGTTCGTGAAATCGTTTTATCTAGGTTATCGCAGGTCAGCCACATACAAGCTCGTTCATGCATAATTATGAGTTTCATTTAGTATGAAATACGCTTACTGATAGTCATGAGAAATAAATGAAAGTCATCTTGTTTCGCGCAACAGCATTGACGCGGCCGCATTCATTCGTGATGAAAAATCGGTCGGCATTATTCGCGTTATTGCCACTGGAATATTGGCAGCCGAGATGGAGAGCGAGTTCACGACAATACGGCATACCGGCCAATGTCGGTCGGAGAAAATGGCGGAAATATAAAGCTCTAATGGCTTTTGGCGAGACTAGTAGTATCGATTCTCGTACGGCTCTGCGCATTAATCGATCGTAAATGTTGCATAAATATTTGCGCGACCGCCACGAATCCGCCGAATAGTTTCGCGTGGAATAACGTCGGCCTTGCCGGAATTCAATTCATTTCAACAGGTCACATATAATTCAATTTAACGCGCATAGTCCAACGGCGTTGTTTTTACTGCCGAATCAACACGTTTCGCGTCGCCGTGATATCGTAAAATACACTGCACGACTGATATATTATATTCTCTACCAAGCGATCATATCTCGAATATTGTTTTTCATTATTTGAATAATTAATCTTTCAATTACGCGTTACACGGATCGCAGCTTCTTAAAAACTCAAGCGGTTTATATTAAACGGGTCTGTATATAGATTACCTTATATTAAATATAATGCAACAATATAATCGCGATTCACATTGTACTTAATAGATCGTTATCTTCCTTTATTTTCCATTACTACGATGTACACGATAAAGTGACAATATTTGTGTCGCAAACGGAGCAGATATCAAGTCGCGTTAATTGAAAGTGCAAGCATATAAAATGTTTGCCGTTGATCGCGTGTTAACGCGATTAGCGTTATCAGGATTCGACTGGCTAACAAATAGACGCATACATATTGACACGTACTCGAAAAGCATTACCGGATACTCAGAATGTTTTGAATATTCAAATATGCGGACATTACGAAAGCAAAAGCTGGTCGTCGTTAAGCGGTCAAAAGTGTTTGCACACGGCAGCTTGGAAATTGCGAACATTATCGCGCGGCACGATCCCACGGCACTCTCGCATTCTCGAGAGGATCGATACGAAGGCTACAATTAACTGGATACAGTCGCGCCGGCAACCGACTGATATTTCACTGACTGGCGCAAAATATTTCGCTGGCTCGACCCTTTTTTTCATGTCTCTCACCCGCTCGCTTGCGCGAATTTCAGCTCGTCGCTCGGTGGAATTTAGCCAGTGCGAGGTAATTTTTCAAAAATTATCCGTCCGCTTCATTAAGAACAACCAACGCCGCAAATGGCCGTAAACCTGTGGAATTTTTTTTTTCGAAATAACAGAAAAACGCCGTGCAGATTCTTCTACTTCGCATACAAACTTTTTATTTTACGTCGCAAGTTGTTGAGAGATGTTGTCGTTAACTTTTTACCGAATGTGGATATGGATTTTCGATACGAAATGTATTTTAAAAACGAATTCAATTATTTAAAGTGGCACTTTCGAGGTCGATAATTTAAACTAATAAAAAAAAAAGTAGAAATGACGAGTGACGAGTATGAATTTTTCTATCTTACAGTGTGATTTTTAAAAATATAACGGATATATATGTCTATCTCAAAGGTGCGCAAGCAACGACAAAGTAAGAAAAAGTAATAAAAACTTGGATCTATGATCCATATAAACGATGAATGTCACCAAACTTCTGTAAGCCCCAGGCTACAACAAAAAGTACATCAAAAGTCGTTGTTCCTTGTAAAATAAACTTAACTTCTTTTATTCTTTCTTAATTGAAACTTTTTCATTTAAATCTTTATTCAAGATTTACTAAAATGTTTAAAATATATCTAAGGTCACCTCGTGATTCTTTATAAACTCTTTATAGAAAAAGTACAATATTTTTTCAAATTTAGAAACTTAAAATATATAACTTTATAAATTTTTATTTTTTTATGTTACATTATAATATTTAATCTTTATATTAATTCAATTATTGGATTGCGATGCATAAGATAATTATAAAAATATTAATAATTTTTTAATTATTCGAAAAAAATGAATTATATTTTTTAACAATAGCTTTTGTCTCTCAAGATTATATTATCTGTTTTTCCCAGCAATTTAGTTAAATAAAAGTATTTTTTTTATGAATTATTCTATAACTGAAAATTATTAATTTCTTAATATTTTTAATAAGATATAATCGAATTTAAATTAGTTCAAAAGCATTATTGAAAAATAGATCAGTATGATCAATCTTAAAATATTTCAGTATATCCTTCTACTCTTTAATGTATTATAATAGTATATTGCATCTCAGCTTAACATAGAAAAAGATCGTCTCGGAATACAAAATTATAATTTATTTATTATTTATCTTTAATATCCATGAATAATTATCAGAAATGAAAATTTTATAGATTAAAACTATAAGAACGAGAAGCAAAATTGTCTGAATTATATTCATTAATTGGTATTGAATAATCCAGAAATATTCTTTCTCAACGTTACTGTAGTTTATTAACGTTGTATTATAAGGCCAATCGCATTATAAATTGAATAACTTCTATTATACATTTAGTTTCCAAGCTCATTGTTAGCTAATAATAGATGCACGATGAAAATTCTTCGATTTCCTGTATATTTTTAATTCTACCAACAATAGTCGGCTACATATATGTATATTACGTTTCATGTACCTTCTCATTTCAATACAGGAAGTTTAATAATTTCCTATTGTGTAATATTAAAAAAAAAATCTCTAAAATTTATTCATTTTAAAGAGAAATGTGTTTCCACCCAAGAAACAGTAAATTAAAAACTCCTTAAGCTTTTAGAACAGTATTGTTATTATTTTACGTGTAGTGTCATCGTACGTGAAGATGCAACGTTAAGTGTAAATATATATTTACAACGAACGACGTAATTATCTAGAAATAGATTGATCGAAAAAAAAACAATGGAAATAAAAATTTTATAGATGAAAAGGTAAAACTTATGAATTATTTTTATAAACATTAAATGATTCTATAAAGTTCTTTTATTACAGTATAAATACAGTTATTCATTCAACCGTATTACACTGTAAAAGTGTAAAAGATACTTCCATTATACGTACTATGATACATATTATAATGGCAGAATATCAATTTCAATGTAATCGTAAACGTGAACTTTTTTCGCTAAAATAACGGGGCGATTATATATTAGAACTTTTTCGAAGAATATGGTGCATCAATCTCGCGCCCACGAGATCCTCAGCTCCTTTTTGCGGTAACATCGACCGTAAAACAAAAGTCAGCTCGGTATATCATATCACGTAAGTTACCGCGGAGTCTATAAATCCAAGGGGAGAACAAATAAAAACGACTCACCTTGGAAAGCAGCCTCGAAGGTGGTCTTCTCCTCCACGGGGTTCTGGGCGAGCACCGGAACGACCGACAGGTATCCGAAGATGACGAAGAGCCAGCAAACGTAGCGTAGTCCAGCCATTGTCCAGCGATAAACATGCACGTCGCTGGGATCGATAGGTCCTTAATGTCGCATGCTCCAGTGACTCCTGTCGATCACTACGCGGCACACGCGAGACACTCTCTCTCTCTCTCAATCTACCGAATTCACTAATTACTCGCGACTACTAGCACCAGCCGATTCGAGATGCACCGATCCGAGACACTCGTCACAACGCGGTGAACCAATGCTGCGAGACAACCGTTCACGCGAACCCCCGTTGATCCTCTGTGAACCAAATGAACGAAAGAGCCAATAAGTAAAGCAGTAAAATCCAGAGCCCGACGAAAAGAATGTACATTTCGTTAAAATAACTTTCGTCGACTTGAATATTTTACTTGGTAATTGTGCAATTATTATATCTACGAAATATTTTTGCAGGAGTGATTTTTAAAGACATATATAACGTCTGCTAATTGAACGTATGATATCATAATATAATAAACTGAATGCAAAGTTTTATGCAAAGTTAATAAAGGAAGAAGAAGGTGTCGCTAAAAAAATTGTAGAAGCTTTTAATATATAGCGTGTCGTAAAAGATGAATTGAACTCGTTATCGCGATGACGATTGCGAACATCATTCACAGTTCTGCAAAAGTGAATTGACACGGGTCGGGGTCGATTCAGTTGCAAATGGCGTGTACGTAACAAAGTATTCGCGCGGCGTTTACTATTCTCGTTATATCATGGCAAATGATAGGTCTCTATTTTCGCACGATACCCGATGCAAATTTACTTGACACCGTATGCATATCAATGCGGGCATGCATATTTCCCGCGGGCTCGCACAAAGGGGTTGTTTTCGCCTCGCTCTCGGTTTCTATCTCCGACTATCTTTTTTTTTTTTTTTTTTTGTCGAAATTCGCGGAGCGAAGAGACAGGATATATAATCGTGTATTCTGTCGCAAGAACTCCCGAGACGCAAGCATCCTCTCGCCGAGGACGCCGTGGCAGGATGTTTGCACGGCGGAAAATGTAAGGCGAATTGCTGCAACAGTCGAATTAACGCGCGAACTAGCGAGTATTAACGCCCTTAGAATTAGGTTTTTCGCTTATTGCCGGGTCTTGCATTACACCTTTCCGCCACAGCGTTGGTGTCGCCAGACGCGAACGTTACGTGAATATGCAAGACGCCGCGTCCGAGTACGCAGCTGCCGTGAAAAAAAAAGTCAACCGTATACCGTGGTTAAAATTAAATTTTCGGGGTATTGTCGCAGCACGTGACTTCGTTATGTGGAACAATGTACGGGGTAAGTTAATATTGCGCGCAAATCTCGTTTCATCGACCATGTCAATTTAAATAGTTAATTTAAGTGTAATAAATTTCCGAAATAGTACATAACGTTACCGTCATTTGCGCATTTGTTTAAGTTTTTTATGCTCCTCCTGCTTCGAAACATTTTAGCTACACTAGAAAAAATTGTGCCATAATAAAATAATTAAAAGGCAAATAGCAGCCTATTACCTATTTTTTAATAGAAACGTGTTATTTTCAAAACTCGTGATAAAATAACTGAAAGTAATGAGAGTAATAAAACTTAAAAAAAAAAAATAAAGTCATAAGAACTATTACGGTCTCATAAAATTCGAGGAAAAGTTAAGTAATCGATTTGTCGATTATATCAAGCAAACTACATCACATCCATTGCCTTTAGATTTCGACGAGGATCGAGGTAAACGCGAAGCTCGATATCGACTGTCGTAGCCGATAGTTGACGTTTCAGCTTAAGTCACCGGCTGGTGTCACGAAGTTGCGGCAGATAAGATTACCCTGGTAGAGCCTCGTGGCCGAAATTTCCATCCCCGGGTCGCGCGATATAAGCTGCAGCAGCAGTCGGTGGGTAAAACGCATCGGTTTTACATCCATCGCATTACATCCCGATGTCTTACGAATATCGAGTGCGACTCACATCTTTTATATATCGTCTTCTTCTCACGTATCGTTGAGAATTGAATTTTTTAAGTCTTGAATTTTCGAAATCAGAAAACGCGCGGCAGCAAATCTTCTTTTGACAGCTAATCGCGATAAAGAAATATTTAATTCCTCAAAAAAATGGAACACTCAAAAAAGTCGCGGTTCATTTCCTACTCTCATTGAGCCAATTCAATTGAACCAAATTGGATATCAAATCGGTAAAATAACATGAAACGTAAAAATAAATTGAAATAAATTTTACACAAACTTAAATGATTGTGAAATTATAAAAACACATTGAATGTTAAAAATATGTATAAATATTAAAACAATATGATTTGATTATTATATCAACTTTTCCTTCCATGCAAATAATAGAAAATTAATGTCAAAAAAATATCTGTCACCCAGAAGTAATTTAATTCAACAAATTGCCTGCAAAAGATGTTCTTTACTTTGTTGTACAAGTTTTACAAAAACTAAATTCGCGTATTCTTTAAAGTTCAAAATATATATAATACACCTAATATTTAACATAGCAATATAATTTAATTTTTTTATATACTTTAGAAATGATTATTTCTCCTGATTTGTTTTTAATAATCCTAATTATTATATTCATCATTTATGCATTGAACAAATTGTATCTTGCGTCATATACATCTAGATTGTCTCTCTTTCAAGCTTTCGTTATTACATTTTATTTATTGATTGATGAAAATTTATTAATGGTTTACTCTGTATTGTGCGTATCTTTATCTGTGTGTAAGACAAATCATGACAAGCTAAATTAGCAATCGCAAATTTATGTATAATTTAATGTGCGACGTGTATGCTATATACATTTTATATAAACTACAAAATAATGCGCAAAATTAAATCAACAATTTTCTGCCACAGACTATCATGTTTAATGTCATTATAATCAAATATCGAATATTGTAAGTTTAAATATGGAATAACAAAGTCGTCACGATAATTAAATATGACAATCAATAATTAAAGAGTTTTCCCCGGTACAAATTAATATTTGTTTCCATGGAAAAGATATTCGATGCGTTCATTTACTGCAATCTGAAATTTCCTTGAATATGAACTACATTAAAAAAAAAAATTGATTAACACGTCAATTATCGTTTTAATCTTGCTATTTTATCAGTTTTTTTTACTCAATTTTCCGTTAATTATATTTTTCTTTTTGCTTTCAAGAGACTTTTCGTATGTATGTTTTAAGAGAATCGTATAATCAAATATAAACTACTTAACGTTTGTGACAATATATTAATATATTGTCGTTTAACACATAAGTGTAATAATTACATGTAAAGTATGGAAGCAGCTTGCAGCTTTACCGCATCTCTTAATAATTTAATATTTGCGCAACACAAATTGTCGAGAAATTTAGGGGAAGCTTTTTTCACACAATTCAGACTGCTGGAAAATACAATGTGACAAAGGGAGAATCAAGTTGCACTGTTGTGCCATTATCCGGCGGCTCGATAACAAACAGATTTTAACCCTTAACAAACTGACGTTCAGTGTCACTCGACACGTAGCTTAAAGCCGTTTCATTGTCACAGTTCGATTGAAGCAAATACTCATTTACAAACTCTAAGGTTTCCTACTGTTTTTACTGTTTAATATATCGAAATCGTTTTTATAACGATAAAAATCACTTCCGCACGTTAATCACCATTCGCATTAAGGAATTTTTAATTTTCGGTAAAGATTGGAAAGCAACGTTGACTATATCAGAATAGCCAACAAAATTGCAACGAAACCGAAAAAAAATGATAGTCCATAAAAATGACGCTGATTGATGTGTTAAACGAATCTATTTTTCTACTTAATTTATATATTCACGGAAATTCCGATCAAAAGGGCGTTCTAGTTGAGGATCTTTTTCACGAATATAAATATTGATTCGCATCGGCTAAAATCCTTTTTCAGGGAAAACTTAAATCGGAATTTATGTACGTACGTAGAATACTGGTTCAATCGAAACGTTACTTTTCCGCGCATCGACACATTTAATGCTGCAATAGTACCGTGACGTCGCTAACGATTACCGAATAATCTACATGGCTAAGCGTGAAATTCGTTCCTCAAGAAAGCTCGGCCGTCCGACGCAGCGGTCCGTGGCGTGCGAGCAACAAGCAAGCGATCTCAAGAGTCGAGCAATAATGTACGCCCTCGCGATAGGGCCGATTAACCCTAATGCCGGGAATCATACGTGAGAAGTTTTTGATCGATAGGATAGCTGAAACTCTCTCTCTCTCTCTCTCTCTCTCTCTGCGCACGCGAAAGAGAAAGAGAAAGAGAGACTCTCGCCGCGCCGAAAATACGCGTCTGCGGTGCGTGCGTGCGGACACGTCGAGCTTATCGAGCGATCGCGCCACAGGCCGCGGAACCGAAGGGCCGCTGAATCAATAAGAGAAAAAGCGTCGCTTCCGCGAGCTTGCCCTTCGGGGAAGGGCCACTGCGCGCCGCGCGTCGTCCGGAGCGATCGCCGAGGTGTCCACGGGAAACTCCCGGTTTTCCCGTAGGTTTCGCGCGGCGCCAACCCCCCTCGACCTGACACTCCGTTTCAACCCCGCCGTAGGTCTCGCGTCGCCTCGCGCCGCGCCGCGCCGCGCCGCGCCGGCGGAAACGCTCGGGCAGCTTTTTCTCCCCGTACCTGTCGCACACGACGCGAAGGCTTCCTCCCGCTCTCGTCGCAGGCGAATTTTTCTCCTTTTTGCACTCCCCTTTTTAACCCTGTCTACCGCCTCTACGCGAGGACGTAGGATGCACGAACGAACGAACGCACACACGCGTCGCGGAGCGTCGCGACGGCCGTCGATGCCGGCCGGTGTCTCCAATCGAACTGCGAGAGTAGTTCGACGGTGGCGCCGCCGAGGGACGCCGCCGCCGTCGCCGCTACCACCAGTACCACCGCCGCCGACGCGCGGCATGCGTCATAACGCCGCCGCCACCGCCTTCGATCGGCCGCCGCCATTTTTTTTGCCCGAGCCGCCGCGCCGCGCGTTACTAACCCCCTGAAAACATTCCGCCTGGAAATGCGTGCCTTCCGATCGAGGGTGCGCGCAGGTGTCCTGGCCAGGGATGTAAAGCTCAGAGTATATCGCGTTCACCCCCGCGCGCCCCATATTATTCTCCACGAAGCTTCGCGAAAATGAAAAGTGAAGATTATATATCGTGGATTTGGAACGGTAAGGGAATTAGCATTGTAAAATTTATATCTGGATCGAGAGGCTGGAGATTAACATTGAGATCGCATCTTGTAGATTGACGCTTGATTGATGGAAGTTAAAACAGGCAATAATTGAGATTAAAAATTGAAATTTTTATCTCATGCTGTTTGCAAGTATCAATAGCTGGTCAATTTTTGATCGATGATTGAACAATTTTTAATCTCTTCAAAGCAATATTAATCTTAATCCTCATCGCCAATTTTTACCGATTGACGGAATAATTTTTAATCTTTTTAAAGCAATTTTAATCTCGACCTTTAACGCTAATTTTTTAATCAATGACTGAACGGTCTTCAATCTCTTCGAAAGCAATTTTGATCTTAATCTAATACGGTCTTAATTCTTTAATGAACAGTGATTATTAACACTTAATTGAAGCATTGCGAATCCAAAAGAAGAAGTGAAAGTTCTTGTAATGTTGTTATTATTTTAAGTTATTAGTTAAGAAAAATATTCTCTTCTTTTTTTATAACAAAGTTCTCTAGAGTTATAAATGAAAAGAATTATCAGGAATTTTTATTTGATACTTTTATTTTTTTTTTATATCAATATGTTTTATTTTTTCATGTTTTGAATATTTATATTTGTTTTTTTAAAACACACGCATGTCATGCGTAAATATATAAATTTATTTTTAACAAATTTGCTACTTTCAATATGAAAATGGGTGCTATATGGGTCCATGAACCCGTGCGCTCCAGTTACGCGGGATGTCTTCATCACTTCAGTTAAGGGTTAAATTGACCATTACATGGAGAGGATTCAACAAGAATACCCAATTGCCTAGATAGAAAGTGGTTGAAAATTCAATGGTAGCTCTGCAGGGCAATGTAAAACAAAAGATTCAAAATACACAGTGAAAATACTGTTGGGTTAATCACTTTTTAACGAAATAGTTTGCCTTACAAAGATTTAAAAGGATTTTAAAGTTTAAACATACATGATGATTTTAACACGTGAATTCTAAAATAAATATTTTACGAGCATTCAATTGCACGTATGTACATATAATAAGCTACAGTAATTAATAAGAAACAATGTTCAAGATTCAAGATCAGGTACAAAAGAAATAAATAGTTAAATTTATTAGCCAATTTAATGTTCTTTACTTTTGATTGTAAATAAAGATTTCAGGTTTTATTTGTATTAAAATTAAAAATTAAATTTCTAGTTGTGTTTCATGTATATTTATAATATTAAATTGGTTGGAATTTAATTTATGTTGTCGCAGTTCCAGTTTTCATTTTCATGAGTATATTACATTAAACCTTTCGTGAGAAGAAACACTTGAAGATAATACTCTTAGTCTACAGCTCACACAGAGTTACATAATTTCTTGAAGTTTATTACATCAAATTTGTTATATTATACTAAATGATATTAGTAAATCTCTACTTTGAGTGAAATAGTAGATATATGATTTATTAAATATAATCAATATATGTATAAATTTAATAAATGTTTATATTAAAAAAGAAGAATTATTATGATGAACGTTCACTTTTTTATTTTACTATACAAAAAATTTCATTTATGATCGTTTCTATTTTTTTTAATTAATTAATTATTTTTTTAAATTTATTATTAATTATATGGAATGTCAAAAATTATGGATATATGCGTAACATTATTAGTCTTTTAAAACGTTGAAAATTTTTTATTGAAAATAATTGAAGAAGATTAAAAAAATTTTTGCATTTTATGTATTATACATATAAATTTTTATTAATATAATTTACAAATATAATAAAAATTTTATTATTAAGTGGAAAATTATTAAAAATATAATTTTATAATCCCTTACATTTTCACATAAATTATTCTTATCAGAAATTAAAAAAGTTTATCGCTATTTCTATTTTTAGCTTTCATTAATATAAACTATTTTTTAATATTATTATTAATATTTGATATACATATATTTGATATTTATCAGGGTTCCAAGTAAGCATCTACAGTCCTGAGAGCTTCAAGCTATGTTGATTGGTTAACGTGCTAGGTGAGTCTGACTATTATCAGAATGTTATCACTGAATTGTCCGACATGGTTCAAAGTTAGCCTACAGCTAAAAATCAATAGAATGAGAACATTTATTGTCATAGGTTGTATCTTATCAACACACAGTTCGCTTTTGCTTCACACATTCATTGATTTACTATCTCGGCATAGTGTGTTATTTACAATACGATACATATTAAAAACAAACAAATCAAAATTAATGCATCTTATTGAATGATTAAATTGCAAAATAAACACAAAGTTTAACGAAAAAATAAATTCCAAAGCAAAGCCGAACAATTTGTGTGTACATATTAATTTTGTTTTAAATTAATGTTTAATATCCACACGCAGAAAAATCAATAAACTGATATTTATGTTACAATTTTTCGTATTGCACATGTAGCGATTGTTAATGAATTTATTAAACCATTAAAATTTTGATTTAGTACCATCCTTTTAAATCAATTCACGCTTATTAACAACTGCAAAGTGTCAAAAAATTAATTTAAAAATAACAATAATGAAAATCAATTATATATTAATTAAGATATCGATAATGGTATCATATTCTTGATGGCATTAATGGAAAAAAAAAAAAGAAATCAACCTCCAATATACATACAACACAATAAATTTATTACTATCTTCGTGAAGCGAAGGTGCTTACATGATATGGATTTTCGTGCTAAATTAATTAACCTCATGTTCGTCAGTTGTCCGGTTTATTTGCAACACCCCGTATATAACGCTATGAATTTCATCAGTTTGCCGTAGAGCTCCCCTTTATTACTTTAGAAAACTCAAGTTCCACGTAATCCGGTTAACAGCAGCACCTCATACTTAATCGTGTTCAACCGGTGACCTATTCTGCAGAATCCTGACGATAAACGGATGATCCCGGCGGGATAATAAAGAAGGGGGTAATTCTCGCGAAAATCTTACAATATGACTCATTCAACAAGATAACCATTTCATTTAATAATTTATTAAATTATCAATCTATCTTGCTCTCATATATCTTATGTGGCACAAAAAAACAGAGATATGGACGAGAAACAGACATATTGTTACCAGATTGCAATATTACATAGTATATCGCGCCATACTGTTACAACATTATTACAGGACAGCGTTGAAATATGATGCAATATTATACTTTACAATTATTTTATTACAGTACTTTTACAATTTTACAAAATGAATTGCAATCTTGCTCAAATTTTGCATTTTTATTCTACTTGTCTACACAAAGTACCTGCGACGTTGCATTGCAGTTTGTGATACAGCTAAAAGGTTCTGTGATGTATGCGGTGTATCGTATCGTTGTATCGGTATCAAAAATCAATAACGAGAGAAAGCTCTCATAATTTTACTATCCAATCATCTCTGAGGCAGTGAATAAATATCCCTGAGCTAACGAATAAACAACGCAGGAAGGAGGGAGTCGGTCTCGGACCTGCTTACTAGGCAAATGTATTGCAAGTCTGTTTATCGCAAATTATTAATTTCATTATTAAACATTTATATTTCTTTAATATAAATATTATCTTTATTTTATTTCGCAAGTGTTGTGACAACACGATTTTGATAACAATATAACATATTATTTAATACATATACATATGTATTAAGAAATACATTGGTACATTGTATTTCATTACGATACAACATTGTTAAGCATATTAAAAAAAGAAATTAATTAGTAATTAGTGTGTCTACCAATAATTTTAGCGGTATTAATAAGCTATACTAACAAGCTATTAAGACGCAAATTTTTTTTAGTAATTATAAAATACTAAACAAATTTTGCCACACTTTGCAAGTCCATTATGTTAAACGCTTTTCATGAACACACTCTATGTATCGCTAGGATATCAATTTGCTTTCGGAACATAATAAACTTGAGACCGTAATCCATCTTATAGACATTAAATCCAGAATCCATGTATACGTATGTATATGTATATATTTATTAACAATCAATAAGGTTAACAGTAGTATATATACTATTGGCAATTCTGGTCGCAATTGGTCACATAGGCGACGCGATAAGTATAAAACTTTGCAAAGAGAGAGTTCAAAAGTATTTGAAAAAACTAATACTGTAAATTAGATTATAAATAAGTATTATGTAAACGAATGAAAAAGCACCGTATATTTTCGCGTACAAAAATCAGCAAAGCTGTATGATATAATTGCGATCGCTATATAATCTCTAGTAAAAATCTTACATTTACAAAAATTTATGCGTTTTCACCAATCTTTCTCAGGATTTTTCAGAATTTGAGACAAAAAGAAAGTTGCCTTAAGATTAAAATAATATAAAAATAATTTTTCGAAATAAATTTTAAGAAATATAAAAAAGATTAAATTACAAGATTTTAACAAACAATATTCGCCAAAAAAATCGATAAAATCGATTATCATGTTCTTATTCTTTAATTTTAATTAATCTTATTATAACATGTATAAATATAAACGTATTACATAATATTTTTATTATCCGAACTTTCAAAAATAGCTTTGTTTTTTCTTAATATCGATATACCTATTTGCGTAAACTGATAAATTTATGAGTTCATAGTATTTTTATGTAGGCAATTTGCATTTTTTCTAAATGCAAAAACTACTATAAAATGTCATAAATGACTTATATTTTCCGTATGTAGAACAAAAGTTAATATTGTAATCATTATTATATAGACAGACTTTGATGTATTCGTCGTAACAATATTATGTCAATTACGTATTTATGTAATAATATCAATTATTTTTTATCGCTTTCAGAGATGTAGTATACATTATTATAGAAGTATTATAGAAAGACACAAAATTATAATTGGTACTTAAAAATGATCTTTAATATACATATGATGAAATCCTAAAAAATACAATTTTAATTTAAAAAATTTAATGCTATAATTTGGACAATTGGCAGGTTTTTAGAAAAAATCAAATTTACCAAAATATTATCAATAAGAGTGAATACTCTATATAATTTCAGAGTAATTATTTAATAATAAAGCAATAATGAATAATATAAGTTTTAATACTTAAGCTTAACACTTAATCTTTCAAGTAAATAAGGAATGTTATATATACAGAAACGTACTTTAATTATGATATCGATACATAACCAAAATGAAGATTTTCCAGAGAAATCTAAAAAAAAGAGTATAAAAACAATCGTCAGTGATATCGTCTTTGCACATTGTCGTAGCGCGATTTGCATCTTTACACGAATAGAATTTATACATTCCTCGTGTTAATTTGCATACAGAAAGTCGCGCCGGGAATATATCGTCACTGCGACGTTTCCCATCCGGTCGGAATCTTCCGCGCGAGTATCGCGCCGGTGACGAATATTTCCATGGCGTGGATTAGCGGTCTTAGTATTTTGAGACAGTGTTGGTGAAGGTGGCCCACGTTTCTTCGATGGGTGCTAACACGGTGATCACTATGAGGACTGCGGCGAACGCGACGATGACCACAAAGTACACACCGAAAATGAACTTCCGCATACCGGAGTGCTGTCGGGAAAATATACAAAATGAGACCTTGTTTACGTACTAATATCTGTTTGTGCGCTGAATTATATTTTGACACGATCATTGTTTCTCATCATTGATTTGTGTGTGTATACACCTTATCGTAAGTTTATGTGGAAGATAAGACTCATCATAATATATGCAAACGACAAGATATTTACCTACTACAAATATCCTTTAAATTTTCTTACTAATTTCGCTTTATTCAAAACAGATTAAATTCTTTTAAATAATTCAAATAATTTCATCTATTATAAAGATGTGTGCATTTATTTCATTTATGCAACTATAAATGAGATCTTTAATGCGTGGAATGCTTTTCATATCATATAAAAATATGAACCTTGCCATTATTATTGTTAAACTTTACGACATTTATAAGAAACATAAACACTATCGTATTATTAAACGATATTGCAACTATCGTTAACAATACTATTTCTTTCGTCTATCTATTTTATTGATGTCTCACGCAGATCGACATGCACTAGAAGACGGCTCGATTACGTCACTCTTATTTTAGAAAATCTTACTGGAGCGTCTCGTCTCGCATCTGGGTGCACCATTGATCCACGAGAATGCATGTCTTTCATTGGGAATGAATTCACTCTCTGACTGGCTTGTCTGTCAGACGCACATCCGAGGAACTGCAACAGAGGCAAAAATGTCACAAATATAACCATCATCAGAATTAAGCCTCAAGTGATTGTTATTTGACATTGACATAAAATCCGTTAAAGATCAGGTTACTTATTCTTTCGTAACATTGCATAAAATTCAATTTTTACTTCGATTTTCATTTTCTACATGAAAATGATATAAAAAAGCTTAATATTTTTGATTGATTTAAATCAAGTATTAAAATTGTGATTGTTGCACATTCGCATTAACAAATTGCTGAATTAGATTTTTCACTACTTTTTTACTTAAACTTCTTGAGATTTTTAGAGTTTTTTCGCGTAAACTTGGCAAATAAAAATCCTTACTGTGAGGATGAGATGAGTTAGAACATGGAAGACCACAAATGCTGTGAGGATCCAATCGACCCAATCCGGCAGTTTAGCCTTATTCAGTCGTACAGCGAAGAAAAGCGCGATTACTAAAATAAATTTTTATGAGAACTTAGTCTTAAAATATTAATTTACTCCACAGATATTTGAAAAAGATTGATATTAATATTAATTTATTTTTTATTATTATATCAAATAATTTGAAAACAAAAGTAAATGTACTATAACTTTTTGTTAAAAAATTATAAGAGTGAAAAGATTAAAATTATAAAGAAAATTCTTCAAATAAATGAAGAAAATAATATGAAAGTAATATCGAAAAACATAATATTGAAAATTGAAGCTTATTTTTTTCGTTATATTTTTATACTTACAAGCGCATATTTTTGCCACGTTACCAACGAACCAGTGAGCCCAATTGAAAAGAGCTCTTCGTGGTGCGCCAGGATGTGGTCTCATAGCTGCCATGAAAGGCTGGATAAAGCACAGAATCGTGGTCGCCAGGCCGACCGAAGCATGTATTGTCTCGGAACTCCACGTGCCCAATTCCACGAATATTATCACGAAGGCAGCGATCGTCATTGACCACGTGAGTACCATAAAGAACCTGTGCCACTTGAGGAAGAAATTGATAAGATTTTACTACGGAGAAAGACGAAAAATACGACTTGGGACGCTTTTGTTTGGCGTGATTTGAACATTAATAATGTACCTACACTTTGAACGAAGAATGAGGAGTTCAAATATTTCGTTGATATATTATATATTAAATTTTTAATAATCTAAATTTGCTCATAGCATAAATATGAAAAATTTATATGAATTTATTTAAGGAGATAATTCATTTTTACGAAATTAATAGAATATCATGGTGAAAAGCAAGAGTTAATTAGGTTAATTAATAAGATTAATAATAGTAGCAATTTTATTTTACGCTTTATAATTGCGATGTTCAACGAGAATGAATAGAAAAGCATTATATAACTTTGAGAGAGTACGAGAAATGATATTAAATGGAATATCCGCGCGACTGCTTGAAAATTCCACACTTACAGCAAACCAGTGATCCTTTCCACACAACTGGGAGTTAACCCAGGTCTGTCTATAATATCTCGCGAGTAGCATCCCGATGGAGGCCGTGCCGATCCACGACGCCAGCATAAGCGCGCCGTGAAGACGAATCAGTAGGTCAGTAGCCGCGGTCCATTCCCCAACGTCAGACAATCTCTTTGAGGTACTGGTCCCAAGATAGATGAGATTGTGAAATTCAACGCCGTTTGCTAAAAAAATAAAAGGCAACGCGATATCCATAAATTACTCGCATAAAAGTCGAGAGCGAACCTTCCTGTATCTCGCAGATATATTACATAACGTGACTTTTAATCAGTCCAATAAGAATTCGAGAAACTGATCTGCCTGAATCGCATTTCATTCATGTTCCTGTTCGTTCGAGCAGAAACATAAGGAAGCTATCAAATTTGCAGTTATCGCAACCTGCGACGAGAAAGTCGTAAAGTTCTTGCACACTTTGCTCTCGGCGAAAATACACGGGAAGTGAACTTCGCGAAGTCACTCGCCAAGGCTTCTTCTCCTCTTTTTTCTCTTTTTTATTTAAACAAGTGCGACGGCAAATCGTTGTGTTATAAATCTAGCATTACCGCGGTCGTTAAGCCACAAAACACTCTGCCTCCCTCTAATGTAGTAATTACTGAAGATTTCGCAATTTCCCACTAAGTTTTAATAACGTTGAAATTTCATATTCGGCTTATACATACATCTCACATCTCTGCCGGCGGCCACGAGGAGATGGTACGGAGTGTTGACAAGGTCATACGTACGTCCCTGCATATGCGTGAGCTTTTCCCGTCGGAACTTGCAGTATATCTTGCCATTTTTGAACGCGGAGTTCTCCAGCGCAACCGCATCTTCTGACTGTGAATGAATCGAGCAAGGTCAACAATTAGACGCGAATCTCGGGAACGATGGAGGTCAGAATAATTCGCGATGTACGTTTAGATCGGAAGTGGAATGAATCACTATAATTTTACAGGGGATATTCTTTGACGAATTTACAATCGATTGGGCGATTAGCGAGAAAATTGATTGAACGCAATTGAATAACGACATTAAATTATATTAATTTAACTTTCAATTCAAATTCCGGTAAATAAAATTCTGTTAAATTAGACAAGGCTAGAATGTTAATGCACTATTTTCAACGGATGACGCGCGGTAAGATTTGAGGTCGGACTGTTAATGAACGAGTTTACAGCGAGTGGCAGAAATACCCCTCTGTATGAGCTTCGTAATTATTTGTAGGGCTTAAAGATTTACTGCATTATCGTAGTGGGAGCGACACCCGCGGCTACGGCTAGTACAATAATTGGGATTTAATGGGCCAGACTCGTTGCCCGCTCGCGCGCGCGACAGAGCACGGGGCGAATTAATTAATACAACAGTGCATCTAGTCGGAGGGCGGCGCGGCATAGTAAACGACACTCACCATCGTATAGCGTGTATTGCTCTTCCCAGAGTTCCAAGACGTGTGTAACGCAATTTCACCGTTCTCATTCGTGCACTCGACTACGCTGTCCTCACCCTGCATACCATTTCGCGCATTATAACTTAACCATTGCCGCTTAATTGTTGATACCATAAATTATGCGCGTAATTAATTGCAAATACGTCATACTAATTTCGACAACCATACACGTCGGCATTGTTAATTGCCAGCGTAAATATTACACGGTTCGACGATGTTCAATAAACCATCCTGCGCGACAAAGAAATCCAATCGCGTCTGCGTAATCAAANTTTAAACGTGCATTAATTAATTAGAAATTAAAATTATTCAATCTAATTATTCGAAATACACTTATTGCGTGTCGACGGTGTATTTAACATCTCTCGACGAAAAAGTTGCTAAATACTAACAGTCCTCGAGATTCGCAGAATTTTTTTAATAAGCTGCTCTCTTACAAAAGTAATTACGTCGAAGAAAGATACTAAAAGACGCAGACAAATATTGCAGCGAGATAATAGAAATCTCGAGGAGAGCCGGCAAAAAACGGCGGAGAGCGAGAAGTAACTTCACACACTTAATATAAAATACTCTCGCGGAGATTATGCAAGTTTCCGCTTAAATCGCACGAGAGTTTGAGAAGAAGCTGCGCGGGATAGCTTGCGAGAGAGCGCAGCGTCCCGCAATTACCATATTCTTATCGTCCGACAGGCCGACAGCGACGTATTTGGCGTCCTCCCGCGCCTGCATCTCGAAATGATATTCGTCGCCCTGCACGATCACGGCCACCGCGGCGATGCAGTCCTTGGTTTTTATGCAGCCCGCGGGCGCGCCGAAGCAGTTCTTCGTGGTGTGGCAGCCGCTGTAGAACGGGTCCACCTCATCCTTCGCCTGCAATGAGAACACACACCTGGGAATGACGCGGGGAATTTACAGGCGGGAATGTCATTCGCGAGATGGAATCTCGCGCGGAACGACGCGATCGCGAAGATTGCGCAATGTTCTTCCGTTTGATTCCAAATCGTCCGATGGCACGGCGGATGGAAATGAACAAAGAAATTAATCGATAAAGGTTTTTTTGGATACTTGTCGATCGTTGAGAGACGCTCGAGAGAGAGAGAGAGAGAGAGAGAGAGAGAAAGAAAGAGAGAGACGTTTACGCATTATGGAAGTATTAACTTCGATATATCAGAGAGGGATCGAGATATTTTTTCTCACGATTAAAGAAGCATACAGGAAAGGTTATTTAAAGTGTACCTTGAAATAGTCTCTCGTTGGATACATAAGATAAAAAAAAAACAAGATCTTGAGAGAAAATACAGATTGAGTTACGGAACAGAATATATTAAAAATTATAAACTGTAAAATACACAAGGAAAGTAAAATATATCAAAAAAAGTAACTAAAGCTTCTCTATTATCCTTATTTAAATAATTAAAAATTCTTAAGAGATAATAAACTTTATTATAAATGTAATAAAATAATTTACACATACTAAAAATATTTAATGAAAATATCAATTGTATTTTCAGAAATTAAAAGTAATATTACTTTAGTATAATTATAAATGTTTATGTAACTTCCGATAAGAGATAAATATTGACCTTTATATTATCAAACACGAGCGAAGTGATAATATTGTAGTGTGAAATTAAAACAGGTATCGCTGCATTAATACTTGTCTATGACGCAAGGATATCTATAGTTATGACAACGACGTGAATATTAAACTGTGCGTAGGATTATTCTTGTCGTAAGGTTGAGAAGGCATACATTCATCTCACAATGCAATGGTTAATGAGCACAAAAAGAGATAGTAAGTTAAAATCTCTGATATAAATCTATTTAACAAATATAAAAGTATAATTAAGAGGTCTAATCAAATTTAATAAAATTTTATTCATGAATTCTCATAATACTTAAAATCTAGATGCTATAAATAAAAATTGATTTCAAGACATGAGATATTTACAAAATTTCTCTCAATTAAGTATTGTATACACTACATACATTTCTACAAAATTAATGTATGTAATATTTTTTTATTACAAATTATTATATAAATAATATACAATTATCTAGATATTTAATGCAATTATCTTTAATAAAATTGAAATATGCATGAATCAACAAAAAATCCTAATAAAGGAGACCTTATGGAGCAAATCGTGCGCAACAATTCGCGGGAGCGTAGCTCAGAGTCGAACGAAAAGGAAATCTGCTGCGGGAGAAAGAGAAGTTTGACGACCAGCCTTCAACTTAGATACGCTCCGCGAAATCGTGCGTTCACGCTTCGGCGGCCTCGTTCGCCATTACCGCTCTTTGGTGTACTTTTACGCTTTTTATCGTGAACGATCGAGCGCCGTTTTCAAGGAAAGGCCACACGGCAGGATGTAATTATTCAATGAATCTGTCGTACGTATTGTTTAACCAAGTCAAAAAGCAATTCATTTTCAATGGGAAAGTATTCTCTATTCATTTTCAACGGAAAAGTGTTTTCGCAACAGCGATCGAGAGATTCTGAATTACGAAGTTTTGTGTCGAAATGCCTGACAATTTATAGAAATTGCAGAAGAACCGATCAATAGTTCCTTACGTCTGAGCATCTTATTTCCAAAGATAAATTGTAAACTGCAAATGGACTCTACATATTGATATCTATACAATACGTAAAGTTTGTGTATTGTATAAATGCAAGTATTACAAGTTATTCCCAGGATTTGCAATAACAAGCTTATAATAAAATGAAAGAGAAATTGATAATAATTTTAATGACTTAAATTTGTATTAATTTAAAGATTTTTTCCTATGTTTTTTTTTTTAAGTATCGCGTGAACTCTGGTAAGATTTCTCCCAAGTTTCTCTCAGATTTCTCTCTCAGGTTTTTTATAAATTCCTATTTCATACATTAAGGATTAACCCTGTACTGCGGTCGCACCTCCTGTAATATTTTATTCATCTTTTCTTAATATCACTAAAACTTATGGTAGAATAAATATTTAAATTTACTGTTTCTTATAAAAATGTTTATTTCTGTTTATTTTTTAAAATAACGAATATAATTTTTGAAGACGGAAAATAAAATACAATTTGAAAAAATAAACTGTACTAAATCTACTGAATTGTATGTGAGCGATGCAAAGGATTTATAGAATATTCACACTAGAAAAGAATGTGGAAAATATAATGCATTAAACGTGTTGCTCAAAGTGCTTAACGCAATCTCTCCTTCTATCTTTTTCTCTTTCTCTCTCTAAAATCTAAAGGTCCCATCATTTTATCAACAACCGTCCTCAATAGATCCTCAACCGTTCTACTTGGCGATCCTCGATCGTGCGGTAAAGATCAAATCCGTGGGAAACAAATAGCGAGCTATAAAAAATCCACGACACGAAATCGCGAACGGCCGCGGAAGTGAACGGTGAAAGTACATAAAGCATAAATTCCAGAACGTTGGTTGCGGTCGCGTGTTGTAGGTTTGTTATACACGGTTAAGGGCCGTGCATGTATTTACATACGTAGAGATGCATAATTCATGCATCCATGCGTCACGCGCCGCTATATTCGCCTCTCGATTTTTTTTACTTTCTACGATAGCCTAAATTAATGCGTATTAAGTATATAATAACAAAAAAATTGAGATTAACGAGAAGAAATGTTTTTTACCGCATTGATTGAAACATTCAAAACTTTCATTCATATAAGTAATAAAAATGGAAAAGAGAATGATACAAAGTCGCTTAATGTGTCTTTTTATTCTTGTCTTTTAATGGAAGTTGCATTAAAGCACGCCATGCTCTAATTAATTATATGTTTTACGTCATAAGTGATGTTCATCGTTTATAGATGTGAGATTATAAGGCTATTTTAATTGAATGTGAATTCCGCGAAACTATAAAATGCAGATTTATGAGTGGGCTATTTTATTCCTCATTCGATATTAACGATGAATACAATTATTTATCTTACAAATATAATACAACTGGAGCTGATAATTTTCGTTAATTAGAGAATCATTACAACCTATCCATCATGCGAATGAGAATTGCAATGTATTTTAACTCGGTGCTCGTTTTAATTCATGCGACCATAATATAATGAAATACATTCAAAGCAAATTATTAGCTTGCGGAAAAATTTGGATAGATTTCTTCGTAGAACATTAACAAGCAGCTTGTCTATATAATATATATTAATTGACAGAGGAAAGACACAATAAAATTTTGTCTATTAAAAGATCCAATTTATTTGATATTCTCTCTTGAATATTTCTCAAGGTAAGATCTTCAAGATAGAGATCGCAAAATAAACGAATCAAATTTCAATTGGCGAAATGCTTCAATAAATTTTGTACCAATATTTCCTTATAGAAAGAATCCTGCGATATTAGCTATTTTTATAACTGAATTGAGAATAGAAATTGAAGTTTACTTAAACTATTATTAACTAAAAATTCCTATAATATTTCTCGTCTGTGAGACACAATTTATAGAACCCTTCATCTTTTATCGTTAATAACTCCAAATTAAATGACTCGATGAAGAAACAATTAGATAAAATAGTAAAAAAAATGAATAGCGTTCTTGATGATTTTTGGAGTATTCTATATGTAACAAACATAAGCTGAGTAAGTTCTTTGAATGTAATTAACGAGAATCCTCTGTACTCGGGCGTCCTACGGGTCGGCGTCGGTTGCCATGCATGGCATCCTGCACGAGCAATATTCGCAAAGCCACACCTATCGGGACTTACAGGCCGCTTACATCGTTTAACACGCTGTAATACCACCACGCGCATTTACCTTATAATGGTGACGGCGCGCGCGACAGGAAATATAATACTCACCGTGTAACTGACGGTGCGGCTGTAGTAGGGCGGCGTGGTGGTCCTGAAGGTAGTGACGGGTGTAGGTGGGGTCGATACCCTGATGGACCGCTTGTCAACGGTGATTCTGGACTCCACGCCGACCCAGAACGTGCTGTAATCCTGAGCGAAGGTGGAGCTACAGAAGAAACAGCAGAGGTCGATCAAACATGCGATGAAACGAGATCCAACGAAAATAGCAGGAAATTGTTTTAGGGCTTACAAAACCAATATTGTGGCAACATTTTCATAATATATTAGATTATCATCATATATATAAAAAATCATATATATATATATATA
>JAJVSH010000006.1:2392254-2456712 GCA_021460005.1 Tetramorium alpestre
TATATATATATATATATATTTCAAACATATTTTTCTGCATTTTTATATTAATTTTTTTAAAAATTGTAAGACTGCATGGTTTCTCCATTAATATGTTACAATCCCAAAAATTGAACCTTAAGAGTTCAATGTCAAAGACTTTGAAATATTTCTGGAAATAATTCTAAATTACGAATAAAAAAAATTACTTACAATAGAGAACGTTTCTAATTAACACCAATAATATATAAAATTATGATAAAAGAAATTATTTAGATATGAAACACATTACGCACTTTTGCAACTTTGAGCGAAAATAGGTTAATTACATAGAAGAACTGCAGTTTAAAGTGAATTAGGAGAAATTTATTTTCTGAAATTAAACATCTAACTTTCAAGAAATGATGTTTAAATTTCTACGCTCTCCTTTATTTGCAACATGTTGGAATATAGCAAAGTACTAAATGCTCTGTAATATATCTTAATAATAGTTTCATTAGGTATATCTTTTAGTAAGAGACTCATTTTTTCTAATTTTCGATTGTCTCTCATGAAAATTAAAATGGATGGCCAGAAATAACAAATAAAACAAACTTAACAATTATAAAGCTAATCTCCGAGTTTGAAAATTCAAAACACATAACGTTATAAAATAAACTTTTTTAAATCTTATTTCTTTTACATAGAAGTTGCTAACATTATAAAACTCTTGACATTTATTAATAGTGAGAGTCCCTATTCATGCAGGACTATTAGAGCACATCGAAATTCGCTGTGAACCATGACGTTAAACGTGTTAAAAGTACTTCCACGTAAATTCACTTTTTCGTTAATACTAGTCGCGGCGAAATATAAATATCAGAATATAAAAGCGAAGAATTCCCAAATGGTACCGTAGAAACAAAATAAAACCCTCGAAATAAGTTACGAAGTTTTAACAGACGGTCGCAGCTGCGCGTTCTATTAAACATGCATTAGTAACTCCGCATCGATTATTACGGGGAAAAGTTTATAAGGAATGTTTCGCGCGTTTCTCGCACCGTTATGCCCGCACGAGCGCGTTGAATTCCAAGCACGAGCCGTACAGTAATACCTAATTGTGATTCATAAGTGTGATATGCTGCACCTTCACGTGTATAAGTGTGGATATCTGTGCGTGCACGCGGTGGTTGAGATCAGACACTGAAATCATGACTCAACAATTAAGCCGCTTCCAGACGCTGATGTTTCTTGTTCTAAAATTTATAGATATTCAGAAACTTCGCGATTTCCGCAAGTTCGTGGAAATAGCAAACTCTTACGATCTCAACGCAGTTCTTGACGCGGCAACAAATGCTCGAATCTGATGATCTGTTATATCAATATATTAATTAACCACAGAAAACTATGATGAAATCTCTCGAAAAAGACACATTTTTATATTATTCGCATATTTAGGATTGCGATTTAAGTATCTTTTTTTTAAGATAAAGCCGATTATAAATTTGGTATTATATTATATTATTATAATTTTTTTAATTTTCAAGATTATTATTATTATATAATAAAATAATTATTATTTTTAACATAAGTTAGGCGACAGATACAGCATATAAATTTTAAAATATATTAATTTTTCAAATATAGGATATTTCAGAAATCAACGAAATTGTTTTTATACTACATCAAGATAAAGACATTCTTCTGTACCGCGAAACTCATTCATAATTTACTTAATTCAATGAAATCCTTTGTTAGATTGTATGGTTAAAGTAGTTAAAGTGTCATTATTGCATAACGATACTTACTTGAAGATAATGTCACCTTCGTAATCAACCGGGGCCACCCAATCAAATTCAAGATTGTGCTTCTTGTTGGTGTTCGTATGAGTTACGCCATTCTAGACACAAGAAACAGGAAAAGTTTTTTCGATAAGAAATTGCACATCATTTACGTTTACGAGAGTCTCTATAAATGATTCAACCTTGAAGAAATCAGGATAAAAGATGTTTATTACATAGAAATAGAGCGCTCTGATATCATATTGCTGGGAATTGTGAAGTCATGAAATTAACGTCGCAAAATATATTTAAAAGTAGCAATGTTATAATATTTAGAAATAAAAGATTGAAAAATTTAATGCAACAATTTTTTCCTCTTCAAGAAAAGATTTATCTAAAACTTAAAAAAGCAAAATATATGTTGATTCTAAACTACGAATTAAAATATTCTTGACGCGCATTTGGCTTTTTCATTCAATATTCATAAATATTGTTTCGATGTTTCTAAAAGTGGTCAAATCTTTTACTTCGACTTAATTTAAAGTCTGGCTGCATAGAAAAGGAAGATTAAAATAATTGTACAAAGAGTACCTTTAAACCTGGCGCGCATTCCACGATTTTTGCAGACTCGGGCAAGTTTACGAATTCTCCTACATATTCGCCGGTTTCGACGTCCCTAGCGACGATTATGAAGCCCTCATATGCGAGACCTTCGGGACTTCCAAGGATCAGACGGACCCTGCCTTGTCCCGCTGCGGGTAATACCTGATAAGGTACATACGACGATTGCGGGGAGATGCCGGGGTGACGTGGCGTGAGATCGAAGCATGTCTTCGATGGTGCCCCATCAGGTAAACCCAGTACCTTTATAAGCAGGCCGGAGACCAAAAACAGCAATGTCTTGAACATTTCTATAATGAAACGGTAAAATAATTAAAAAATAAACATAAATAATATGATGTTTTTGTATACATATCATATAAAATCAATTTATCATTGATGACAAATTTATTTTAAATTAACTATAAACAGATTATCGTTAAAAAGACAGCTCATCTTTCTTGAATGCCTTATACTTATATAATATCTATAAATTTATACATACTTTTTATTGTTAAACTTAATGATCTAAATTTCTTTCAGCATTAGATGTGCAATTTTTTGCAATTAACTATATAGTCATCAATGACAAATTGATTTTAAATTAACTAAGCAAATTATTATTGAGAAGACACAGCTAATCTTTCTTGAATGCCTTATGCTGATATAATCTTTATGCATATTTATTATTGTTAAACTTAACGCTTTAAATTTCTTGCATCATTGGATTTGCAATTTTTTTTGCAATTAACTGTATAGTGATAATAAAGCGTATTACGATATCGCAATTATTCCCTCGCGAGAAATAACGACACAATCAGAAAATATCTGAGAGAGTACAGTTGTTTAAACACGAATGCAGACAATACACGTTGTATTTAATGTTCTCCGTTCACGTCGATGTTGAATTTATACAGTATGACGTAAACAGAAATGTGCATCTGGCAGCAATTCGCTGTCGCTTATCCATAATGCACGTCTTATTCCCTTGCTTGCATGTAATCTCATGTGTAAATTTCAATTTCAACAACCGCATTTGCATTAGTAATTGCTGAATGATCGGAAATTGTGGAGATAATGACTCGTCTAGTTTCATTTATGCATGATCGTATATAATTTTATTCAAAATAATCTAGTCATGAGCTGCAAGGATGAACTGCAACATGCACTTTAACATCTATCCTTTCCTTTGCTATCTTTCGATTTCTAATGCAGTATAAATCACACTAATAAAACTAGATTCCATTAATTATCAGTAATCACTTATGTTTTTTAAAAATACAGATATATAGATATTTAATTCTTTCCACATTTTTTTCTCCTAATCATACAATAGATGCGTTTCATATTTTATATCTAAAAATATGAAAAAATATCTCTCGAATACTTCTGATATAAAGCAAAATTGGATAAGGATAATTGATCAGATAAACTAGAAAATCCGTAGACGATAAACCGTTGACAATTTTTTTTACGATACGTTAGAGTGCAAGTTAATTGTTCAATCATGTGAAGTATTAGAATGGATCGAGATAATAAGAGTCATTATTGAGACACTAATGAGCGACCAAGTGGAGGCGTAAGGAGTGAATGACTCGAAGAAACGAGCGCGCTCGCTTGTGCACGGCCCACGCCTGAAAGAACTGACTTTCACCCTTTGGGAGTTTTACTCCTTACGAGATTCTTAGTCCGCGCATTCCTGAACGCCCCGCTACTACTGAAATATTCCCCATGCCTGCCGTTATGTAACGCTGAATGACCCTCGCCATTGAAATGCCACGCAGCCACGGTAATGCTGCAGCGACGTTTTCTTGTCTAGATATCGAAGTTGAAACAACACCGCATTAAAATCATCACTGGTTGCGTTGCGTGCTCACTGTTAAAACTCGCATTACTGTCTGAAAGTACAATCCTCAACAGGATAATGCTTTCTTGAACAAATTGCTTAAGAAACGAAATAATCAAAGGACGAATATATAATATAATAATGTCTTAAATTTAGAACTGAAATTAGGCGAATATCTAAACATAAATAAAATCTATTCAGCAATCTATTTTAAATACTAAAAAAATAATATTATACAAGCAGTTTGCATTTTGCAGATTTGTTATTATCGAGAATATTTTTTGTATACATTTCTGCAAGACTGTATTTTACTAGAAAGTTAAGTAATACCTTAGTCAGCAATAAAATGCGTGTTCTTTGCGTGGCCTCCAATCAATTCTAATAATTGCAAAATGTACATATTTACGGCAAGGTCGATCACTTGCAATAAAACTGTTAACCGCACTGTTTTGCACCTTTACAACAACAACACACACACAGACACACGCGCGCGCGCGTATTTCGAGTTAGCTGATTAGAATTAGGCCGCCTGCGATATGTGTTGGTGTAAATTCAACGCAAGAAATGAATAATTGGTGCAAATTGGTGTAAATTCATTGCAAGAAATGGACGATTGGCCGGTCGCGTTGTGGAATGCGTAGCGTGATTCATTCATAAAGGAATTTGGCGAGTTTTCAACGACGATACGTAATAACTAACAATAAGACGAAGACTTTCAAGATGACTTGAGATAAAGATCTTAACGAAGATTGAAGAATAGCAGTTAATTAGCGTATTATCGTAGTTATATAATATTGTACTTATTATAGTTACAGAGATGACTATTTTAAAACATAATTTGCACAGCGCGCCTTTACAACAAACTTTTTCACACGCATAATTCTTTCTTAATGTCTAAAGATAAAATATATTTATATTATCATGATGTTACATGATATTACAGCTAAAAAGATACCAAATTCTTTAGTTTACTATTAGCATCATTTATTCAAGTATATAAATCAATGAAAATTTTATTAATCATTCTACATTTTTTTTATATTCTTTTCACAACAATATTGTTGGTTCAAACTTTTTAGTCTCGATACGAGTAAAAATCAATTACAGGTACGTAATATTGGTCTCCTGTTACTTATTTTTTTTTTACTTTCACGTCTATATTCCGTATTCACGTCACAATCAACAATACAACAATATCAACAATACGGATACAAAAATCGATAACTGGGGGGCGAGAAGAAGCACTTGCGAAAAATACAATTATCTCGACAATGCAGCAATCGTGGGTGAGCTGAGACAAATCGGCTCTGCCCAAGATCAATATTGCTGATGAATTTATTTCTCTCAGCCGGAGACCGCAATGCAAACAGCTGCGACCGCCGCCGAGACACCTAGACATACCAGTTGCACATACATACATACACTAGAAATCAGAACGACTAGTTTTTTTTTAGCTGTAGAAACCGTGAAGACATCGCGGATAAAAATCCAGTTGTCCATTTTTATGCGACAGATCGGAGAGGAATTAAGATCGCGGTTAATCACGTGCGTGCCTAGCATTATCATGTATCATTATTCCATTGTAAAAGACAGAACGAGCACAAGGCTTCGTTTTGCGGTTTACAACGCGTGTGTGACTCATCCGCGACGTTAAACGCACACACCCACACCCGGGGACGTACAACTCGTTGACACGTACGCAGAGCTCGCATACACACACAGATCTACCGCACAGGTTGACTACGTTTTCTTCCTGCGTGGTCCTTTGTGAGCGCACAGGAAATTCCCAACGTGATGTACACACGATTACAAACGTCGATTCGATAACAACTTATTGCGCACAAAAAATCGTGCGGATTCCACATATTGTTGCTGACTTTTCCATTAGCGATACGTTAACATGATGTTAATGTGTTAATTTTATAACACAACACTGAGATTTAATCTTAGCTTTGAAAATACATTGAAATTCTCATATTACTTGTAGAAAAAAGTCAATGTTATACTCGTTATGGTATACTATGAGAACTGTGCATTTAAATGAAATATTGCGATTACCGATGACAATTGTGCAACTTAGATAAAAGTTATCAATATTCCTTGTTTGTTAAAATTTTCCTTTCTCTTATTGTCGCTACATTTGCAACGGAAAAGTGTAACATGTCTGGGCAACGTATTCAAAGTGCAATCTTCTCAGTAGCGTATTTCTCTTTTGTTATGTAACGTGATCTTCACACGATGCACTTTCGCGTAGTCGTGCGTTTAGTTTGCTTAGCAAGTTATTATTAATCTGCCAGTTCGATGTTGGGTTTTAATTTCGTAATACGAGAAGTTTTTAAAACAAATTATTCTATCTGTCGTATTAGAAAGTATCAAATTAGCGTAAAATAGAATATTTTAAAAATATATTAAAAGAAATATGTTTCATGCACAAATTTTATGTTTAAGCTTTTTATATATTATTTATTTATTTCTTCTTCTTTATTTTAAGATAAACCATATTGATTTTTTAAGCGTAAGAGATTGGCGTCTGCAAAGCTGTAATAAAACGTGGTGTTCTAATGCAATTCCGCGTTCTTTTAAGTTGAACGTGTATCGCGCCGTGGAGTAGCTAGGTATTCATGACATGTTTCTTCGAATGAGATACATTTAATTGTATTCGTGCAACTTGCAAGTTTCTACCGCTCCGAATGTCATCAGGCAAACAAAGTATCGTACGCTCGTCTTCCGTGTTTGGTGAACACATCGCCATGGTTACGTCGCCGTGCTGTCCTAGAATTTCCACGTCGAGCATTACTCTCGCGTCAGTACGCCGAACCGCAAATTATTTTATCGGTTACGTAAGCCAGGAACCACCGAGTAAGAATTTAGGGAAACGCCATTCATCGTCGCCGCAATTATTCCTAACGGCCTCCTCTTTAATGAGCATAGCGCTCTCCTCAGCCCATCGATCTTGCTCCGATTGTTTCGCTTTGTCTTACGTGCAGGTTGAGTCAACCAGTTAGAGCAATCAATGTCTAAAGATGGGCATGACATACATTACTCTCGTATCCAATTTTCTTTATCGCATCACAGTATCTCCACAATTGAAAAGCTTATCTTTCCAGACAGATTTCAGAAAGTTAAATCTATTTTTTAATAAACAGTTTGCCCTTAATTAACTGCTTATTTACAAGTTAAGAAAATGACAGAAAAATTAGAATTTTTAATAACGTTTTCACTTATGGATAGCAGCAATAAGTCAAAGTTTTATAATTGCACATTCTACCGAAGGGTTGTACATAAGAGAACTATTAATGCGAGGATTGTCACGGAATAATATTTTCTTACATGTCTACACACTGAGCTATGTGTGGTTATTTGGAATTATAACTGAAGTCAACTATTGATGTCACTTCGTGTCTTATTATAATTCATAATAATTCAGTTAATTAACGAATGACTTATACTCATAGACGGTAAAACCCAATAGTGAATCATCGCGTGATTTATTCGTATTGCACTAGAATAAGAAATACCGTAGCTGTGTAATGAAATATTGTCAAAAAGAATGGAACAATTTCTCCAAAGTCTATTAACTTTATTCGTAATTCAATTGTCTCTGTATCCCTCTTTCGGGATTATATCTTTGTATGTAGGAGAAGACACAGAGAGAGACCATTACCCCATGATTAAAGTTAATTGACATCGGAGAAATCAACCTTAGAGCGATCGAAGGGATCTAGGATCTAGCGAATTCACTCGATCTTCTGCTTATCGTTGCAAAGGATCGCGCTCCCATCGTCTACGACATAATGACCCGGATTAAAGAAAAGCTGACTGGTAAATTCTTCCACGTTCATTTTTTGTATAAAAAAAATAATCAGATTTCTACGCTTCAACATCATTTTCAATGAAATATATAAAATTCAGTAGTCTGTCATACTTCTTTCTCAAAACAGAGAACGTATAAATAACACTTTTATACAAATTTTATTGACTAGTTTACATATATTTTTATTAAAAAAGAAAATATGAGGAAAATATGTTTCAGCTAGTTTATTTATTTATTTGTAAAAAGAACGATATATTCAAATCAAATTGATCTAAAAGTGGAAAAAACAACAATTAATTATATCATTAAAAGTTATTGCCTTTCGCCCAAAAATATTATTGCAATCATTTTTATTGGTGCAGTCGATACATTCATGTTTTAATAACTACGGATTCTATCTGAGAGAATGAAATTAGTACTTCAGTTCGATATTAGTTATTATTAACTAGCACTGGACAGTTATGCTATATTTTAAGAGAACTTTTATATTTAGATAAGAATATAAAAACTTACATCCGTGACATAAAAACTTAATTCTACCACAATTAATGTCTGTCTATTGATTTCATGTGATTTTCATATTGTCTAGACTTACAAGAAAGGCTTTCACGCCTTAAACATGTTTGATTACAGATTAAAAAAAAAATACTTATCGAATATTTTCATCTCCTCTATAAACCTCAAGTTTTATTAAAATCGGAAAAGAGGACACCTTTAATATCAGAGAGGAGGGTCTTCCTTATTAGTCAATGAATCATCTTATAATTTTTTTATTTACTGAGAATGAGAAAGAGCAAAGAAAAATTTGTATTTCTTCCAAGATTTTTTAAAAGACGTAATCAGTAAATAAATATAGAACAAAAAAAATTTTTTCAGTAGGAAAATTATTCGTTAACTTTTGGACAATCTATATGAATCTCTATTCAATTTTTTTCAAGAATGAATGACGGACAAGCGATGTAAAAGAGACAGATGATAGTTTCAAAGCTCCTTTCATCTGATTCATTTAAACAGAAGCAGTGTGTGACCCTAAATAATTTATCAATCTTGTAATATGTTATGAAAATATCGCTGTCGACCGGAATGCTTTTAGAACAGGTAGTATCCCGAGAGCATAACTTGTTAAACAGCCGGGTCACATACGTGCTTTTTCCTCGATTCCAAACGGTCAGTTACCCAGAAAGAATCAAATTCACCTTCACATTACCCGTTCGCTCGGGGCAGCTTTGAAAAATTAAATGGCAGTTCCATACATTCCAACGTTACTCAGTTACTTTACTTAGATCTTTAATTAACTTTACTTAAAATTAAAAATAGCAATTTCCTCCCGTACAGAAGAGTCTTGGAATTTTAATATTTTTTTTTTTTTTACGGAGAATCACACTGATGGAACCAAAATGGGGATGCTACGTGCCGAGGCTTAAAACCCGCGTGTCTGCGACTGCCGCGCAAGCACTCACCGGTCCTCATTTCCATTTCGCGGATGCAGATCCTCCACCGGACGGCGTTCACCACCGTGTAACGCGCGCCAAACAAATTCGAGGGGGTCACGTGTGCCGGCGCCGGCGGTTCGATAACACGCGCGCACTAATTCCCGGTTCACGTCGAGGCGGCGTCCATCGATCGCGCCTCGCTCGATCGTAGCCCTCCGACGTTACGGCGGACCGCGTCCTTCCGGTCGCGTGGATCTCCGGGATCGGTATTTCTCGCTCGGCTGCGAGAGACACTGTAAAAACGCGCACTTGTCGCCGCTTGTTTTTCAACACGCGACGTCGCGAGGGTATCTAGCGACGGGGATCAGCGACGCGCCGGATCGATCGTTCGACACTTGTGGATCTCTCGGACGTGGATCTCGCGCAGCACTTGTTGATCTCGCGGCGGCATACTTCCGTCGACAGCGTCGAGAACCACACCTTGCGAGAGACTGTACGAGAAATACGGGCCGAGTTGAAAGGCCCTCGGCCGTGAGACCAGCTCAGGTCCGTAGTTATCCGCTGGTAGTACACATCGGCGAGCCGCTCGCCGTGCTCGGCCAGCAGATAGGCACTGTATATACGAGCGTGAACCGATCGAGAGACGCGTCAGCGTCTTGCACATCGAGAGTATTTAACAATGACCTCGCGCGCACGAAAGAGATACCGCGTCAATAGATAAATTGCTTGCAGGAAGAAGAAGGCGTCTTTGGAAATAATTGATTACATTTTGTAAAGTCGATTTTTTTCTTTTTTTTTCCCCCCTTTATTGGAGACGTTTTAGTTTCTGTCTTTTTCTTCTCTTCGATAGATATTTGTATGTGTCCAAGAGATGGATATCTCTTGAATAATCAATAAGTTTTAAGATTCCTCTTTACTACGTTCTTTGTATTTCCTTATAAGTTTGCTCTCTTTCTTTCTGGAAAGCTATTTCTTTCAGGTAGAAATATTTGATTACAAAAACGAGTTTTAAATTAAATTTCTTGTATAATATGGGATATTATGTAAATTAATAATTAACCTTTAGACGAGAGAAAGCTAAATAATAGTTGAAATTCTAGTTCTGGAAATAAAAAAAAAATATATATATATATCAACCCTCTTATACTAAAACCATGAATGTGGAAACTTTTATTTTTGAATAAAAAAAAGCAGGATGTGTCTTTTGTTGTTTCTAACTGTATTTTAAAAAAAATTGCACATTTTTGGCTTTAGCATAAGAGGAACGATATTATATATAACATATCTGTGGATGTTATATTATATATAACATATTATATTGTATACTTTGTAAATATTAAATCACATAAATATCTGACTTCTACCTGTCTAAATATATTTATGAACATTTATATTTATCTATAGATATAATTTTTTATTCTATTTTCTCTTATTATTTATATATTATATTTGTATTTCTATTATATGTATATCTAAAAATTTTTACATTCTCTTCTATTTGCATTGCGTTGCTTTTTCATGACATGGCTTCATATAAAAATCCGAGATTTTTTCTCTCTCTCCACTGACGTCTTATTTCAGCGACGTCTTGCTTCAAACACCTGCTTTAAGCCGGCACTGAGTCATGTCAAGAGAGAGGGACTAACGACTATGCCACCAAAACGGTACGACGCGGCGTACCGTACGTTCACCATCATTCGTCGTTCACCTTCGTTTTATCAACGTATTTTTTGTCTTTCTCTCTTGCACACGAATTCTCTCCCTCTCTCTTTCATCTCGTAGACCGCTAATGTCTCATTGTCAACTACAAACATAAAAATAGTGAAAAACATAAACATATCTGTTAGAAACTCTTAAATAATGTCAATTTGGAAACGCTCCTTGTTATAATTCATTTATATGCTCCTACTCGTTAGTCCTGTCCTCAGGCCCTCGGGTCCTTCCGAGCCCGCTCGCGTTTGTTCGCGCATCCTCGCGTGTACACGTAAGAAGAAGGGCTCAGAATTTTCTATCCGCGACGTTGAACGCACCGTACCGGTTCTCTTTTCTGCACAACGCGGAATTCAAGTGTTCAGTGCAATCCGTGTCTTATTGACAAATAAGGTTGGTAAATCTAAACTAAAGAATTTATTATCCTGACCGCGACGGAAAATACCTCGGCCAGTATACGCGGAGGGCGTCCAAGTCTTGCACGATCGGCGGTAATACGTTGATCGCTGACAATATCGGACGATAAGCAATTTCTCGTTGAAATATTACCAGATCGTTTAGATATATATAAATTGATTTTTCTCTTAAGCCTTCTTAATAATACTTGAAAGGTTTAATCGATTATTTTTAATATTTTCTTTTATTACTTTATGATTACATTATATGATGACACATATCTCCGGTAAGCATAATCTGCATATTTCACGGATTAAGCTTGTGTATGCTTCACGTCTTCACGATAAATGAAGTCTTATATTAGCGTCATGAAAGTATCACGTGCATAATATTTAATTTAATTTAATTTCCCCGATCAGCGTGACACGAGATAAAGCTGAGCTTTAAAATGGCTAAGCCTTTCATATTAATTCGAGACCGGGAGATTTAAGCGCGCGCGATCTTTTTCGCGCGCGGCTTAATGAGACTATTTAACGTGATTGGGATGCCACGAAGAGAAATTGCTAATGCGCTTAACGAGACGATTAGAGAATATCCCGTGCACTTTGTGTAGGTATGCGGTTTACTTTTACCGAACGATGTAAATTGATAAAGCCGCTTCCCCGGTTAGCGTTGCGTTCCAAGATGTACCGCTCGCTCTCATGACGCGGTTAGCGATTACTCTATCAACCCTTCATCATTAAATTAACAAACGTCAACTTTTATCTCATTTTTTCATTACTTTATCGTGAAAGATTGTGTTTACAGTCTTTTAAAATACATGAATCGTTTTCATCTTTCTGTTTCAATATATTTAATCTATATAAATGTGTCATACCTACTTTTATTATAAATCTCTACTGATTTTATCAATTTGATGACAATTAAGTTTGTGCAATATTATTTGCTCATTATTGCTTTATATGTGTATAAAGCGTGCATTATATTTATTTTTCCATTTCCTAAATCCATATTTTTGTAAAATTTATAATTAAAAGCATCTACATAAATGAGCATATTAAAAAAATATGATTTTCAAATATTTTTTGATTAATAAGTTTTTATGCCAAAAAATGACAGATTTATTATTTTATTCTATCGTTATCCGTAATTTGCTCAATTTTTTTTATTTATCTTTGCGCAATGAAATTACCGTTTGCTTCTTGAGCGCGAAGTTCTTGCGATGTTCTACAGAGGTCGACTATTTACGCAATTCTCAACTTTGCAGCATTTTATGTGTTTTTTATTTGTTTTATTCATGTATAAAATTTATCAGTAAAAGATTGTGCAAATTGGTTAATAATTTTTTCTACCACATAACGATACATTTTTATTATTTGAATTAAATATATTTTATATTAAATATTAAACATATAATTCTCAAAGAAAGGGGAATTAAATGATTTTTATTAAAATATTACAGTTATTGAATCATATAAATTGAAAAAGAATTGCGAAAAATTACAAAATATTACATACACTATACAGAGATCAGCTTCCGCATGACTCACATTCAATGGGCAAAAAACAGATGACTAATCATCAAAGGCGTATCAAAGCAATGCGTTCTAAAGAATAATTTTCACGACCAACATTGCCAAAGCAAGAACAAACTTAATTTAAAAATATAATATATATGCATATTTATTTATAATTGTAATTATATATATATTAAAATTTTAAGATATTATTTTTAATTATATTTCAAAGTTAGATTATTTATTTCACTAAATATTTCAGTCACGGTCCTGCATCGTGTTGAAGTGAATCAATATAAGTTACGCGCCTGTTTTCCTGTTCTCCAGTCTTCACCACTGCGTAGCCACATACGCAAGATATTCGACAATTCATCACGAAAGTAAGAGGATAACATTGGCCGGAGTTTACTTTAACAATGGTATGTATGCATATATCATGCGTTCTTTTAGGTTTATATATACATATACATACCTACACGAACGCATGTACGCATACTCAGTTACGTGTTTACTGCACGTATATGTATACCAAATGCCTTAGGAATCATACTTTAGAAACTTTCTGATCGTCTTGAGGCTAAAGAAAAATATAAACATCCAAAAGCGCTTTGATTTAGAATATATGCTATATTTCATATCACGTTTTATATCGTATTACGCTTAAAATTTATTGCTTTTATTACTGATATCTATTATCTACTATTATCAGTAACGTCCATAGAGGGAAACAAGTATCATTCGAGTGGGGAGCTCGGGCGCCAGGAAAACCGGTTCAACCGGGTCAATATGTAGATTTTTTTTAAGGAGGAAAAAATACGAAACAATTCACAAACTTTTTTTTTAAAACATGAAAGAGACATTCTGTTAAATGTCACATTATTGCCTTATTATCAACAAATTAGATCTTGGTACCAACTGCGTTCTCCAATATAGCCTTTCCTAATGCAAATAGAACAGAAAAGATTGACTACAATAAAAATTGATCAAATTTAATGATTTAAAGAATCTGCTGGAAAAATCGACAATACTTCGAGCTGGTTGTTGTTTTTTTTTCAGTCTCTTCCGTCTTTTCATAAAAGAATGTGCGAAATAAAATCCGCGGATCTGCGCGTGCACCACGCCGCGGACGCGCATGTGCGTTTAAAGAGCGGTGGACCAACGTATCTCTTAGTTTAGCCGTTTAGTACGAGAATATTGCATGTGGAAGATATTACGTGTGTTCACCGCCGTGTCCGGTTCAGGCGGGAAAACCAGCGACATTTTGCGTGTCGTTCACAATTGCTGTTGTAATTCGCAACCAGTTGCATCAGTCAAGTTCGATTCGTTGACTTTCTTTCCAGGTTATGTAGATAATCGCTTAATTTGTGTATTTATATGTATTTTCAAAATTTTAAATTGAAAAAGAAAGTATGTGACGTTGCGTTTCATAGCGGGCGTAAAATAAAAAAGAGGATTTGTTACCCAGTTTGTTGCGACGCTTAAATTTCGAACACTGTTATCTGTCATGTCATTGTTTGCCTGTTGCGTCCGTAAGGTGAGTTATTTGTTTATCAATAATGTAATTGTAGAAATGTGCACACCGTACTAAAAATTACGGAATTATGTATACGAAAAATTTTAATCGTATAATTAGTCAATCGACCTTGCGCATGCTAATTACGACGCCTACGAGCTTATCTCTAGACAATATTATTTTTTATTCTTCACAGCAGTTTTATTGTTAAATGATATCAACAAATAAATATTATGGATCGATAAAATTATAGCTCTTATTACGTATACAAGTTTTATATTCTTAACTAGAATATAATGTTGCACTTTTACTATATCGTGTGATATAATACTATCTAATCTTTATTTTACTTCTGTTTTTTTATTATTTCTTTCTTATCTAATTTTTTCTATTTCTTCTATATCTATTTCTATATCTTATCTATTTTTAATATATTTTTAATATACCTTAAATATACATATATACAATAACTATTAATTTTTTATTTTGTATTTTTGGCAAATTATTATTTTATATTACTTAAACAAACAATTGTCATAATAATAAAGATAATAAAGATAATTAGTTTCTTATCTCAAAACAGCTCAAACCACAATTTTATCAATGAATCACGCGCCTGATAATGTATTCTGCCCGACAATAACTCTTTCCTAGACTCCTCTCGCGCAAGGGGAACGTAAAAATATATTCATGGGTTGCGCCATCGGTTGAATTTATTTTGCGGTTCACTAGCGGTTGCATCGCATACGAAATCGATATATCTCGATCTGCTGAGCTGACGATTTTGAGGACCTAAATTCATATCGTCCACAGAATGATAAGAATGAATTATTGGGCATATGAATTATGTATATCAGCGCTTTGCTGCTAAATTTGTCACACATAAATGCGCGACTCATGGACATGTGTCAGTCTAAAGAATAATACTGCTAAACGGATTAACTTTATTCGATAATATTACTTTTTTATTAATCATTATAGAAAAAAAAAGATCTTTCAACTGAATTTCTGATAAGTTGAATAACACTATGCGATTAGTAGGTAATCTTTAAGAAACATCCTGTGTAAATATATTAGAATACCTGATACATAACATTATCATATTCTTTGTGTGAAAATGATAACAGTTGCTAGCGAAAGGAACAACATCAAAATTGTTTTACAATGCAAAATAGTTTGAATTCTCTTCGCTCACCCCTATCGCTCAGGTGGCAAAATCGGTAAATAGAAAAATGAAGTAAACTGCTGTAGAGCTGCCACGAGCACCAATGCACGTGCATGCGTGTTACATGTGTACTCGTATACATGTGTACGTCCATGTGCGTACACATGCGCTCGCGCCCACGAAGAGAGTGAACGTCAAGCCGCTCGCTAGGATGAACAGATACATTTTACGCTATTTAACGGATTTCATGCTCAAGTATCAAAGCGTCCGACGTCCTTGCTGTAATCAGCGGGGGGGCTGTATTAATAGAACGGCGATTCACTGTTTTGCAAAATTTTTCTTAGAATCGATTTCGTAGCCCTTCGCTTCACCGGTGACGTCGAGTCTGTACGTGCGCGAGCCGCGAAGTTGTTGAATAATGTCGCAAAGTCAATAGAAATTACCCGTTTATATTTTTCTAGCAAAAGTTCCTGAATATATATGTATATAGTTTCAATATTTCCACAAGTAATAATATAGAATGGAAAGATTTTTTTTTTGCAATTTCTTTAAAGAGAAATAACGTATTTACTATATAATTTCTTTTACTAGATCTTCTGTTCAACTTCACAGTGTGGTTTTTTGATTAAATTTGATTGAAAGTTTTATCATCATCAATATTATTTTTGCGGGAATCACTTCGTATATCTTCGCGTCCTTTCATAGAATACTCGAGCTGAAGAGGAAGCGCGTCAGCAAATGCTGGCGAAAGATCCGCCGGAGATCTCATGGGAAAACACGCTGGGCTCGCCTCACGGTGTGCCCTTCGACGACGACACAAAGGAGTTACTGAAGAAGTGCCTAGACGTTTCCGTGCCGCCACCGACCAGCGTGGCGGAGCTAATCAGACGAAGCAACGCATTCCCCTTGAAGTTTCCAATTAATACTGTAAAATGCTCCGCTTTGAAGGACAGAGGAATCAGTGGGGATACTATCGAGGTTTGCATAAACTTAGAGCAAGTTATTTGTTCGAGCAATTAGTACTTATAACAAAAAGGACAGATGCTTAAAATATTTCTATTTTAAATAATAATTTTCTGAAATATTTAATAAATCTTTAAGAGAGGTGATTTAAAAATTTGATTATAAAAATTTGTTTGTTTTCTAGAAGTTATTCTCTGTATAACTGTAAAAGAATTACAATTTTGTACTTAAAACTGAGATTTTTCTTCATCTTTTTTCACGTTTGACGTTTGATCATTTCGGCTAATTTAACACATTTGATGATCTTTGATGACTTCTTTCAGTTAAACGCAAATTCGGTGTATCCGCTGATACACGAAGCAATGATACCCTTGATCGCTCGATGGCTAAAACATAAGCGATTGTATGGTAGTCCTGTCGAGAAAGTCATGTACGCGGATATGAGTCTTGTCCAATTTATCCATCGCCTGCTGGATAAGAGAGTTGCTTCCTTCTGTGGTCCCAACGATCGATGGAAATTACTTGATAACAAGAGCGGCTTCAATGGGTGGGAGAGTGTTGGTACCGATCACGAAAAGGAACCATTGGTAAGTACCAGATGCCATCTTAATCATAAAAATAATTAATTTCTTAAAAATTTAATTAACAATTGAATAATAATTTTATGATAATTTTAATAATAATTAAATAAAAATAATTATGGCGATAGTAATATTTAAGGTAGAGAAATATGTATAAGAATTTTAATCCAACAAGTTAATTTTCTTTGGTATAATACTAAAACATTGGCTAAATTAAAACATTGACTGGACAAAAATAAAAATATTATCAATTCTTTTCTCTATTATTATGGAAGTAACTACATGTAATCAGAGAAAACAAACTTTAAAATACTTTTTGCAATTTTCTCGTAAATAATATTTTTATTAAAAGTTCTTATATCTACCCTTATTCTTTTTTTACTGTCTTATTATAGGCTATTAAATTGCCTACGGATTAATGTAACGTTACGTATATTTACCGATATTGAAAGTTTATAGGATGTTAAAAACAAGATAAAGTTTCATAATATCAGCTTCTACGGTATGTTACCTTCTTCGACGTCGCAATGGTTTAATAAACATCTTTAAAATCTGATGAACAGGTCCTATCGAAATGTTTGAGCTACGACGAGATCAAATTGTCGGCAATGATGGTGGTGTCGTCCCATACGGAATTCATAAACGACGGCTCGCGAAATAATAGAGGTATCGTGAGCAGTGACCCAGAAGCCGTCCAACCTAGAGGGGTTATTATGGGTGTCGTAGGCACAAGGTTCAATTAAGGCATTTATTTAACCCCGCCTTCTTTAAGAATATTTTTATACGTGCAAATTCCGAGACATCGCCGTCACGTCTGCAGATGCGTGTTCTATTTTTATTTTTTCTGCATGCGGCTGTTTATAGTCGTAAAAATGTTCACGGTTAAAAAATCGTGCAAATTACCATAAATACATTAGCCATTTTTAATAAAATACATTTTTGTTGTTTTTGGCACTACTCTCTTTTATAGATTCTAGAATTTGTCAGAAATTTGCTATCATGTTTTATCATTAAACTCGTGCTATATTTATGCTATTTAATCTGTCATGTAGATTCCAGAGGCCCCGATATATGGAATATCAGGACATCATTATCACACCACAGCAGAACAATCTGGAAAACGGGTAAGCAGTAATTATTAACATATAAATTTATTGAGCGGCACGTATCCGAAAAGAAATTCGATTACACTAGATACCTTAATAGTATATTTAATTTTTTTAATTCTTTTTAATAATAATATTTAAAAAACATGAACAACGGTTCTATCGAAATCTGTTGCATGTATCTTTAACTTGAAGCGTAATGGGATAATAACGGAATTAAGCTACGTTATAATGCGCACCCTTTTTTTGCAGTATACAAATGAAATTTTTTTGAAAGAGTCAATCTATGCGAAATAGGTACGGATCCGCAGTGGATGGCGAGGAAAAACGCGGGATGCGTGTTTTATGGGCCAAATTTTATGGCGAGGATTATCAACCGCTCTACGAAGAAGTTTCGAAACGCATGAAATCGAAAGAGAACAGGCGATACATATCAGACGGCAGTCAAACGATCTTCGATATCGAGAATTACATGAAGAGAACTTTGCTCACCGCAGAAATAATACTGCTTGAAGCGAACAGCCGCGCCGAGAAACAAAATACAACCGCTTTCTTGCACGTGGTTGGTTTTGGCCTCGGTTAGTGCAAAACTTTTATTTTACTGCTAAGATAATTAAACTTAAATATTGTAACAAATTGTCAAAATTATTTCTCATTCTTTTCTCTTTAATTTTTAGAGTTTTTTTCTACAATTTTTACAGTTTTCGGTTTAGAACTTTAACATTTATGTGTTATTCTACGAAAAACCGCCGTAGAGCCAAAAACTCGGCTCCCCTAAAGATTAATTATGTATTAATTAAATAACGATTGCCAGGTGTCTGGAAAATGATTCAGGATCAGGAAGTCTATTTCCTGAAAACGTTCGAAATCGCTATCAGGAAGATGAACAAAAAGCTCAAATACGTTTCTGACATTATGTTCGCTTATTTCCGACAACAGAAATGCGGCGGTGCGGGAAACGGCGATTATCTGGGTGGTCAGTAGACAATGAACGAATAAATACAAATGTCCTTACAACTTACATTGACATTATTTTTAGATATAAAGATACATTTTGCTCTGAGAGAACCACACAGCAGACTGTTCCGAGCCAACGACGCGAGTAAACTCCTCATTGTGACTTATGCTTGGGATGGAAACACATTACCAGGTTTGAACATTATTTATTTTATTATTTATTTATCTAAATGTTTACTTATCTAGAGTTAAGACACGGATATGAATAACAAAATCTTAGTAATAATTCAGCATTACTTACGAGAGGAAATTCTGATATATTTTTATTAACATTTTTAAGACAATAATATCCTTTCTGCAGGAAATGAGTTCTGGTTCGGAAGTCTGGAAACCAGCGGCGATCCAGCGGCCGCGTGCAGCACCCAAGTAGCCGAACTACATAATTCCAAGATCAATCCACGCGCGTGCGGCGCCAGCTTGCACGTCGCGTCCGCAGAGCACGGAATCTTGCACATATCGGATTACGCGAAGCTCAACCTTACTTAGGTAATCCCCGATAAGCGCCTTCTTATCGACGCTGGTCTTCCTTGCTGAATGAAGTTCGATTTTATAATCGTAATCACATGTGAAACTATGAACAACTATTGTCAATGCGACAACGCACATCCTCTTATTTAATCAAGAGAAAACCCAGGTAGAACAAGAAATCATAAAGATATCAAAATGACATCAAAATGACTCTAAAATGTCATTATTATGTCATTTTATCACTGCTTTAGCGTTATTTTGATGTCATGATGTCATTATAATTTTTGTTCTACCTGGGAAAGATCTCTCTTTTTTCTTATCTTTGTATTCATTAGTAGAAGTAATAGAATTGTTGATAATACATTGCATGTACTTATCAGGAAATATTTAATTACCGAAAAAATTGAACTATTCGATGAAAAATTGTTAGGAGTTTATTAAGTAATCCCTTCTTTCCTCCACTCCTTATCCCCCTCTCTATGTAAGAAAAGTTAAATAACTTAAATAATTAAACTTTTTAATTATTTAATAATTATGTAGAATAATTAGATTTTAATACTCTCATATTGTTCTTCATATAATTATATAACTCAATTTATTTCCAATACGGATTAAACTTATGGAAAATTTGATTTCAAAACTTAATATTATAAAAAATTGTTATGAAATTAATAAAAAATTCAAAAATATTAAATATATTACAATTATACATTACAATATACAAAATTATAATATACAAGCTACAAGATATAAATTGATTTAAATTAAAAAGTACATTTGTGAAACTGTTGGGAAGAGTTCCTTTTATTCTTTGCTGTGTGGGGCAGTAAATTGCCTGTCGCACCAAACGAAAACCATTACGAAAAATATTAGTTTTAAAATACTGTTTGAAAGCATACCATCTCAAGCGCGATCAGTATCTCTCGACGAATGCGTTCGCTCAAACTTTAGGAAAAGGCCGGCCCGGGGGACAACAACGGGCAACTACGAAGACCATCCCGATCACCGCGCAGCCAGCGTAGCCGCAGTGCGGACGTGGACTGCTTGAAGAAGTACACGGAGCGTCGCGTGGAGGAACGCCGGTACACGGAAATTAGCGACACCAGTAAGGTGGACACTTCAAGGTGGATGCCGCTGCCGAAGAACGTGCCTCGGGGACAGCAACCGGGGGCGGTCAAGAGACCCTCGAGGGACGAGCGGCAGGAGAGTGTCGATGACGCGACTGCTGAAAAATGGCCAGCGAAGCCGATCACATCCTTGTCCGCCGAGAATCGATCTTCCAGAATCGCACCCGAGGCCGTCGGTCGACCTCAGCACGCCGTCAGGAGTCACAGCACCGACGTGACCGTCCTGAAGAGACCGGAGAAGAGCATCACCGAGCAGCGAAGGCACACGGACTGCAGCGACCCGCGAACCATCGCCACGAGGTTGACCGCACACATTTTCCACATCCGAAACCAAAAAATGCCTTGATCGGGATTGTAGTTGAGATTCGTAGGCGCGATTGAACACGATAGTCATTACGGAACCTCCAACGGATAATGGCGTCTAGTTTCGGTCGGAATGTCTCCGCTTCCTTTGCTTGCCTCTCTTTTCGGGTAGTCAGCCAGCGTTGGCGGTTTGCCGATGAAAATTCATCGACGTTGGTCAAGGTGCCAAGCAACGTGAAAACATAATGATACCTGGTTTGCTCCATCGACCGGAACTAGTCGCTAATATCTTTTCATGTTGTGTGACGCTCATCGTATATTTGTGGTCCACGTGTTGGACTAAAAGAGAGTTTCATAAAAATAACTACTCGATATATAATAACGAAAATTTTCCAAGTTTATAGAAGTTTTTTCTCAATGTTCGTACGTTACATTCTTCTCCTTGATGTGGAATAATTTATTTCCTCGTTATTTGGAAAAAAAGACAATTTTTTTTATCAAAATTCCTTTGAAAATGTGCATGAACAATTAATATTGATTTTGTGATTTTATTTCAAATTATTTAAATAATAATTGAACATTCTTTATACAAAGCTAGAAATAAACTCAATCTAATAATTCTATATATAAATGAAAAATTATTATGTGCAATTGCTTCAATAATTTCAATCAGTAAATCCACAAAAAAAACAATCATTTTTTATTTTTATCATAAAAGATGAAGTTCATTTTCGTTAAAGTTATACATAGATTAAAGTAATTTATTGGCAACTATAAACAGTTCCTTTCAAAGAACCGACATCATTGCTTTGTATGTGTCTTTGCGTGAGAATATTGAAATTAAAATACAAAATTAAAATAATAAATAGGCAAAAGTTGAAGTAAAAACTCGATCTTAAATAACTCGATCTTAATTTTCTCAGATGGTTACCACAAATTAACGGTACGAAGTACCGAGAGACGTCCCCCCTTGCAAGAATTGGTTGTGAGATCACGAAGAGCGCGGCTAGCCGATGGATGACGTTCGCCAAAAGTCCGTCACCCAGTCCTACACCAAGGGTGGATTCCGATAGGAAAGATTCCGTAACAGAATACGACAGAAAAGACGAAGGATCGCGCAAGGACTCGGACTCCTCCAAATGGCAACCCCCCAGAAAATTCTCTCCAGCGAAGACTGAGAAAGGACGCTTGCAGAGGCAAGGTGCGTAAAGCGATAATTCTTAGTTTCTACACGCGCCTGATTTTATGCGAGCTATTTTAGCAATTGAATGACGTTTGATTGTAGATGAGCTGGATATTGGCAGAGACCGTTCTGCGAGCTACGTCGACACTAACGAGCGAATAAAAGACCGCTCCTTGAGTTACGTCGATACGAATGAGCGAGCGAACAAACTCAGCGAACGTATGCGAGACCTGTATGATTTCAAGACGGAGAACGAATGGCCGAAGAAGGCCGGGTCCTCCCGAGACAAAACTTGGATCAGTAAGAGCAGCAGCGAGGAGGAAAGAAGCAATTATCCGCCGAAACGCAGGAACAGTCAAGATTTGGAATTTAACGACAGAATCGATATCTTCAAGGTATCATCAGTGTTGAGGTTTTTTTAGATCGATATTGAAAACTGATGCTTGGAGGAGTCAACTCATCTAATTCTTGTCTTTACCTTCCGCAGTCAAAGATTCCGGAAGAGGAAGACAGACGAAGGCCGAAGCACAGTGTTCACAACGCCAGCGAGGTGTTCACGGACGACCAAGACGAGCGTCTACGAAGGTTCAACGACAAACTGCGATACAGCGAGGACCTCAGTGCGAGGCGAATTCGCGGCCGCGAACGGCGCACTTATTCGGACGACTACGACGAGAAGATCCGGCGGGATTCCCGTGTGTCCCGGCAGCCGGAGCTGGTGACGTTCAAGAGGGATCGACCGGAAGCGCCGGCTATCAGGAGACTGGTGGACAAGGAGAACAAACGAAATTCGGACGCGGGTATGAGACCGCGCGGTTCCCAAGTTAGCTACGTAGAGATAGACTTCACGAAGAGAGACTCGCATACCAGCGATGTCAGCTACGCCAGCGTGAACCTGGGCAAGAGGGGCAGCGTCGAGTGCAAGAGCACTAGTAAGATCATCGACGCCCCACCGAGAAGAGCCTTCAGCCAGAGCGACGAGCGACCGGCCACCCCGGTGCCGCCGATCGAGTTCAACGACGAACGATACGTCCCTAAGAAGTTGGAGGAACCTTCGAAAAGGGACAGCACTAGATACAAAGTGTACTTGACATAGGAAATGCCTGCGAGAGCAGGCATTTCACGAAGTGAATGCCGCTTTCGCAGGGTTCTGGATTAACATTTAAACGTTTCGACAAAGTGAAAATACAAGTTCAAGGTGAAAATGAGGAAATAATCATATCAAGAGAAGCTCGACGCGATTTTCGCCAAAGTCGTAAGTATCATCAAGAATGATATATCGCAAAATTAAATTCGTTGTACAGTGTTAATTCTGTGTTGGACGATGCCCGTCACTTTTATCGAACGGAAAAACGAAATTTTGGATATTTATGAAAATGAATAAGTATAAAATGTAAGCAATGGAATTGTTGTGGATAACTGTTAAGCATTCAGGTGTTTATTGTGTTCATCGTAGAATAATGCGATGTATAAACGGGTGGATGTACGAAATTTGAATATATCCTGTTATAGAACTTACAATAAATGGCTGACCGGACGCAGAGAGAGCCTGAGACATAACTTGTAGCAGGTTTTGCAATAAACCACATAATCGGAAGTTTCCTATTCGTGTTTTACATGTCGGTGTTCAAAACGTAACTGCGATATTATGCAATAATGTACAAACGATGTAATACAAAAAATAATAAAATATTCTTGGAAGAATGTGCCCTTTTTGCCCAGATTTTTCTGTGTGCATAGATTTTCAAATTGATTTAGCTTTCTAATCATGGCTCTTTTGCTAAATGATGAAAGACAATTGTTTTTTAAAAAATATTGTACTAAGGAATATACATTTTTTCTCGAATATTTGATTAATGTTTTACAATAATTAAAATATAAAATAAGTTTAATTTAAAACACTTAATCTAAATTTGAATTTAATAGAACAGAGCAACCATTCAATACAATATTATTTTTAGAAAAAAATTATTTTTATAATAAGAAGAAATTTTTATTAAATCAATATTTGAATGAATTACAAAATTAAATATATATATATATATACGTATAATAATTTAGAGAGAATATCTTTGGTGTTTGAATAATTGAAAGTAAAACTTTTATACGTACATTAATTCAAGATATAAGCTCATGTAAAAAATCTAAAATATTGTTTAATTAATATCGTTTTATATAACACCAATTATTGTCAAATACAGCATAAAAGAAATATTTACACAACGTGTATGCAGTATGCTCTTAAAGCAAAATGATCGATCCTTTCACGTGCAGGTATCTTGCATCAATATTTCATTTGCGATCTGCACCGCACAAATCGCCGCGAAATCCTGAACTTGAATCTTTTACAAAAGCAACTTTGACCCTTTTTCTGACCGGGACATTATGAACCGGCGGTGGCGGAACTCTNCAGTCCCTCGATACCTGGTCTTCTTCTTCTCGCTCGATCTTAAACCTTTTTTGGGCACAATTCGAACCACTCGATCCTATTCCGTTTGCAACTGGAGTATTACTCGTCAAAGATGAAGAGGAACCATTAGATACTATGTTAGTGTTCGATGAGATTTGCGGTGATTTCGGGAAACTTGAGGACCGCCCACTCGATGGAGAACGTATAACATTTCCGTTGCTATTGCTGTAAGAAACATAGAATTAGAAGCGTTATTGATACATTAATAATTTTGTTAAAAACAATATGTTTATTAAAACACAAAATGATTTATTTTTAGATAAATCTGGATATTCGATTATAAGAAATTGTTATCATTGGCTTGAGAGAAACAAAAGTTATTTATCTAGTTTAGATATATTTGAAATAAATAATAAATAAATATGTTACTCTATTCCGAAGAAAAAAAAACCAATTTAATAATCGATCAACAAGTCACAAGTTTTACAAATTAGGTATATAGCAATTTTTTCTAATTAGCCTATTCTCTTGTGGACAATTAACAAGGATAAATGGCGTAATCCACCTGTGGAAGTTCCCTTGAGTAACGACGATGGAGGGCGTGACGCAGCGTTTTCCAGCAGAAATAGCTGGGTTGAGTCCGCTCGGGGCAATCATCAGCAAATTACTGCCGTTCTTGTCACACGCGTGCGAATTATGCCTCTGCGCGGCATAATTAACACGAAAGACGTGAGAATTTTCGTTACTCAGCTTCTCTTGCTTCAGAAACGCTATGGCCGGCTTCACGTGATATGTGGCGGAGTTTTGATTATTCAAATGCGACTCGCATTTGATGCGCACATCGTGATGCTGCACCCCATTGCGATCTTGACTCTTTTGCCATTCCAGAACATTGCTTAGTAATCTTATGTACCTATACAGCAAGATTTCTTATTACTTCAATTTCGAGTATCAAACAATCAATTTTTATTTTAATATTATTCTTATTAGTATTATTCAAAAATTTAAAAATTAAATAATGTATATGTATAATAAACTTATACATATTTCTATTAATAGAGATACATTTATTTTATTATTAACATGTTTAATTATTGATAGAAATACATTTATGCGCAAATCCTGATACATTATTCTTGTTAATTGTTTGCAAGATAAAGGAAAAAAAGTCTTTGCATTTTTTATTATTTAAAAATAAATTTTCCAGAAAATATATATGGAGAATATAAGAAAATATAAGGAGTGCTTAAAATTAAGTTAAAACATGCATTTCTGTAACTAGAGAATTACCTTATTGCCATCCTCAAAATCTCATTTTTCGACAACTTCTTGTCAGGCGGATGAGTCGGCACTAATTTACGAAGTTCGGCGAAGGCACCGCTCACGTTTTGCTGTCTCCATCGTTCGCGGCTGTTAGTAAATAATTTTCTAACTCCTAAGTTACCTATACGAGGTGTGGGCGACCCTAAATGACCACTGCCAGAAGACGAGATGCCATCTAGCTACGAGATTATTGTGAATTTCATTAAACCGTTAATTTGTAAATTATTTGTATTTCAGATAAGACTAATTAGACTTGAATACTCTATTATATTCAATGGCAATTGAAATCTGTAAAGATGTAATTGAACACGGGAGAACGATTTAAAATTTTACTCACGGAGCTGGAACGATCTCGCCGTCTTTTGCCTTGTTCTTCCTCTTCATCAGTGTCGTGGGAATAAAACTCGTCGGAGAGCGTGGCTTCCTCCTCGGTGTCTCTCGATGTTCCGGGCGAATCGCCGGCTTCTTCCGCGAGCTCTCCTTCACCGGATAGTAACGATCCCGCTGGAGAACCATTTTCGGCCTCCGTACCTCCTACACCGCAGCCACTATACGTTAACATCGGCTGTAACGATTGACAAGTATGGTGAACAAACACGACGAACGTATGCGCGAGAAATTTACGCTACCATTTGTCAACGACAACCATCGCATTCCAATTCTCACGAATAAATATAGGAAGCTTTCCAGCAAGAGGCACGAATCAACACAGGAGCGTTCTGTTATTGTCTCTCATTGAATATCAATAAAGACAGAGTGACTCCTGTGTCGATTTGTGTCTCTTGCTGGAAAGCTCCCATAAAAACTGTTGTTTTGTGTCAACAACTTTGAAATATATTGAAATTATTGATCTAATGTAAGTCTGTCTTGCTAATTTATTATTGATTCGCTACCGTGATTAATTGTTATCGAAATTACAAGTGAAATCTGTAACAACACTCAATGACAATAAAATAAGCCGGTTGGACTGTTCTCTGCGATCTATACAATTAGTCACATAGCACCGACAGGAAGTTGATACTACGTTTTCTTCAACTGTCCCTGACATTCGACAGATATGTATGCCACTCGATTTATCATTATATAGATATTAGTCATGTATATTCTCGCGTCGTCGCTTTGTACATATCAGTTTTATTTATACGAAAAAGGAAGCGTTTCCGTCTATACATTTACGTCTTCTCTTAGTCATAATTTTATATTCTGCAATTGAATTTCATACTCATCGAGTATTAAAAAATTAATCCTGATATGAATTATGGATTCTCTATTAGACAAGGTTTTATAAAAATGTTATTCGCGTCATTTATATTTTAATTATTTTTTATCGCCGACGAGATACTAATAAACTGTATTCTAATATTTAATTAATAATTTTTTAAAATTTATTAAAAAATGTCACGATAAATCACTGATTATTCATTAACACCATATGGCACAATATTATCGTTATGATGAATGACACACATTAACCACACACACATTGTCTTTTTACAATTTCAGATCTCTTTAGAAAATTAAAACGACTGTAAACTCAATTAAAATTCTTTACTTTCGAATCGTGAATTAAGAAGTCATAAACCGCCTATAATAAATCGTCAATTCAGATTCATTTCGCAAACAATAGAACTTGCGTACGATCGGTCCAACCACGTCACGAGATTCACATATCGAAAAGGTTGAAGAATATGTTTTAACACGAAGTGGTCAAAACTCACCATGTTGCACGAGAAAAAAAAGGTCTGGCAGTAGCGCGAGATTAAACGACAGATTGACTTATGGAACAAACGACTTGGAGAACAATCCGCCAGCTTGCATCGTGATGGAGACTAACACCGATGTCGAAAGAGTCGATCTAACTAGTTGCGAGTCCGGGGTAACCCTCTGGGTAAATGAATTTCACGAGGGCGGAGCGCAGGCTTATGGGTGGAGCTGGTGTCAGGTCCGTCCCATCCAGCATCCCTGTATCGACGCTTCTCGCGGATCACATCTTCATACATTCAACGAAAACGCCACCACTTCCATCTCACCATGCATCGATTTTCGGTCTGCTTAATATCATCGTTCAAAAGATCTTGCGATACAAACGTAACATATGCTAACGCCACTTTCACTTTCCAGGCTCTGCTAGATATACGAAATCAACTATTAAGAAATAAAGGCTTTTTGTATGAATTTACATCTGTGATGTTACTGATTAAAATAAGATTTAACTGAGATCATACTTAAAAATTAAAATTAAAATTAAAATTATTTTGTTGATAATAATAATAATAGGAATTTAAAAATTAAAATTTCTGGTATTTGTATTATATTGCAGGCAACCCTTATATTTATATATTTTATGGGTCAGTTGACGATATAAAAAAAATTGCGCATTATATGACGGGACACGCGTAGGTAACCGAGGGTAACGCACGTGCCCTTTGTAAGCTGTTTATTCCGAGATTAAGGTTTTGATATATTTGAAAGAATCATTTTTAAACTCAACTAATACATACTTAGATGTTCAAAGAACGCCAATATTTTTTACACTCGTTAAATAATTTGTACTGCTAACTGAAATAAAATAAAAGATGCAAACATTTTATTATTATGTACACTGTACACTTAGATTTCTATTAATATTTTCAAATTCAATTGAGAATTACTACAAATCCTATATTTGTGAAAATAGCAATATGTAACATTATTAATGTAATTATTGCGACTTAATTTTTTACAAATTCGTAGGTTTTAATTCAATGTAAGCATAGAGTAAAGACGGTTGCAATATTTTCTTCATTATCTTGCATACGTACGCATAAGTACGTATATTTGCATATGCATTACATATTGCAACAAATCTGTTTCCACTCTCTTCCTGCTCAACTTACACTTGTCATATGTTCAAAAGATGTTTCCTACAAAGAATAATACGTGTCAAGTTTCATCTTCTATCTTATCGCTACCATTATCCGGTTATTATCGTTGCGAACACAACAACTTTTCGTTACTAGCGATAAAACGAACGAATCTTTTTTTTTTATAGGAAAGCGATAAACACATTCTCTCGACAAGAATTACCACATTGCACTCCAAATCGTCCAATTTTTAGCATTTATTCTTAACACATCTTAAAAATATTTAATTTTTAAAGCATTTATTAATTACGATTGTCAGTTGTCATTTTTAATTTTGATATCGTAGATATAACAGTGATTATTCAAGTCATTTACTGATTAGCTAATTTACTATAGTTAGTTATCCATTATAGATTTTTTCCAAATTATTGTCGCATCTAAATTTTTAATTTTTTTCTTATAGATAAACGTCAGAGTATTTAGAATATATCAGTTAGAAAGAAAGATATTTTTTATAATTAATTAAAATTCATAAATAGTAGTTATCTGCCATTTATTGATTTTTTACAGATAGTCATCGACAGCCTGAGCTTACCCAAAATCAGACCAGGTCCCACGCAGATTGGCTCGTAATGGCGCTCGAATGAACATCAAGAATGATATCATCTGATCAGGCTCCGACGATGACACCCCGACGCATCCTGCTGGAAAATCTGTAGCACCCTCCCGAGGTGTCACAATAAAACAACCCGTAACTGGTGGCCACTTGACGACGGGGGGTAGCGCCGCTCTCTCACCCTTAATGTATACTAAGCAGGAGTTTTGTTTTTTTATGCTCATCGAGTCGTGGGGATCCGGCTAATCGAAAGTTGATTGTTTGGGAAAAATCTTCGTGAGTGCGTCATCCGTTTCTTACGCAGTCATAATGTAACTATGCAATTTCTGTCATTTCTTTTGAATATCAATTTTGCACTGTACTAATAACTGTGTGTCGTTATTTTTTCCAAAAATATTTTGTCAATCTTTATTTACTCCCAGTTTTATATGTATAAATAGTTCAATTATTTTACAATATAAATTATGTTTTTATTCTGTGACAAAATGTTTTTGTAAAATTGCTTGTTCGATTAATCAATTGTCACAATATTTTCCGTAAACACGTTGTTTATTGCATTTAGCACAATCGATTTAAGTGCAATATTATTTTTTTCTATACATGATAAACGCGTGAAATGCAATAATATTTTTTTATATGTGATTATTACGTACTTAGAGAAAATGTGACAAATAGCCAGTGGAAAGAAACTCCCATTACAGAAATCGACAAAGCGGCACCCCGGGTGCCCCATAGAATTTAATAGGGGATATTTTGTAGCGGTTTCCCACAGGCCTGGCAACTCGCGGCCAATTTGCGCGTGCCAATGAATAAGAATAAGGTATTAATATCACCGCACGAGATTGACTCACGTGACTCTTATCGCGGTCTTTGGTGTGCCGATTTTCAGATAAAAATCCGGAGAATCATTAATGTCGGGATCCAGTTGGAAGATTTATATCCGTAATAAATGTGTTATAAATTTAGCGATATCGCGGAATCGTAATTATTATAATATTCGTTCACAATGCATCGGTCATTAAATGATTACGAGCATTTCGACAACTGCAATTCTCTAGCGTATTTAATTCCAGACTCTTTCGCGCATAGCGAAACATAACGGCGGAACCGTAAAAAATGCAAAGATTAATTACAGAACGACGTAGCGTAACTGTTAATTAAGCGTCGAGGTAATCCTTTCCACTTTACGGCACCTTAAAAATTAGTCTTCCGTCGATTTGTCCGTTTAATCCCCGAGATTAATATCTCACGCCGTTGCCGGGTCCTCCAACAACTTGACCCTGCTATTCTACGATCGCGAGGACCCGGGAGGGTGACTGCAGGCCGCGAGAGGGCTGCAGGGCGGGGCATCTCTTATCAGCGGCGAACACTCGCGCAGCCTCCATCCCCTCGTTTCAATAGCGTTTTGCTTGAAATCTCAGCGGGACTTTCACTTGTATATGAGTGTCACCGTTCGATAACCATCTTAGAATATTGACTTCTTCTTGCAATAGTTAAATATTCGATCGCTGTTGAATAAAAAAAAGATTACTGTTTTTCGATTATCCCACCACAATAACGAAAATGTTACAAAACGTGATGAGATTTAGAATTGTAATTAAATTAAAGCAAATTAGTCATAAAATAATTTTATACAGGAATAGTTTTTAATTTTATTTTCCTAACGTCTCATTGCTAAACAAAGTCGCCAATTATCACTCTGATGAAATCAATATGCATATTTTTGAAATAATTCATAATTTTTACAATTACATAAAATTATATAATATTACATTTCAGGAAACATAGAAATCTGTATGTCGTTGTTGAAAAAAATGTACAAAAAACATTTTATTCTTTTTCATAAAACATTTTAGATATCCGCTTAAAATATTTTTTTCAATGTCTTCTTAATTTTTGGAATTTTTGAAAGATCCTCACCTGATAAACAATCACTTTTATAGATTCGTGTTGCAATTTTATAACAACTCGGTATCCCTCTGTAACTTTTGTTTAGCGGAATGCGAGAGTGCAATTGATTTCCGTTAACGGAGTTAAATCACTTCTTGAATAGGTTAAACCGATGTTTTATCGGGCACGTGTGGGTATTGGGGTCTTACTGGGGTGTGTCGGTGGAAGAGAGGCGTGTCGCTGGTTTTGCGCAGTGTCCCATGAACGTCAACGCGCTCGAATGGAGCATCCCCGTGCCGTAGGGTGACTGGGGGAAGGGGGACGCGAAGGGTGAAATCAATTTTCGTTATCGCCGTCAACCAGCCGCCCCACGCTAATCCCATTATTAGTGTTTGTTTTCCACGTGTGGCACTCGCGCCCGCTGATATATCGATCATCAAAACGCGCGTATATGTAAAATATTTAGAACGAATATTAATTCTCTGTGTTGAGAGTTACGCGATGTTACCTCGTCGCGAATTATATCTGCATCGTGTATTTGAATGAAATTTCAAAAGAAAATTAAACTTGAGATAATTGATGCGAGATAAAACGCACAAAGCGGATATTATGGCATAACACTTCAACGCATCTTTGAGGAAATAAGATACTTTAAAATTAATCATGTAAATATATTTACATAAAACACAGTGCATATATATATTATCAGCGAGTAATCTTAGCATTGTAATTCACATACGAATAAATATATTTATAATTGTTTTATGTTTAACTGATAACGCGTTATCAACTTTCAAATATATCAGAATAAATTTGAATTGATAAGATTTAAATAAACTTAATGGTTAAATACAATTGGATCGTTTTATTTATGTAATTTAACAATCAGTTTTATTGTCCAACAATATACAATATTACAATTTAATTTGTATAATATTACAATGCATAATATTACAATTTAATTGTATCGTCCATTAGCCTTAACAATTAACTTCACAATCGAAGTTGTACTATAGAGATACAATCTCTCACTCGTCTCACGCGACATATCACGGCCTTATATCACTCGAAGCACGCGTATGAATCGCAAGTAATCTAGAGTATTTGCAACAGCCAGTAGCGATTATGCGACGTGTAATCTCGGCACTTATATTACAGACCAAGTAGCTCTAATAAAAGTATAATTTTTAAATCTACTCTTCACAATTGGAGCTTCGTCTTCTAATCATAGTATCTCGAGACTAACTATGATCTCTCAGCCTTTGATGCAATTCAACGGTTTGTTAATCGAATCAATTAAGTTGCAAAAACCGTCGAATTTCGATCACAGCTTCTTTCACCAATTTGAAAAAACGATTTTGTACAAGATTTTATATTTGCCTATAGCGAAGTAGCAGTTTAGGAGACTGCAATAATTTGAGGATTATGCAAAATACTATAAAATTTCTTAAAAGATATGTGAGTATTTGCAAAATACCATTTGAGTCATGTTCATATTTAAATCAATTATCAAATGAGTTCAATTATTCGATAAGTTTCGATAATTCTATAGATTCCAGAATACATAGAATTAATCATGACAACATTAATTATTCTGTTCTATAAAAAAAATAGAAACTTATTTTGTATTATTAAGTTTTATGCATAGACAAGAATACTTAATATAGACATTAATTGTAGTAATTGACTTAAATCAAATTAATTATTTGATTTAAGCAAATTTAGGTGTAACATTGAATAACTTTGATTCCAGAAACCCGCACATTTTTAAAGGTAAAATTTTTAAAGGTTTTACTTTTACCAAATACGTAATGTAGAAATATTGTACATGAAAATCTATATCTGAAGTTGCATGAAAAAAAGCGCAATCACAGTATATTCACGAAGAATTTATATATAGGATAAATAGTTTTGTTGAAGTATGTATAGAAATTAGACTATAGATCTGTAAATATGTATCGGATTATCAAAATAATTATGTAGGATGCTAAAGCAAAAAATTAACGCAGTATAAAGTTTTATCATTCTGGCGACCAACTTGAACAACTAATATAATTCTTTTTACATTTGTTTCTAATTAGATTTAGAGATACTTCAGCAAAACCATTTTTTTCGTGTAAATATTACATAACTAGATCGAGCCAGTTTATGCTACAAGTAGACAGTTAATTGATAAATTAAAAATTTATCTAAATTAAGAAAGAATTTATATCCATGCTAATAAAATTAATAAAAATATCGCATTAATTATTAAAAATTTTGTCAATATGTACATATATATGTAAATACTGTTGATAACGCAATCTGCTAATGAAAAGCGAAGCAAAGGATCAGTAAAGGCACCATAATAACACAAATGGTGTACACCATCGTTCTTGGTTGGCATACAGACACCCCAATATATTCTTCATTCCACTGCGAATCATTTCCACTTAATGGCAATTCTAACACTGTCCTTTCGTCGCTGAATATCTTAAATGGTAACGAACACTCTGTCGTACTGTTTTTACACGCGTGTACAGGATTCGAAGTATTGTAGACAGTCTTTAAAAGATCAAATTTCACCCTCACGAAATTAGGTTGAACCTCGTTTTCCGAATTAAACACAAAGAAATAATATCCATTTAGAGGTACTCTGTAATCAATTAATACAAAATATATTATAAAAAAATATATAAAATTAATATAAAAAAGATACCTACATTTTTTGAAAAAAATATTTATTTTATTTAGATTATTAAACTCATAAAAATTTAACTGATTGATTTAAAACTGATTAAGAACTTTCAAGAAAAACCTAGCAATTAACTGATCGAATAAATCTATCTTTATTTCCATAAAGAGAAAATTAACACAAAATAATTTTTATTCACTTACCTATATGTCACCGTATTGGCGAAGGAAGCCGTAGAATGATCATTTTCATGTTTGGGTGTACAAAAACGATGCGGTGTCAAAGGTAAATTTAGGATAAGGCCTTTACATTCCAACAGTCGTTCTTCGGAACTACTAAATGAGCTCCAGAACTCGGAGTTACTTCTATCGTTCAAAGTTGTTTCGTTTACGGTACCTCGATCCTCTGCAATACCATCTGGATGCAACATATCCTGAGAAAGAGCCATAATAAATTTACATATCTTAATATTCTTATTCCTTTCTTTATTCTCCAATTATTACATATTTTCTTCAATAAACAACAAAATATATTTTACTAAATTCATATAAGGCTAGAAACAAATTTCAAATAACAAATAAGCAAGAATTAATAAGAAATGTAAGCAAAACAAAACTTTTACCTCCTCTATCGCCGCGTTACCATCTTCGTCCTCCTCTGTTAATTCCTGATAAAGCGGCGATGAAAGGACTAAATCTCTTCTTTTTCTCCGTTTAGCTTCGCTCGACAATTTCTTGTCATTCATCGTGTCATTCACCAATTGTTTTAACGCAGTGCCTTTGGCGCCAGCTTCTGCGTCAATCGTATCCATTAATTTATGCAACATTTGTTTACCACGGTCACCTAAGGAATTGATTTTTCGCAGGATATCTTGAAACATCTCTTCAAAATTTGTCTGATTGATTTTTGGCTCTTCTTGCTCTTTCACGATTTCTCGTGCCGTACTAGATTCCATTTGCTTGCTAGATATCGTAGAACTTGAATTAGAAGAAAATGTGGAATTTTGTTGGATCTTAGTTTCTTCATGATTATTTTGCTCTTCTTGGAGAGAAATTGGTATTTTCGAAGGTGTGAATCTGAAACAATTGAGTATACAATTTTCAATTGTAAAGAAAAAAATTAGGGAAAGAATATTAAATAAAACTCTTTTGTTTGCAATATACAAAATCAAATTTAATTAATAATTTAATGTTAATTTTTTAATATTTTAACAAAAAAGAAAAAAATCACGATTTATTAAGTTATTAAACAGAACAGTTATTAATAAGTAACGTACTTTGTATTATTCTCTGATATCTTTTTATTATTGGATTCAAACTTGTTTATTGACTTTTCGCGAAACTGATCTTGGAAGTATCCAGAATAATTTGTCATCGGTTTATCAATATTAGTGATATCCTTGAAGACCGCTTCATAATGATGATGCGGATTTTTCTGCTTCTTCTTTGTATGATCGGTCTTGGCCAAAAGCTGCGTGAGTATATGCCGCATCGTTTCAGCATCCAACTCGTAACTGCCCAGCTGATGTTTAGATGATTTAGAAACATTCAAACGAAGAGCTTTGTCTTCGTGATAAAAATATACGTCCTGATCTGCTCGTCTCATTTTGTCAGGTATATTACTAAGACGAGCTGCCTATAATAAAAAAACATGGCATAAACGAAAATGTTTTACACATCTTTAAAAGAAAAAAAATCTAGCTAAAAAAATAATGCACCTCCGTAGTGCCCTTTATATCAAGAAGACCTTGTTCATTAGCGACTTCAACAAGTTCCTCAAGTTCCTCGCTGCTGTCATCTCCGATAAAGGCGCACTCATGCAGATTCTTGAAGCCACGGATTATTGTTAAAGAAGCACCTGGCCATCTGAAAATAGTGAAGCATTCGTATCTCACAAATGATATAATTGAAGTACAATATTATTATTTGTGCGGATTAAAATAAACTTGAGTTAAGAAATGGGGGAATTATGTGTATAAGCAATATTTATTGCATACAGATGAAGAGAAATTTCTTTTCCTCTTAAGATTTGCGGCATAACGAGCCCCCATTTCTATAATTCTACCTTACACAAGCTGAAACAGTGACACTACTGCCACGAAGAAGATAAAATCCCCAATACTCCTTCATGTCGTCCTCCATGATGAGATGTCTCGTCATCGAAACCGGCACCGCTTCTTTTTCAACTGCAGGCTCGTTACTCATGAGGTACGCGTTAAACGTGGCATTAACTTTGACCACTTGGCTCTATAGACAATAATTGCTTTATACCATCGACTTCATTCTTTATCATCCTTTTTAATTTTTTTTAAGAAAAGAAAAAAGAAGTAGAAAAAGTAAATATAATTTGTAAAGAATTACTTTTAAAAAGATTTATTTAATTACCAAATACCGCGCTCATATAATATTGGAAACATAATCTTTATAACATCATTATAGAAAGAAAAGAATTATATTTAATTTATAATGCTAGAATATATAATAATTGGAGTAAAATCACAAAATGATGTAAATTATATCTTTTAAGACTTAACTATTAAATTTACGGAATTTAAAAAAAAAAGAGAAAAGGAAAAATAAAATATTAATAGCAAAATGCCTTACTTGACACCAAATGGTAGATACTTTGCTATCGATTAATCTTTGATCCGATATTGCTAAAGCATATAGCTGCTCGGAGTACACGCGGTATCGCAGATATAGCGGCCCAACAATGAATACAAACGGCAAAAACAGTCCCAGCAAACATAATCGCATCAATCTTAAAGGTATTTTATAACTCGATCTTCGTGGTTGCCAATCTCGTGGACGAATACCATCCTCTGCAAAAAATGTCGCCAATGTAAAAAATATATAAACAATTCAATCTTCCGAACATCAATTTGAAAAATGAGATTCAGTCATCTTCAGTTTTATTTCTTGTCTTAATAATATCTATTTGATAACTTGTAAAAATGTAATTAATCACTTTTTTCAACTTTGTTTATATTTTAATTAGTCTATATAGCCAAACTAATTAAAATAGTTTATGCAGCTAAATTAAATATCATTTGTAATCCGTTTTAATTCAGCTTCCTTAAATCACTCAACAAATATTAAAAACATAAAAAAATATTTTTAAAAACACTACAAATATGCTTTCAAATATTCTCAAAGTATTTTTTTCTTTGCAAAAACTTTATATAAACCAAACGTAAAATATAATAAATGTTACAGGGATAGAATTGAAAAATATGAAAATATTGTACACTTGTAGCTTTCCTTAGCTAGCAAAACATGCTTGCTGTCGAGACTGATAAAAATAGACTTAAACGTATCAATTCTCTCACGTGTAGAAGTGATTATAGATCTTTATCATTTATTATCTGTGACGACAGGTCAGATCAGGACGTACACAAGATACGTCCTCACCTACGAATGTACGTGTGTTTAACAACAAGTAGCGGAAATTTCCGTGTATCTTCTATAACCTCGCTAAATCACAATGCTAAAATGCGCGGGCTCTGTTTTATGGACACCGTATTTTACTTCGACACACACAGATTTTTTTGATTGAAAAAAACATCTTATCGCACAACGTTAATAGCACGTAATAAAACGGTGTCTGCACATTAATGTGACAGCATTCGATAATACTATAAATCAATCTTATCTAACAGCTAGAACGATGACGACTTTCGAATTTCTACACGTTAAAGACGAATGCGTGTTCTCGCAAGCAGGAAGAATTATATCTGATATGCAGTTTCCTTGTTTGTTTCTTAAAATAAAAAAATAACACTTTATATATCCACGAAAAACAATTACACTTTTTATACACCGATCGAAAAGCAATTCGTACATATCAATCAATTATTAATTTTGCGTTGTCATAGTTTTGTGTTGCACAATTTATTTATAATATCTCGTAATCGTTAGAAAGTCTGAGAACCGCTACTATATACTTGAAAGAAAACATGTGTAAATAAGAGCAACGCAGATTACACACGCAGCGACTTCGTGAACTCGTGGGAGAACGCGGACGGACGTCGCGAGAATCTCGCACGATGCCAAATTTGATGATCCAGAGGTCATCAGGCTCACCTTTATACTTCCACGAAACGATGACCCCGATCTACGGAATAATGTTCTCCACGATAACTTATCACATATCGCATTGATAACTCTTAATTTTTTGCGGAACGGTATTGCTGGATAGAAAGATCACTATTTATCCAGACGGTATAGGCAAACAAAGTATCATGAAAATTAAATGATGAAACAGTTCCATTCAATATCGAGAACTGAGCGATTTATGGAAATTGACGTTTTATATATTGATTGACGATTTATATATTGATTAAAACGGCGTCCCATTTTTATTATCTAAATTTTACATTATAACATGGAGTAATTTTAATAGTAATTAATCTGTCTTTGAATGTTCCGTCATGACAAAATTATTATTAAATGTGTTAAAAAGTGACGCAAAATTTCTTTTTAGTCTAGATAGTCACGCGTTCCGGCTTCGTCTTAAAATAAATTTATAGAAGAAAATATAGTCTCATCGCTGGCTTATATCGCGTTATGCGCCTTGTGTTTTGTGGAAACAAAGATACATCCGTGCGTGGAACACGTGTCACGAAAATTACAGTTGCCAGCCAAGTCGAGAAATTTAAAAATAAAACCAATTTGTCTTGCGAGGGCGGAACACGCATCTGTACTATTACGATTAAATGAACTACATTAAAGAAGAATGCGCGATTATAGAGTGAATGTGATGCCTTTTTAAAGCGGCAACGTTTTCTCTCATTGCTACACAGTGCCACTAATGATTATTAAACGCAACGTGCACTGTAAAAATTCGTATATAAATTATTAAAAAATTCTACACAATACTCCCAAATCTTCATTGTTTAACTTTATAATTATAGAGTATTTCAACCTCGTTTCTGTTCGTGTTTTTTAATTAAACAAAGAAAACGTACTTTTTTTTTTAAATTAAACAAAAGAAACACGTGTGTTTGCAGTATCCGGATAAAAAAAAGAGGAGTATCGCTCAAAAGCACTTCTGCAAAGTGTCAATAAGAAATATCCATCGTTCGAAGTGCATCGGAAGATCAACAGAGCGACGCGTTGTGCATTTATACGCAGTGGCAACGGTCTTTACATTGTTTTCACGATGCACTATCATTCGCACTGATAACGTTGATGTGGAGAGCAATGACAAATCATCAGCGGAGAGATATATATACCTATTCTTAAAGGTGTCGTTGACATCTTCCTTGAAATATCGCGGCATAGACCTGCTCGCTCGAAACTCAAGAAACAAAAAGTTCCAGTTACGTTTTCTTCCTGAGGTCGAGTACACGAATAGAATTCTAAGAAGTCCACACACTGCGCTAATGATTTTTTACTTCGCACGATCGATCATGTTACATAATATCGAATTATTTGCAAACGGCGATGTTAATCGAAGCTTCAAGGGCCCTTGTGACACCACGTCAGAGATTTAACGGTAAAATAACGCACGCAGCAAACTTTAATTCCGCTGAAATTGTCTCTCAACTTTGCGCATTAATTTACATTCAAATTAATTTACACTTTTTCCGATGAAAAAAAAAAGAATTTTAGAAGCGTCGTCTTTTATGGGAAGTCCTTGTTTATTCAAAAGACGCTTTTATCACTATGAAATACACTAATTGCGTTCGATCTGTTATCGCGAAATCAAACAAAACGCGTGATGCGTATCGGTCGCCGCCGACAGATCGACTGAATCTGTGAACGAACATGCTATGCTTTGTATCAACGTCTTATCGCGCTTTAATACACGCGAATTACAGAAGTCTCGATTGGCGGTCTATTTGCACCAGGATTTACCATGCATGTAATACTATTGTATTTGTTGCGTATGAAGCATAAAATGACGCATAGCTGCTGAAGCAATCTCTCCGTTTTCGAAAATAAATTTTAAACATCAACTTCCTCTTTCTTTCTCACATGTATATTCAGCAATTATTGACAATGAGTAAGTTGACAATATTAAATATAAAACACAGTGTACAAAAGTAAATAGAAATAAATGTACTTGAGTATCAAAATTATTTAATTGCAGATAATTAAATAAGAATAAAATAGCGACATTTAACTTTTCATTAACATCGAATCATGATGCTATGTTCTTAATAAAATCAAGATATTCGAGAAATATATTTTATCGATATATAATTTATACATCATTTTTACTTTCTATGTACATTTATTCTTTGTGTACTATTTAATTAATTAAGAATGATTATATTGAATCATATTATATAACAATTATTTAATCATTTTTGTGATGGGAATAACTTTTACCACCTTTGTCGTCTTTAGACTTGTGGGCTTTCTCTCCTCTCCGTCGTTTATTCAATGGATTTCGAGGATCGTAAATTTCGAACCAATCGTCGTTCTTCGTGCTGGCGTCCTTGGCAAGCACTGGAGCCTTCTCCTCGCAGTGCAAAGCGTGTGCCAACCAAGATTCATCATTAGGATCATCGTCTTCGGTATCTTTCTTCTCGGAACTCGTAGAACTATCCTTCGTGTGTTCCTTAGCATTTTGAAGTTTACTCTTGAATTGTTTGAATAATTCCATCGTGAAGTCTTCGCGCGTTTTGCCCTTCTTAGGCAACTTTTCCTTAGCTTTTTTATATTTTTCTTGTGTCTCTATATATTCTTTCATTATTTCAGACTTATTTTCTTCCTTCTCAGTTTGTTGCTTTCGATCTATCTCCTTCGCTTTCTTCTCATTTTGTACGCTGCGCTTTAGATCGCGTATTTCTTTCTTTATTGCTTCGCTGCAAATTAAATTTTAAACAATATAAATACTTATTATTTTTATCCTAAAGACACAAATCTATATTTTAAAATCGTATATCTTAAAATCTGTATAATAAAATATTACATACGCTTTTTTCTTGCGTTCTTCATCTCGATCTTTTCCGAAATAATATTCATCAATTTCCGCATCTTCGTTTACATCTTCATCTTTTGCTTTATCGTCTTCGTCTTTCGGTTTGGGTTGAGAAATCTTTTTAGAATCCTTTAATTTATTCTTGATTCTCTCTTTCATAGCTCTATTATAATACATAATATTACAATAATTGTTTTATTAAATAATATTTTATTTTCATATAACTTACTCTTTTTCTTTTTTTAAAGCAGCCAATTCTTCCGGAGTTCGCGTTTCATCATCACTCTCCCAGTCACTGCTACGATCCTCTTTGATTTTTTTATTTGGTGGTTCAGCAGATTCGATTACAGATTGTGAGCTTAACTTTGGATCAGATAAACAATCATGCGCTGATTTTCCTTTGCCACTATATTGCCTGTTTAAAACTGATGACTCCTCTTCATCCTCCTCAGCTTCTTCCCCGAAGGATAGCAGTTTGAAATTCCTAATATATTTTGCAAATGTATAAAAAAGATATAGACATTATTACTTAAAACAGTAAATATTCATTTTACTTTACACCAGTCTTCTTATTCTTGGTTTTTTCTTTGCTGTCTTCCTTTTTTTCAGGCACTACTCTTGAAACAATATCTTGAAATGGATTATGTAAGACCTCTGTTTTTAAAATTTTTTGTGGATATTGCGGTCTGTCGTTCTAAAATTAAATATTTTTTTTAAATATAAAATCATACATTAATTTTTTATATAAAAAAATATATACATGTGTTAAATATTTACTTCATCTATAAGTGCTTCCTCCAATTTGAGCATATTGTAAATTGTTTCACCAGCGACTTTGCCAAAGATAGTATGCTTATTTTGCAACTCGGGTGTTGCGCCAAGAGTGAAGAAAAATTGCGAACCGTTGTCATCTTTGCCAGCATTGGCCATAGCAAGCAATCCTCTCCGACAGAAACGTAATCTTGTGTGAAATTCATCCTACGAATAATATATAATAATTATTAAACTAAAATAAAGCAAGAAACATGATTCACTGAAATATTATTAATTGTACCTTAAAGGGATGTCCATATATACTCTCCCCGCCTTCTCCCGTTCCTGTCGGATCTCCACCTTGCGCTATGAAACCTTTTATGATTCGGTGAAATATTGTATCGTTATAATAACCCTCCATGCAAAGTTGTATAAAATTTCGGCAAGCCTTGGGAGCTTCCTTCGTCCATAACTCCAGGTCTATATCGCCAACCGTTGTTTTCATTATCACCTATATTTGTCGAATTAGGAAAATAAATTAAGAATAAAGGCTGTGTTACTTATTTAACTGCTTTGTATAATAATAATAAATGTAAAATAAACTATAAAAAGAATTATGACATATATTCTCATGTCAGACAATTCAAGTTTTTGGAACTTTTTAGAAATTATCTTATGTCTGATTTTTCCTATATTTTTTTATTAATATATAAAATAATTCACTTACCTTGCCCGTTGTAGGCGGTTCTTGTATGTAAATGTTACTCATATTTAACCTCTTATTACAACTGGAAAAGCATAAACACGTACGAAGATGAGTGGATCGACTGATTCGTAAACATCCGACATATTGTAGCTATTCAAGGTTCTGGTAGATGGCGGATGTTTCCAATCAGCTGTTCACGACACTATTCTAAAACAATGTCAAAAGCAATGTATTAATAAAACATGCAATAGAATTATCAATATTAATGCTGTTACAATTATTATTAATAATTAGTATTATACATATAATTATATATAATTAAGAAATAAAAACCCCATACAAATAATATATTATAAATTCCTAAAGATATATTTTTTCGCAAAATTAAAAATAGAACGCAGCACTTTACTAAATAATTTGAACTCCTCATTGTATATCTGGAAAACCTAAATTTTAATTTTAACACAAAACTGCATTATCCAGAGCTCTGCTTCGCACGTCTAGAAATCGTAAACATATTGATAAAACATGCATTGTATCCAAGAAACTTAGTCCTGTAAACTTGTTCTTAAATAGAGAAGAGCTGCTCGATAACAATTCGTAAACTGTATTTTAAATGCATTTATAATTACAGACAAAATAGTTTAACACTGTTAACATCGTTAACATTATTTTATAAAGTTATTGTGCGGCAATCGATTAAAAATTTCTGCGGAGTAGTATCTAAAACGGCGTATCTAACAGAAGCGTGATTGTGAACATGGAACGAGATGTTTCAGAAGTTTTAGTTTTTGTAGACTCTCAATATTCCAATTCCAATCAGCCAAGTCGAATCCGATTAAAAGACTACATAAGAAACATTTACGTCACTGAATTTTCTGAGGAATGGAAAGAAAATATATTAGACCTGATACCTCGTGTAGACAGGCGAAAACATTCCTCCTTCATAAACTCGGTATTGAACGAGGTAAGAGAGATGTACGTCGAAAATATGAAGGTCTTCGTATTGAAATCCATCCTGTCCTGTAAAGTGTACAAGCGAGAAGAGCACGTTGCTTGTGAAGAGTGCAACGTTCTTGTAGACTTGAAACGACACGTTATTGAGAGAGACAAAATGCACGACCGTGCAACATTTTTACAGCATCGTAATCTGTTCGCCGAGAGATATTTTCTCTCTTATCCGTTAATCAGACATATCATGAACATGGCACATCGTCTTCTACCCACGGTGATTTGTGACTTCAGACGTTACCATGAACTTGGAATGTTGACACTGTGCTGCTTTCGAGACATGATCGTTCAGGATATTAAGAGAGGTTCCCTGGTGATCACCAATCAATTTTACACCGCGACGTTCAAAGCGGTGCAGAGATCGAAATTATTAAGCGGCATCTCCGCGAAACGGCTGTCCCAGTTTATGCGATGCCTCACGAACGTATTCGTCCAGCAGATTCTCAGTGTAATGATGCGATCGATCGATCACGTAATAGACACCATGAAGGACGGCCGTTTCTGTCCTCAAATCGAATTTCAGCTGGTGTGTGAGAACGACCGGCTTGTAACTAAGCCAAACATAGAGGAGGTTTTCTCGACGTATCACAACATTATCCGAAATATTGAGGATATCGCGCAGGATCTGTTGCCGTTGGAAGAATGGTTGAACGTCAAAATGAAGGAGAGATACATCAAGATAACGCTTCCCGACTGGTTCGTCGAGAAGTCCCATCGTCATTTACAGGAGATATTGGACACATTGTTTCAACCTATGAACGAGCATGTAGCGTCCATTTCCGTGGAATTCAGCGACATATGCTCGTCAAGCGCCAAGAATCGAATATTGTCTTTGACCTCGCAACAACCGAATTTTGACGCTTACTTCGAGCACGTATGTAGGTACAACGAGTACCTGGGCAAGACGAATTCTATGCTTTCCAATTTGTATTACAACGTGGGAAAGTTGGAGCAGAGCGATGCCAAGGAATCTCTGAGGCAAATCTGCCGCAACGTCATAAGCCTCCTCACGACGGAGCTCGTGAAGTATCATCAAGATTTCAATCGTTCGATCTGCTCGGACTTTGAAGATTTGAAATCCACGGCGTTGGACATTCCGAGGGACGCGAATTCCTTGATACAATTAAGCGAACGCATGTCACAGGCTTCGAAAGTGCTGATGAAGGAACAGGAGCAGAAGATAAGAGAATCGATCTACATGCTGAGCAAACTGTTGGAGATTACCATATTGACTGACGAGCACGTTGATTTAAACAAGACCACCATCAACTGGCTGCGCGACATCCAGCCGGTGTTCGCGCAGAACAACACGTTGTGCGAGGCTATGAAGAGCGAGCTGGAAGAGGATCTTCAGCGGAGAATAAACACGTTGAACTTAGAAGTCGACGCAATGTTCCCGCAGCTTATCATCCTAGACGATATGGATGACATGAGCAAAGTCGGCGAGTACGTGGAACATTTCAAGGAGTTGATCAAAAAGTACAAGTGCATAGACGACGAGATGCAAGTTATTAATTCGGAGGAGAGGCTCTTCAAGTTTCCCGAGACGGAGTTTCCGAAAATAGTCGAGCTGAAGGAAACGATCATGCCGTTCTACAAGCTCATATTTATTATCCATCAGTGGCGAAGGGACAATTCTGTGTGGCTGAACGGCCCATTCGAGTGTCTCGATGCATCCGTGATCGAGAAGAAAACCACAGACTACTTCAACGAGATCACGGACATGAATAGGACGATGAAGTCGCGCATCAAGATGGACGTGACGGCGAACAAGTCGTACAAATTTTCTGGCATCGCCGATGATCCCGACCCGATGCAGCAGCCCGCGCCGCTGAAACTGTGTTGGCAGGCGCTCAACAACGTTAACGAGTTCAAAGTTTACGTGCCGCTCGCGGTCTGCATGTGCAATCCGGCCTTGAATGCGCGCCACTGGAAAGAGATGTCCGCGATATGCAATTTTGATCTCACGCCGCACGCGGGAACGACCTTGAGGAAGATGATCGACATAAACCTGATGGATAACATCGACAAATACAAGGCCATCAGCCTGGGCGCCAACAAGGAGCTTCGTCTTCAGCGGGAACTGGCTGAGATGATCAAGGAGTGGGAGCCGGTATCGTTCGAGATGTCGACCGACGCGGAATCCGGTATGGTATCTTTCAAACACGCGAGCGACATCGAGACTCTTCTCAGCGAACATCTCATCAAAATCGAGGAGATGAGAGCGTCGCACTTCGTGAAACCAATATTGTCGGACTTAATTGACTTTTTCGCTATCCTCGTGAGAATCCAAGAGACTCTTGATCAGTGGACGCGAGTGCAACATCGTAAACTTTATTTAAGGCCAGTATTTTCTTATCCAAAAATAGAAACGCGTTTAAGTGAAGAAAATTCGTTATTCTTAGAAGCGACAAACGTTTTACTAAATATTAATGACAGATTTATAAAAAACCCAAGTTTTCATGAAATAAAAAAATCGTCAGATTTGCTACAGATCTTAAATGGAGCTAATGAGAAATTGGAGAAAGCGGTCAGAGGTGTAAAGGATTACTTAGATATCAAAAGATTGTCCTTCACGAGGTTCTTTTTTCTCGAAGATTCAGAGATTCAAAAAATCGTGTTCGAATCGATCGATGCGGGGAAACAGCATACGCTCGTGAAGAAATGTTTCGGTGGTATAGAACGATTGAAATTTAATAAATCTAATTGCATTCGAGGCATTATTGGGCAATATGGGGAGATCTTACATTTAAATAATAACATAATCTTATCCATTGACACAAAGTGCGAGGAGCAATGGTTAATTCAGCTTGAAAAAGAAATGAAAGATGCAATTCACAAAAACATTTTGCAATATCAGTCCTTTGAAAATTCAACATTTGTTCCCGCTGACAATTTTCCAAGCATGGCGATCATTTGTAGTTTGCGACTTTACTGGACGAGTTCGGTAGAAAAATGTCTCTCGCCATTAAATATCAAGATGTTAAATTCTTTATTCGAGACACATACCGACGGGATAATTTCAATAACAAACGAATTAAAAAATGATTTAACACGAAGGCGTAGGAATTTGTTGATGTCATTGGTCATTATCATGTTGGCTCATAAAGAAGTCATAAAATTGCTATTGGAAAGAAATATTCTTAAACGGACAGACTTCGAATGGGTCGCGCAATTGAAATATTATTGTAACAACGAAAATGTCGAAGTATCTGTATTCGATACGACAATTGAATACGGATACGAATATAATTATTATCAACAAAGCATTGTTAACACTCCCTTAACTGATAGATGCTTTCATACTATACTGCAAGCTTATCGTTATCATTTGTATAGTAGTATTTTAGGTCCAACAAGTATCGGGAAAACGGAAACGATCAAAAGCCTGACGAGAGCTATCGCGAAGGCATCTTATGTCATCAATTGCAGCAACAGCATCTCTTATGACTGTGTTATGCGGGCGTTTAAAGGAATGATCTCCTGCGGAGCGTGGATCTGCTTTGAGAACTTTGACAGATTAAAACTAGAATTACTGTCGGCCATTGCGCAGAGTCTCACGCAAATAAAACAAGCGGTATCGTCTAACTTGAAGACCATAAACTTCGAAGATTGCAACTTAAATTTAAATGCCTCCGGAAACATATGCGTCAACATCAATTCGGAGCGATCGGGACGCGCTGATTTGCCGGACAACTTGAAGGTCCACTTTCGTTCCGTGTCAATGATGGCGCCGGATATCGACAAGATCGCCGAGGTTGAGCTCTTCGCGGGGGGATTTTTTCACGCGAGAAATTTGGCGGTAAAGCTAGCCGCCAGTTATAAATTGTTGTCCGAACATCTGGGAGAGAAGTGCCATTACAACTTTAGCACATCGTCACTGAAGACCGTCGTCGCGACTGCAATTAGTATGAAGAGGAGTGTCCCAGACGAAAAGGAAGAATACACCCTGCTGCTGCGTTCAATGATACACGTGAATATCCCGCAGTTGTGCAACACCGACATACCGATTTTCCAGAATATCATGCAAGATATTTTTCCTGAGACCGTCGTGCTTCCCCTCGATTGCTCGGCGATTCTAAACGCTCTCGAAAGCGTGTGCGCAAAGAGACTTCTAACACTGCATGCAGTCTTCAAATTGAAAGCTATACAGATCATCGAACTAATGTACGTTCGTCGCGGTCTTATTCTCATTAGCAATCCCTTGGGCGGAAAGACGGAAATTCTGCACGCCCTTGCTGAAGCATTATCATTATTGCACGAGCAAAAAAATAAAATTGGCACCGCGGTGAAAGTCGAAACGGTCGTACCGGGAGTGGTGGACAGCAACGTGCTCTTCGGATATCTCTGCGATAAATCTGGAGTTTGGAAGGACGGCTTGTGTACTACTATATTTCGCCGTTTCATGGAAGACACCTCAACAGACCGCAAATGGTTGGTACTTGATGGAGACTTGAGCGGCACATGGATGGAAAACATGTATACAATTCTCGACGAGAATAAAATGTTGTATTTGACATCCGGAGAACGATTTCCCACGACGGAATCAATGTCTGTTGTCTTTGAAACGACGAGCACGACGGAAATCTCACCCAGCATAATATCACGATGCGGAATAATCTATATTGATACGCATTCTATCGGCTGGAGACCATACCTGCTGTCTCACATCGCCAAACCATTTTACGATGGATATAATGAAATACTACGTGCTTTGTTCGATTGGACGATAGATCCATGTCTTAATTATTTAAGAAAAAACAGCGATATATTGATAGGTCAGGAATTACATCTCGTTATGTCGACCGTAAATTTATTTGAAATATTGTTAAGAGACGCCTGTGAAGAAGACGCAGGGGATAAGGGAAAAGACAATCATTTTATCATATGGGCACAAGCTGCTTTAATCCTGGCTATCGTTTGGGGACTGGGTGGAAACTTGATTGAGGATTCGCAAACTAGATTCAACGCTTTCTGCATATCACTCTGGAATGGCATAGAAAAAGAGTACCCGAAACCCGACATAATTAAACATTTCGACGTGACGCTACCCAACGAGGGCTTAATTCAAGACAACTTCTACATCTTTAAAGGAATCGGAAATTGGAAGTGCTGGGGCGATTTGCTAAAAAGCGAAAAAATCCCCGAGATAGGTAACTTCAATCAAATTTACATTCCAAGCATCAGCAGTATGAAATACAATCATATATTTTTGAAGCACGTTAAATATCGGAAGCCCTTCCTCTTATACGGTGACGTTGCGGTCGGCAAGACGAGCATTATGTGTGATCTCCTGAGAAACAAGCTGCCTGAAAATTGCCTCTCCAATTTTTTCAGTTTCACCTCGATGGTCACGATAGCCAGAACGCAGAGATTGTTGCTCTCCAAGTTAAATAAAATACGTCGTAACGCCTACGGGCCAGGAAGAAATCAATTTTGCGTAAACTTCGTGGACGATGTGAACAGAATCAACGTGCAAAAATCAAAGGCGCAGTCCGTGTTTGAATTCTTACGTCAACTTCTCTGTTATGATTACTGTTACGATACAAATAAATTGAATAAGGTGTTTGTACAGGATACCATGTTTACACTCGCGTTTACAGGAAAGATTAACGGAAGCATACCTCCTAGATTTTTTAGACACTTCAACACCTACGCAATTCCCACTCCTACACCGGATAACATCTTTAGAATACACTTTAATGTGTTGCTTGCAAATTTGAAGAAGAATTTGTTCGCGGCAGACGTCACGGGAAGCGTGACCAGCATAGTGAACGCGACGATTGATGTTTACAAGTCCGTAATAAAGACGTTGCGACCTGTACCCAGCAAATTGTATTATTCTTTTGATATGAGAGATATATCCAGAGTGATCAGTGGATGCAGTCTGATCCAGAAGGAGTCGGTGGAAACGAAAATAACGTTCATTCGACTGTGGGTGCACGAAGTCTTGCGCGTATTCAGCGACCGTATGCTGGACGAGAGTGACAAGGAGTGGCTTTTCCTAAGGATCCGCGACGCGGTGAAGAGCAACTTCAAGGACTCCTTCGAGATCGCCTTCGATCATCTGCCGAAATTCGAGAATCAGATTACCAAAGACAGCTTCAGCGATTTGATGTTCGGGAATTTCATAGACACGGAGAAGAGCGGCAAATGCAGACGGTACGAGGAAATCGGATCTCTGGAAGCTCTGAGGAACAAAGTCCTCGCTTACTTGGACGAGTACAACGCCAGCTTTAAGAGAAAAGTCAACGTCGTCGTGTGCCGTAACATGCTGGAATCTCTGATCAAAGTCTCCAGAATTCTGAACATTCCGGGTGGAAATATGTTAATGATATCTACTGTAGGCTCCGGTAGGAGGTCCACGACCGCACTGGCTGCCTTTATGCAGCGGCAAACCTTGTTTGAGACCACCATCGAGTCCTGCTACGACATGGACGCGTGGAGAGACGAATTGAGAAGAGTCTTGCGGGAATGCGGGGCGTTGCGGAAGAACGTTACGTACTTTATGAACGAAAGGCAGATAAAGGACGCGTTTTTAAGCGACATCACCTGCCTGTTAAACACTGGCGAGCTACCTGATCTATTCTCCACCGAAGACAGGCAGAATATAATCGAGATGACGCGACTGCATGCCCAGGACGGTGACCGAAACGCAGAACTCAGTGCACGCTCGGTGATGACCTATTTCACAGATCAGTGCAAGAACAGATTACACTTCGTGCTCTGCTTCAGTCCTACCAGCGCCGCGTTTAGAACGTATCTATGCTCGCATCCGAACTTGGCGAAGCACTGCACGGTGAATTGCTATCAGACTTGGCCCGATCAGGCGCTTTTAGATATCGCCGTGAAGCATATGAAACACGTTAATGTACAGGAAGAAGTCAAAGCGGACGCAGCGAGAGTCTGCGTGCAATTCCACAACAGCGCAAAAGAAATGAGTTTGAAGTATCGCGAGATGTTCGGTAGGAGCATTCACGTGACGTCGTCGGCCTTTCTGCATATGCTTAAACTGTACACGCGACTGACATTAAAGAAGCAGGAAGAAATCGTCGCGACGCGGAACAGATACATAGCGGGATTGGAAAAGTTAGAATTGGCGGCCGAGCAAGTCGAGCAGATGAAGGCCACTCTGACGATCTTGAAGCCGCAATTGGAACTGTCCGCTCAACAAACTGTCATCACCATGAAAGAAGTGGAGAATGAGAATGTTACGGTGGAGCGAGCCACGATTGTCGTGAAGCAGGAAGAAGAAATCGCGAATAAGAAGGCGGAGATCGCGGGCACCCTGAGGACCGAATGCGAGGCCGATCTCGCCGTTGCCATACCAATTCTGGAGGACGCGGTAATCGCGCTGAACACGTTGAAGCCGACCGACATCACGCTGGTGAAAGCGATGAAGAATCCTCCCGATACCATCAAGCTAGTGATGGCCGCCGTATGTGTGATGCTGGGCGTCCCGCCGGATCGCAGCATCGACCCGGCCACCGGGAAAAAGTTCACGGACTACTGGGGCCCGAGCAAGCGCATTCTGGGCGACATGAACTTCCTGCAGAATCTGAAGGACTACGACAAGGACAACATAGCGCCCGCGGTGATGCAGATCATCAAGAAGACGTACATGACGGACAACAGCTTCATGCCTCATATAGTCGCAAAAGCGTCCAGCGCCGCCGAGGGCCTCTGCAAATGGGTTCGCGCGATGGTGTCGTACGACGAGGTGGCGAAGGTGGTCGCGCCTAAGAAAAAAAAACTGGCGGGGGCGCAGACGGAATGCGACGAAGCCGAGGCGTTTCTCAACGAGAAACGAAAGACTCTGGCCGCCCTGAACGCGAAACTGGCGGCGCTGAACGACAGTCTACGACAAACGCTACAGAAGAAACTGAACCTGGAGATGGAAGTGGCGACCTGCACCGCCAAACTGGTCAAGGCAGAGAAGCTGATTGCCAGTCTGGGTGGCGAGAAGAGCCACTGGATGCAGTGCGCTCATAATCTTCAGATGAATTACGACAGTCTTGTGGGCGATATGTTACTCACTTGCGGAATAGTGGCCTATATGGCATCTTACAACATCTCCTTTCGCGATGAAATATTAATCAAGTGGAAAGAATTTATGGAGGCTTCTAACATACTCTACACTAAGACGTACGACTTCGTAAGTGTCCTTGGCGTAGAAATCGAGATCAATCATTGGCAGCTCTGCGGCCTATCGAAAAATCGCTTCGCGACGGAGAACGCTATTATTTTAAACAATTCAAAACAATGGTGCCTTTTTATCGATTCGCAGAATCAAATAAATCAATGGATCAAGAAAATGGAAATGAAAAATGATTTAAAAGTCGTAAAACTGACAGACTCCGATTACATGTCGATCATCGAACAAAATATTGAAACTGGTAATCCGGTTTTGTTAGAAAATGTCGGAGAGAAGCTTGAAATTGCACTGGAACCAATCCTGTTGAAAAACATTTACGAGAATGAAGAATGGTACATCGATATCGGAGCGAAATCTGTGAGGTATTCACAAAATTTTCGATTTTACATCACCACGAGACTATCGAATCCAAATTATGCTGTCGATGTTTTCGAGAAACTCACGATAATCGACTTCTCAATGCCGGATGGGACTCTACGGGACAAGCTTCTGGATATCGTTGTCTCAAAAGAAAAACCGGAGCTTCAAGAGAAATTCGAGGTGCTCCGTATTCAAGATGCCGTTAACAAGAAGGTCCTTCAACAGCAAGAAGACAACATCTTGAGCACCCTCTCGTCGACTACGACGAATATCCTGGAGGACGAAAACGCGATACATATCCTAGATTCCTCCAAGAATCTCACCGTGGACATCATGAGGAAACAAGAAGCAGCCAGAGCGATGATAGAGGACATTAACAAGTTCAGAGACGCGTACCTACAGTTCGCCGATCATTGCGCGGGTTTATTCTGCACGCTTACCACCCTGTCCAACCTGAATCATATGTACCGATTTTCGTTCTCCTGGTTCATTCAGTTGTACATCACCTCGATCGAGACTTCGAACAGGAGCGTCGTTCTCGAGAAACGACTGTATTTCCTCAAGACTTCGTTCACAAAGAACCTTCATTCCAGCGTCTGCCGATCGCTCTTTGAGAAGCACAAGCTTTTGTATTCCTTCTTGCTGTGCGTTAAGATTTTGATAGACGCTCGGGAGACTACGCAGGAGGAAGTTAAGCACTTCGTCTCTTCAGACTCGGAGAATCACGACGCAATCCTGCAGCCAGCGCCGGATTGGTTACCGATAGACAAATGGAGACAGATTTGCAGATTGAGCAGCGCGGTGCCCAACTTGCGCGACCTTGCGAATGACTTTCGTGCCAACGACGCAGCCTGGAAAGAATACTGCAACGCGGTACCATTTCAAAGCCACTTGATTCCGAATTCGTGGCCCGACAAGCTGACTCGGTTTCAGAAACTGATGCTCACCAAAATCGTCAGGTACGACAAGATCATCGTGGAGATAATTCGGCTGATCGAGGACACCATGGAAGACGTGTTCAATTCCTATCCTCGCCTTCAGATCTCGGAATCCTACGCGGAATCCAGCTGCCTCATGCCGATTATATTCATTCTGCCGAGCTACGCCTCGCCCCTGTCGCTCGTCTCCGCGTACGCGAGCGCGAGAGGATACACCTCGAAGTTCATCTCTCTGTCCATGGGCGACGGACAGCAGGCCAAGGCCGAGGTCCTCGTGGAACGAGCACGAAAGGAAGGAGGATGGATACTCTTGCAGAACTGCCACCACGCCGCGCCGTGGATGCCGCGACTCGAGCGAATTTGCGAGAACCTCAATCGGCCCGGCACATCTTTGGACTTTCGACTGTGGCTCTCCAGTTACTCCACTCCGGACTTCCCAATCAGCATCCTGCAAAACAGCGTGAAGATCGCGTACGACTATCCTCTGCGGCTGAAGCAGAGCCTGCTGAGGACGTATCGATCGGAGCCCGTGAGAAGCAAGGAATTTTTCGAGGGCTGCCCCGGGAAAGACAAGGAGTTCTCCAAGCTTCTGTACGGGCTCTGCTTCTTCCACGGAATCGTCCGGGAGAGAAGGCACTTCGGGCCGCAGAGCTGGAACGTCCCGTACGACTTCGGCCACGCGGACTTCGAGATGTCCATCAGACAACTGCAGAGTTTCATCAACGAGACCGAGAACGTGCCGTTCGACACGCTGCTTTATCTGATCGGAGAGTGCAACTACGGCGGAGAAGTCACGGATCGCCTCGATCGAAGGTGCCTGCGGCACCTGCTGAACTCCTTCTGCGACGCCCGCGTCATCGCGAGCGCTGAACATTCGTTCTCCAACTGCGCGGAGCATTCGGTACCGCAACGATGCGAGTATCGCGATATCATCATGCACATTAACAGCATGCAACTGGACGCGTCGGCGGAAGCTTTTGCCTGCGACGAGAATGCTCTTATTATAAAAGACACAGCTGTCGTCAGGGAATTTCTAGAATCGATATCTCGCCTGGACCGAATCAGAACGTCCGATCATGAAGACGTACAAGATCGGGCGCTGCAAGCGATTGATGAGCTTAGCAATAGATTGCCCGCATTATTCAACATCAACGAGGCACAAGATAAACATCCTGCGATCTCGAGCGAGCCATTAAACGCGATTCTCATCCATGAAGCTGTACTGATCAACAAGATTTTATCAATAATCGCAGACTCCTTGAATAATTTAAAATCAGCGTTGAACGGCGAGATCATTTTGACCGAATCTTTGGAAAATCTGTCCCGGGAAATATGCAATAACGAAATTCCACGCGTCTGGAAACTAATCGACATCGGTATTGCAAGCAGACGTCTATCGAATTACATCAGTCTGCTCTTGAAGCGCGTAAACTTCGTGCGATCTTGGTGTGACGGCGATCTACCTCACGTGATCCACTTCGACCTGCTGTCTTGCTGCAAGAGATTTCTATCCGCGGCACTCCTCGCGTTCTCGCGACGTCACGGTGTACCCGCCGAAGAGCTCGCGTTGGATCTTGAAGTGACAAACGGCGACTCTACGTATAACGAGGGAGACGCGGACGTTTATTACATTTACGGTTTACATTTATCTGGCGCCCGATGGGACACTCGGAGACATGTATTAATCGAAAGCTTAACAAACGTATTCTGGTACGACATGCCACCGATACGGCTTACATTTAGCAGAGAAAGAAGAATTATTAGTAATGTATACGAGTGTCCTGTATATATCTCGCCGACGCGATGTGACGGAGAAAACGTTGACGCAAGCACGAGGAGTTACATTACGAATGTGCCCTTGGAAACTGATAAGTCGCATGTGCATTGGATAAAACGTAGCACGGCGTTATTCTGCCAAATTGAGAAATAATTTACAATTTCTTGCGCTCCTACTTTATTTCTTGCGAATAAGCGAAGAATTAAGTATTTTCTCCTCAATCTAAAATAATTTATAATTTCTCAATCAATTTATGTACAATTAATTTATATTATTTGGAGGAAGATTGATAAGGACGTTGTGTTGTTGTATTAATTTGTATTAGTAAAGATTCTGAAAATGTAATTTGATTGTAATTATGTAATATATGTATTTTCAGAATGGTGAAGAAGCTACCGCAAAATGTTACGTTGAATCTACTTCGACATAAGACTGCAAATGATTGAGAAGTTAGAAAAATATTTGTTTTATGTGGATGTAAACATAATAAACTATACTCGTGATGTTTTATAATTTAAAGACATTTAGAGTGAAATCTAAGTTTAAGAATGTCGATTATAATTGCAAGATTTCACTTTTCTATATTTTATTCACAAGTAAGTATGTTAGCATTTTGCTTACTTACGAATAAAATATAGAAAGCTTACCAACAAATTCTTTCAGCTCAACATTAACTAATTTTGTATCAAATTTTTGTTCTGTCAGTAAAACCTATCGATATAATTCAATAGAAAAGAAATAAAATAAATGAAATATATCATTCAAATGTTCAAATAATATAGATAATCATAAACTCAAAAAGAATTTACTTTTTAAAATTCTTTATAATAAAATAGCGTAATCTGTTCTGTAAAGGACAAAAACTTCTTATAAAATTCCAAAAAGGACTGAGAATTGGTGACATAAAAGTAAATTCTTTTTCAACACTTAAAAATGTTTCTATAATAAAAATAAAGTAAAAAAAGTATTCATTTCGAGAATTTCTTTTTGGATTCTCGGTGTTATTATTTAAATTATTCATCGACTGAACGAACCGCAAAGAACTTTAGGATCCGATACTTAGAAAGGGCCAAAATTTTATCAATTTACCTTATACAAATTTATTAAATTTATTAAATCATTTGTGCATAACAGCGAATATCTAAAACGACGCGCGGGAGCGCCCTTAGTGGACGTTCGAACGAACTTCCTCCAGAACGTTCGCATCCGGTTCGATTCCACGCGGAACCGTAGAGAATGACAGACAGCAGGCGGATAGATCGAGAAAATTGACGTGCAGAGATGCGTTAACTTTGCAAAATCGGCCGCGCAGGGTGGATAAGGTGGATAAGGTCAGGCGAAGAACAAGAGAGAGAGAGAGAACTCAAGAGAGAGACTGAGAAAAAGACAGAAAAAAAGAGAAAGAAAAGGCGGTGGACAGACATCGTGAGTTTTTTAACATTCGCAGAGAATGGCGAGCCGCGACGAGTTGGTCTCGCAATTCGCGGACGTGACTGGTGTTGACGCCGAGAGAGCGCTATTTTACCTTGAGTCATCCGCTTGGCAGCTCGAGGTGAGACAGCACATTTTAGCGAAGCGCCCGCGGTGAGACCGACGTTTTCTCCCGCGTTCGTGTGCGACGTGCACCATGAAAGAAAAGACGCACACGGCCAGGTAATCGCGTCGCGGGTAATCTCGGCACCGGGCTCTATAACCTAACCATCGCGCTCCTTCGCGTCGTAAACGCTCATCGTCCCCTCGGCGGCGACTCACGGTCGCTCTCCCCGCGTTCGCTCTCGCGTACGTAGCTCCCGGACTCAACGCGAAATTCGTGGTGAAACATCCGGTAAACATGCATTACCGGATTTAAGGTTTGTCAGAGCGTCGTCGACCCAGCGTCGTCGACGCTGTAAGGCTTCCTCGCGTAACAAGATTGTCGGCGAAAAATTTCGACGATTCTATCTTACAGGCGTTGGCACGTAGTTCTCTTTCTAGGTCGCCCTCACAAGCTTCTACGAGAACGATGAGCCGGCGGAGCTGGTGACCGGGAGCCTCGATATCCAGCAAGCGGAAGGATCAGACGGTAATACGGGCGCGATGTCGAAGAATACCAAGTCCGACTCGGCGGAGTCGAAGGGCGCGAAACCGAAGCCACGATCGTCGAACGATCGATTTGGGACGTTGAACGATCTTCAGAACAGCGACAGCAGTTCGGAGGAGGAGGGACAGGCGTTTTACGCCGGTGGTTCGGAACACAGTGGCCAGCAGGTCCTGGGGCCGGGCAAAAAGAAGAAGAAGGATCTTATCAGTGACATGTTCAAGACATGCCAGGAGCAGTCTATCGCTACGGATCCCCCGAAAATAGGCGGCCAGCAGAGGCCGAACACGTTCAGGGGCACGGGATACAAGTTGGGTCAAACCAGCTCGGACAGCGAAGGTACTTTCAAGCGTTTATTGTATGCAAGAGACTGACAAATGATGCTCATTACATTCTATGTATGTGACAGCAGTTGTGATGATGGGAGCGAATGCGGATCAGCAATCCTCAAACGGTCTTATCATATTGAAATTGTGGAAGGATGGCTTCACAATAAACGACAGTGAGATACGATCGTACGACGAGGCTGAGAACAGGGATTTCCTAGATGCCATTAAGCGAGGTGAGATCCCGGCGGAGATTCGTCAGCAGGTACAGGGCGCGGAAGTGCGGCTCGATATGGAGGACCATCGTCACGAGTCTTATGTCCCACCGAAAACTAAAGTGAAAGCCTTCTCGGGAAAGGGACACATGCTGGGAAGGTACATTTAGAGAGTCGTCTCGTTTTATCATTAGGAATCTGATCCTGGATCTTGGATCTGATATCTGTATTTTCTAAATTTCATTTTCAACACACAATTTCAGTCCATCGCCGGCCACTGTTGGCATGACGGTTCCAGCGGATCCTGCTGATCAAGCTGCCAATGAAGCGCAAGCGAAAAAGGAACTGGAACTAGATGCCTCAAAGCCGACCACAACATTGCAAATCCGTCTTGCAGACGGCAGTGTCGTAAAGGCTCAATTCAACCTGTCGCATACAGTTGCTGATCTTAGACGATATATAATAACGTATCCTTTAATCTCAAAATTTAATCTTTAATTGTGCTTTTCTAATTCTTTTTCTAAGCCAATGTAGAGAGAAGTTGAGAGACAAATTTTTCTTAACATATAATGTCAGTATGAGACCTCAGTATGCTCTAAGGGACTTCAGTTTATTAACTGTGTATCCAACGAAGGAACTTGCGGAAGATAAGACGATTGAGGAAGCTGGTTTACAAAATTCGGCTATAATGCAACGACTGAAGTAAACTTTTTCTAAATTCCTAGATTGAATGATGTAACGATTAGACACCAAATATATGTTAAATCGCTTGAAAATAAAATTTCTATGTATTTTTATTAACAATATAGCACCTTTTTTCTTACTATGTTCTTTTCTTTTACCGTATATTATCTATTTCCTATGATTGCGTATGTTAATTGATTTCAAGTTCAACAATGTTTAAATTTACTACAAAACTAGTTTTCTAAAAACAAGTTTTCAATTTAATTTTCATCAAGTGTTAGTTTAAATTTTTTATATCTATAATAAAATTGCCGTTCTTCTTGTATATGTTACAAGTTACACGTAACAGTATATATCACGGCATAAGAAATACAAAGATGTGAAACAGTTGAGAGTAACAAGTAGTAATGCTTTATTAGCTAAGTTTAAAATTTGAAATGTATACAAAATATTAAAATAGCTGATCATGTCATGGACTAGTTGTATAACTATGACGTGATGATTAAGGCACCTAGTATGAAAGACGGTATATAATTATGAAATATCTATGATGAATGAAATGGTATGCAAGTGGAGCAGTATCCAAGCTTGTGCAAATATCAATTAATTTAATATATTTAATCACGCGAAACTCTGTATCACTATATTTGCATCAAGCATTGTAAAGTCCAAGATATTTCCTAAGAATCGATGAGTTTTGTATATCTTGGGCAATTCTCAAAAGTGTGAAATCTTCGACTTCTTGAATCTCTTTATAATTATCACAATACTTATACTGATTCACAGAGACCAAATCTCTTCCTATTTCTTTGACATACACATGAGAATTCTGTAATGTTACGTATGGCTTGTGTATATAAATGTAAGAACGATTCTCCAGAATGTTCTTATTAGTTTTGGTCTTTTTCAATATCGTCAGTGTAGAATTGGCATACTGTTTATTGTCAGCTTGCTGCATGCAAAAAGTCGTAATTCTCAGCTTGTAGCGATCGGCTACCAATTTGGTTTGTTTGAAGTCTGCCAATAGATCAAGTGCTGTATGATGGTACTTTAAATTTACATACTCGTTCCATGAGAGAGTAATAGCGTAGGCGACATTATTATATGTACGATATAAACAATCTATCTCGATGATTTCTCTTATGATATTTTGATTGATTTCCGTGAAAGGGAAGTTCCACGGTATAACAGTATATGTGTACTTCCAAAAAGAAGTCGGATCAATCGCCATTTCCTTCAGTCTGCTATTGAATTCATTTGAAATTCCGGAATCGTATATGATGAAATTATCCATTCCAATCATTGCATGGAAGCTGATAAAGCCTATCATATCTATAGACTTTGTTGGCTTCATCGATGATTGCGTCACGCACACTCCTATCCTGCTGTGGCCTGCCAAGCTCCGTGGCTGTATCTTTATGGGGAAAATAGGTGCATAATTGAGGTACTTGTTGGACTTTGTAACAAATGTTATTCCAGTAGGGGTCTCGTCACTGGTGTACGCGCAAACAAAATGATATCCGCCGTATCTTGAATTTTCTCCTAGACTTGAAGCAACTGCGTTGCCAATGGGAATAAATTTGAAACTCCCCAATAAAGGTTTGTTGTCTTTCTCGAAGAAGACGAGACACTGCATATTTGAGACACTGTTTATGGTCCCAAGGCCAACTGCTCTTATCTCGTTATCGTTGATGCCGTACGCAGAATATATGTATAGATCATCCTCGAGGCGTTGCCAAGACGAAATAGGCTCATCAAACTTAGCATTGAACGTATAGCTTGGTATGCTCAAGTTTGCACAATGTGCATCCGCTGTTCTCGATCCAGGCCTCCCAAAGTAATTGAAAACTTCTAAGACATACCTGAGCTTATTATATTCATGTCTATAGATGAGCAGAGATACGAGACTCACTACCGCTGTAACAGCCAGAGCAGCTTGATAATATTTTCTCATATTGTCGACGATTATCCTAATTTCATATAACGTTGTCTCTAAAGAGTAAGATAAATCTCTCATGTACAATACACTTCATAATCCACGTCGCGAAATCATGTCCAGAGAACATTCTGGAAAAAAAAAAACAAATGTTATTTAACCCCGTAATATTTACAACTGTTGCAAATATAATTATGAATGTTTCTTTACTCTCTATTTATATCATCATTTTGCTGGAGGCATGTGCTATTTCAGTGACTATCTCATAACCACTAACAATCTCGAAGCCGGTTTTACTCGACGTCTAGTTTCTTGATCTTGACGTAAATCAGAATTATTGCGATTCTTTAGATAAATTCTTGTAATTTATTTTTTAACGATTAACTTAATTACAATGCGCAACATTAAGAAAATGTATATACACGCGTCAGCAAATTGTATCGATGAACACACTAGGGTTGAAATTTCATGCGCGTAAATTTCTCGTGCTGATTGGCTGTCGAATAGTGAGTTTTCAGAGTCCCGAAAATTTTCTCCGAAAACACGTCAATTACAAAAATTGTATAAACAGGTTCCTTTTACAAAGTGAGAAAAAGGAGGAATTGAGAAAATGTAAGGAAAATGAATAAAATAAAAACTTTTATATATTATAAACGCAGTCGCTTTATATATATTTATGTATATAAATATACGTATATATACGTGTATACTATGCACAATCTATACAATTGCATATTGCTCGTATAATAGCTCACGCACTTTGTAAAAATCCTCGGAAATGCAGCCTTCCAATATTACCTTCCCAGCTTCCTGCTAAAATAAACAATTATTTATTTGATTACAATATTCTGTATCAAAATTGTACTTTTTGCACTTCACTGTAAGCAAGAGAAATTTAAAAGCGTAAAATGTACAGGCAGTGTGAATCGTTTTTAAAAAGTTTTTAAAGTAACAAGCAAAACAAACCCTTCTAACGGCTATGGTGTTATTGCAACACCATAGTACTCCTCCACTAAATTCCGATGGAATGTTACTTTTGTTCAGGATCTGCTTAAAGTCGGATAATTTCAATTCATTTATAAACGTTGTTTGATGACCAGGAACCTGTAGAAATACAATTTATGTAAATTGACCTGCGTTCTCTCATACAATTGTTATTTACAATCTGTATCTCACCTCATTTAATGGCAGAGGCTCCAAAGTCAATATTTTGTCACTTTCGTCAATCGCGTTCTCGGATTCAGTATCGGCAATCGCGTCTCGACAAACCTGATCACGCGCCGTTATCATTGCATCTATCCATGCCACTTCTGAGTCACCCTTACCCTTTGAGAAATTTAATCCGCTCACTAGAGCGTCGGTCAAACGTACCTATAACGAAAACATATATATTTCACGTAATTGTTATCTTAACCAATACGAATAAAAAAGAAAATTATTTAATGTTAGTAAAAATGATAATTAAGAATTACTTGATAAATATGTGTTTCCGTCGTGGCGTCCAATGTCTCTCCTCTGCCTGGGACAAATACTCTCGCACCGGTACTTTGTGCTTGCTGCGCTAGTATTTCTGTATCTTTAGGCGAACCTCTGACCAAGACAACTCTTCTCGGCCTTAATTGCGCCAAAATTTTCTGTAGGGATTCGCCGTCGGATCTACCTTCGAAATCTATATATGTTACCGCGGCATTAACAGTCATTGTACGCGAAACTTGTACGCATTTCGTCGGAATGTCCATAGCTACTTCTGGATGATAATTAGCTTCCTCCTGCTTCATTTCTACGTTTTCCTTATTATCTTCTACTTCAGGTACAGTCTCTGCTATTTTGTAATCTTCCGGTCTGCAATAAATAATAAAGAATTACTGTTCAAATGTATAAATAAAGGTAAATAATTGTTTTAGTATATTTCTAATATCTCTTAAACATTTTGTGTAGAGATATGTTATCAAAACTTTCAAAAAAAAATTTTTTATATTAGAATTAGATTATTATATTTTTGTTGATTATACTTAAAAATAATAATATTTTTGGGTGTAAAAATATTCTTACTTTATGATTTCTCCGTATTCATCTATTTTAATCTTTTCCTCCACAAATGGAAACATAGGATGTTGCTTTTTACTTTGTTTAAAAAATCCGGGTTTACTTTCTTGCTTCACCAATAAATCGTGCTTTCCTCTACCACTGCCAACTTCTATTTCATCTTCCGACTCGGAACTCACATCCGCAGTTTCCCTAATTAAAACACATTACAAAAATAATTAATAAACATATATAACTGAATGAATTGAATGAAAAAATTGAAAGATGGATATATATATATTACATCTGCTCCTGTTTCATCTGTTCCTGCTTCAGTTTTTCTCTTTTCTGATATTCTTCCAATTCAATACCTTCCAGTTTCACTCGTCTCCTTACTTCTAGCGTAATGTTTCGATTACCACCTTTCTCCACCAAGTCTCTAGCAAGTGTACCAGGAGATGTCCTACTCGTTAATATAATACTATTTTGTGGATTAGTACACCATTGAAGAAATAATTCTCGGGAAAATCCACACTCCATATCAGGAGTACTGGCAAGAACCACCTAAATTTGAAAGTAATCTTTGAATCAAAATGATTTAAAAAGATATCTATAGAAATTTTAATTTTTTTTTTACTTACCTTTGGACTAGGCACCTGATTCAATTCAGCCATACTGTGACAAAGTTGTAAATGTTTAAACTGAAATGGATTGTTGCGTGCACCTTCAAAACTTCTCATTAATTTATCACTCATCCATTCGATTTGTGATTTTGCGAATTCTACAACATTGTAGCTCACGTTATTAAGAAGAGCTAATGAATAGGCAAGTAATCCGGATTCCTTATTACGCCACAGCTGGTCCAACATGTGTGCCAATTCTAGTACACGACCAGCCGTATCCACACTGACCAGTACATTTCCACCGCCTCGTAATGTTTGCAAGATATTAGCTAAACCACAAAAATGTCAAATAAAAAATACACTGTGAATACATTTTCCATTTATCTATTTTAATTTAATTTTGATAAAAAACACGAAATTTACTCATCAATTTTTCATCCCTTGTCCTTCGTCTGGCTTGTTGATATGTGGCATTGAACGCATCTGTTATCAGTAGTGACGGTCTTTGCAATCTTTCCAACTCACAACCATTCAAGTGACGTTCCTTTTTATGATTAAAGTCTACGGCATATATTATATCTTCCTCTCCAACTTTCACGATCTTCCAAATTGTCCCACCAATCATGTGTCCTGCTGGTAAGGGTGTCAATGTAACACCATAGCCTTTCCCTTTCATCGATATACTTTGATTGTATTTTAGCTGGACAATTTTATCAAATGCAGCATCAACGTCATCTAAAGTAAATAGATCGAAGTCTTCCATATTATGACGAGACTGAAACCAACCAAACACCTAAAGTACTAGTTTCAATCTAAAAATATTGTTTTATATTTTTGCATATATTAATATGCATATATTTTTGCATATATTAAAGAAATATATTTTTTTGCATATATTAAAGAAATATACCTGGTATATATCGTACATAAACATCTGACCCATTTTGTAGACTGGTATGGTAGCATATATGGGACAATTCAAGCCACATTTTCCTACCAGATATGGTAACGCACCTAAATGCAACGGATCTGGATATGAAAGCAATACCGCATCTATTTGATGCACATGTCTAGAAACATAAGAAGCAAATAAAAGGAGTGTATGAAGATTAAGGAGGTCTTGTTACAATAGCACGTATTTCATAAATGATACCTTTTTAATTCTTTTATGAAGTCTTGATCAAAATTTTCATCCCATCCACAATCTAACAGTATCCTCAGTTCGTCCACTTGCAATATGTAGCAAGGTGGAGATTCATTCATTGCTCCGGAGATAGCATGAAGTTTTATAATAGATGTCATTTTGTACAATTTTTTTTGTAATATTACAAATGTAAATGTCAAACGTGCTGTACTAGATTCATCAAATATTAACCCTTCAATCTTTAAAGTTGTTCTTTTACTTTTCACAGCTTCAAAATTTGGGTCCTATCATCTTAACCTACAAAACAGTTCCTTCAATTTTGCAGAATACAATGCAAATTAGTACTAAAACGTACAAATTAAACTTATTATATTACATCTGAATACATATTAAATTTGGTTCATTTATCAAGAACTTGCGACAATATATAATAAGTTAGAAAGTAAAAGAAAGTCTATATCTGTAGTAATAATAGATGTATACAAATTTGCATTTTTTCGGAGAATGGCACCAGTAGGGATGGGCGATATCGTGTCGATTATTTTGACATCGATTATTTTT